>JASPKZ010008966.1:0-83089 GCA_030220185.1 Diploptera punctata | reverse complement strand
GAGACATTGATCGACTTGAAACTTTGTATAGTTGTAGAGGACCCCGTTACACACAAGAATTCATATTGTTATTTCTAAACTCCTAGCCAGAATAATCCGAAAACAAAAAATTAAAACTGGTATAATAGGTACGGATTCGATTTTTAGTCAATCATTGTAAGAGCTAAGTTGGTAGGGCGGTGAACTAGTGGTATGTAATTTAAGATAATCCATAGGTCGCTGGTTCGAATCCGGCTGAGGGAGATTTTTTTTAGAAGAGTAATACTTAGCTCATACTACATTAGTATGGAATTTAAAGATATTTACATTCTTATCATACTCTGTAAAATATAAAACTAAAAATAAAAAAATAAATAATAGTTTTAAAAAATAAAACAGCACGCTTTATAGAAAATCGAACTCAAAATGAAAAATAATTTATGAATTTCCAAACACGCTTGGGATAAATTTAAAATGGTCAACAAAAAAAATCATCTCCAACACATATAGAATAAAACTAGAATTATCAACAAAAAAAGAAATAATTTTAACCATCAAAAGCGTGGGGTGCTTTTATGATTTTTACATTTCTTCTTAGAGACTTTACTTTTACCAATATCTGTTTATTATCAAATATATTAATTGATATAGAACCGCCCCCACGCTTTTGATGGTAAAATTATTTTCTTTTTGTTGATAATTCTAGTTTTATTCTAGATGTGTTGGAGATGATTTTTGTGTTGACCACTTTAATTTATCCAAGCGTGTTGGAAAATAAAATTATTTTTCATTTTTGATTCGGTTTTCTAATAAAGGCGTGCTGTTTAGTGTTTTTAAAACTATTATTTATTTACTTTCTGATGTTCTGGCCAGGATTTTAAAAAAATAAATATGGATTTAATTTTGTCATGGGTCCTTAACACGTATACAAAGTTTCAAGTCTATCCAATGTTAAAAAGAGAAAACAAGATATTTCGACCAAACATTTTGAAAGAACTCAAACACACCTAATTACCATACTGAACTCGAGAATTATGGACGTTCACATAATTTTAGACTGATTACCACAGTGTCGGTCTCGATGTAGCTTGTTGCCTTATAACGCAGTGGCCTAGGTTCGATCCATGGACAGGACAAGTTTACAGGGTGATTTTTCTTCGGGTTTCTCCTCACCTGTAAGACAAATGTCAGGAAACTTTAAGGCCCTAACAGTCCCAGACCATCATCTGGCACGCTATCATTATCTTCATTAACATTTCATAGAAGTTTACGATTAAAGCCCTCTGTAGACATCATTACCGATGATCAAAACCTGTCATATATCATCGGCACAGCGTACGTCGCCTTAAAGCGACCCAACCTCAGAAGTGGGCTACAATAAACGCCATGCCAGAAGAGAATGACCAGAATATCGAAATGCAATGTGATGATATTGTATAAAAAATAATAATTTTTTACTGAAACTCAAGCTAAAAATATTATATTTTTTCAATATAAAGTCATGTCAACCTCTGTGATCTCGAGGTTAGCGTGCTGCCCTGTCACGCAGCGGGCCCGATTCGATCCGTTCGGGACAGATTTTCCATGGGTGAGTTTTTATCGGGGTTTTTCTTCACCTGTAAGAAAACTTTAAGGCCCAAACGGTCCCCGAAATCATACGGCCATCGCAATCATCATTCATATTCATCTTATCATCATCATCCTTTATTGGTGTGGAAAGCAACGGAAAGCTACCACACCTATAATTCCCTAGTAAAGCTGCAAAGCATAGCATGAAAATGCTATGATTGCAGTGTAAGACCTGCCTTCGAGCAGAATTACTATGGATGGATGGATGGATATAAAGTCATATTACATAGACGATTTAACTCATGCCCCAAATGGCAGTGAATGACCAATCACATTTCAACAAATGTTTGATTTTCAACAAATCACAGGTACGTTTTTCAAACACTCGATGTTATAACCTCTCATTTTACTCGCTTGTCATGTTATCAAAGGGCGCCTACAAGATTGTTTATAGCGAACGAATGTAACAAGATTCTGCTTGCGAGATATAATAGAAAGACATTCGTAACAAATTGGATTATACCATACAAAACACGCTGGTTTGCACTTATTAAACGTCATATTTCTGCTAGGGTATAACGGGGTTGCGATGGTGTAATCGGTAGAACATTGGGTTCTAAGGGACAATAGCGATCAACGTGAAGGAAAATACGATAGTAATAACTTGATGATACCCAATATAATTGCTTGTAGATTTTATTTTATAACTTTTGTTGTAATAACTAGCAACACTTGTAGATTATAATCATATGAAAGTTTATCAATTCACTTTTTAAATTATCGCCCTTGAAGACTCTCGAAAAAAGTATATGTTCTGGAGTGATTTCACAATGTTCACGATCCCTAGAAAAATTGGACCGTTGAAACTAGCACAAACTTTATTTCGAAACGATTAACTGACTATATACTCCCCTCCATTGTTTTATAATGACCAAGGCGAACCTCTCTATTTCTCTCGCTATCAATATGCCGTTTTAGATCAAGTAGTAAAAATAACTTCTCCTCTACTCTTAAGGCGAAAAAAGCAGAAAAATTAATAAAGACTCAAAAGAAAGTATATATCTTGCAAAAAGGAGCTCGCGAGAGTCGTGGTCCTATAGGGTCACCCCAAACAGGCCAAGATAGCGAGTGTATGTTTCGGCGACAGACAAGATCGCGAGTGTTGAGATAATTTTGACTTAGGCTGCTACCAACACCATTCCCGAGAATCAGTAGAGCGGTAACTTATATATTTTTTACACTAATTCAATTGGTTTACATATTATTAATATTAGTATACAAATACTCATTGGCTACATCATTCACGCCTACAATTTTGATACATTGAACAACCACACGCTTGGGGTTGTTTGTTTCCTCGGACAGCTAGCTTGACCTCGTTCTCAGGATTTTGTTTACATCTTTTGCATTAGGGCGGTTTGAGACATTGAGATGGTTTTCCAAAAGACCATAATCTTTATTAGTGCGGCCTACCCTCAAGTTTATTCCACTTTCTATTTTGCTAATTCATTTTATTGCCTCTACGTGTTCATTTGATAGAACTGCAACTAATCTGCACCTTGTAATTTTGCAGGTACTGTTTTGAACTTCACTATTCCCATGTGAACCAAATTGTGTTTGTTGGGCTACTGAAATTTATATCAATGTAGCCTATATTCTATTTAAAATTACTGTGCTTATTCCTATAATTAAAATCCAATAATTAAGTATATAATGGGGGATACGTTCTGTCTCATTTTCCAGGAATAAACGTTGCAGAAAAATATAATTGACATATTTACATCGTAGGACATCAGAACTTAATTAATAACCTATAATAATGTGTTTAATTTTTTCTCCACTATGTTCCATTCTTATAATATTGCGATTCTATTTGGCAATAAATATGAACTGGTAGCAGTGATGATCAAATGAAATATAACGTTTCTGATCTGTTTTCAAACATATATAAATATTTTAAAATAACTATATTTAAATAATGATTCGTGAGTAAACACCTTAATTTTATTCGTTAAATAGTCCTAATAAATGCCACTCTTGATTTCCAAATTCTCCAGATAAATTCACTCCTCACTTCGTGAGTCGTGAATTACTCGTTGCATTACTTGTTATAAATGATGGATTCTGGACAATTATTCGAAACAAGATATTCGTAACTCACTATTCAGAAGTCAGTATTTTAAAGTATCATCTTCTTTGGTAAGTAAACATATTGATCTAGTAATGATATTTGGAAAAAGCTAGTCATCAAATACATACGTATTTTGCAATCTTTATATATGTACCATATTTGAGATATACACGCCATTGGACTTCTTTCTAGCACGGAATATTTCATCTGGCATCAACTCCATTCTGATCATTTATAATGCTGAAGAACTTTAAACATTTTCTAACCGTTGCTAATATCAATATTCTTCTTAAGTGATAGTGTGTTTTGTCGTAAATACAGGAGTGGCGACCATGATTGAAAATTCAACTTCCTACATTTCCAGGTTGCCAACTTAAAAAACTATACTGTAATATTGCATATTACAAACCGCGTGTGGAAAGTAGAACCACTGCCCTCTATGTATACTACGTACAATGTATATACAAAACATATCCAAAATATAGTGTTAATATACATTATACGAAACAAATCACTGCATTTTAAATGAACTGAACTTTATTTGAAACAATATAAAACAATAAATACGTACTTGCCGCCATTTTATACCCCATATTGTCTCACGGCCTCCAGTACTTTGAACTAATAAACATTGTCCATACTGTTAACATTAGTCAATTGTTTATAATAAACGCAAATATTTCCAACAAGGTGTTATTATTTGACTGTCATTTATTATTTTGGAAACACCATCACGCAAGAAATAATGTACAACGCACGTGTGAGAAGTGTTTTACAGAATCTTGGAAATTAAAAACCTCGCTATCGATCGGTTTTTAAACATTTTCCTCGCTTCTATAAGAACCACTTCCCAACCTCGCGTCGTAATACACTTTTACAAATAACTAAAATTGACAATTTAATAAAAAAATAATATACCGATTTGTGTCTGGCCACCTTGAATGTTAATAAGTAACTAACTCGCTGACACTACCGAACCCAGAGGTTTATGGCCATGCGGATATAAGATATATACTTACTTAATACTTAATACAGGCTTTCCACTTTACAGCAGTTTGCCTTTGATTCCTGCTTTCCAGAGATTCCTATCTTCCCATTGTCCATCTTCCATACCCCTCTTCATCATGGCATCATATATTCCCTCATACCATGCTCTTCTACTTCTTCCCCTTCTCCTTCTGCCTGGTACCATCCAATCCAACACCTGTTTAGGCCAGTGGTCTTCCGACATCCGTTGTACATGTCCATACCATTGTAGAGCTCTTTTCGTTATCCTATCGATAACAGTTTCTTGTGTATCCATTTCTTGTCTGATATATGTATTTCGAATATGTTGCAGCCTGGATATTCTCATACTTCTCCGTAATCCATCCATTTCTGTCGCCAAGATTCTTTTCTGCATCCTTTCATTTATTGTCCAGCTTTCTGATCCATATGTAAGTATACTTTCTATTATTGTCTGTATAATCCCTTTTTTTGTTTTTCTGGTCAAATTTCTATTCCATAAAAGACCATTCAGGGATCTAATCGCCTTCCTTGCACAATTTACTCTGTTAATAATATCTTTTTCACAAGTACCAGATTTATCTATTATAGACCCAAGATATTTAAATTCTTCAACACGTTTAATTATCATATTATTTATTTGTAGGTCTTCTGAATTTCCTCCGATTACCATATATTCTGTTTTAATATAATTAATCTTCAGTCCACCTACCTCAAATGCATCGACCAACTTTCTGATCATATATTCTATATCTCTTTATCTTGTCCTATTATAATCTGGTCATCAGCGAATAATAAATTGTGCAGTAAATGGTCATTAATGTCGATTCCCATTCCCCTACATGACATATTCCATTTCATTAATACATCTTCTAAATATATCTTGAACAATGTTGGTGACATCCCGCATCCTTGTCTTAATCCTTTTGTTATATTAAATTCTGAGGATATTCTATTTCCAACCTTAATACTTGCTTTACAATAATACATTCTTTTTATAAAATGTGTGAGAGATTTAGATATTCCAAACTTCTCCATTGCCACCCAAAGCTTGTTGATTGGGTACAGAGTCATATGGCGCTTTTCCAAGGTCTATAACAATGTCATATGAACTTCTTTTTCCTTTAGCCAACATCTTTTCGTAATCTGCCTGATCACAAATATATTATCAAGGCACGATTTTACCTGCTGTGAAACCTGTTTGTTCTTCTGATTTTATATTTTGTATTAGTTCCTCCAATCTGATTTTAATAATTGTACTTAGCATTCTACTAATTACTGCCATAACACTGATGCATCTATAGTTTGATGGATCTCTTTTATTCCCTTTATTTTTGTATATTGCACTAATATACGATAGCTTCCACTCATCTGGAATAGGATCCCCTTCTATCACTTGGTTAAAAAGTCTAGTTAAAATTCTATAATTCCTGAACCACCATATTTAATTAGTTCCATGGTTATTCCTCCTGCACCTGCCGATTTTCCATTTTTTTGCTGTTCTCAACACGTTTTTACCTCTTCTTCTGCTATAGGTTCTATTAAGTCCACCCTTTCCATTATCCAGTATAGCATAGTCTATAAATTCTCTCCTAGTTTCTGTTAAAAGCATTTAAAATATTCCTGAAAAGTTTCATTGGTACTAAATTAAAACTCTTTGCCATATTATCATTTCGCGTGTTTTAATGTGTCCTCCATGCTTGGGCTGACTTTCAATAGCCTACTGTATGCTCGATTTCTCAACATACCCTATTCCACATTTTTTGTTATGTTTCCTGACTTCTGCTTTAACCTTTCTTTTAAGTATGTTATAACTTTGTTAATCTTCATCTTTCTTGGAACTTAAATATTTTTGACATGCATTTTTCTTTTCTGTTATGATATCAAGTATTTCCTTATTCACCCAATGGTTTTTATGGTGTTTATCATTTTCCAGACCAAGTACTTCTCTTGCTGCTTCATGTATATATTTTTTTTCAAATGTTCATAAATAACGACCGAGTTCCAATCTTCATCAAATTTTAATTTTTCGGTGAGGCATTGGGTATATAGATTTTTAATACTCTCATCTTGTAGTAAATGTAGATTATATCTAAATTTTTCTAATTCATTTTCTATTTCTATATTTTGATCTTTATTTAACTTTTGCCTGTTTATAAGGCATACTATCCTAGTTGACAGAATATAATGATCTGTTCCACATTCGGGGCCTGGATTCACTCTAACATCTTGAACTATAATATTTCTCCGTTTCCTCACTATTACATAATCAATTATCGAACTTAGACCCACACTGCGTTGTTCCCACGTATATCTACAGATGTCCCGATGTTTAAACATAGAATTCATAATAATTAGATCATTCACTTTGCATTCTTCTTTTAAAAATTGTCCATTTTCATTCTCAATATCTTCTCCATATGGATCAACTATGTCACCTGTCCTCTTTCCAACTCTGCTATTCAAATCTCCCATAATTATTAATTCCTTCTTTTGAGAAATATTTTCTACCAATCCAGTAAATGTTTCAAAGTATTGTTACTTTATTACTTGTGATGAATCGTTTGTTGGGGCATATGTATCTATTATTACTACTTCTTTCCCATATATTGTTATTTCCATAACTATAAATCTTTCACCTATTTCTTCTATTTGTTTTATTGAGGATTTCCATCTCATCTTAATTAAAATTGATGTAGCGTAGTGGTTAAGGCACTGAGCTACAAGCCGGAGGGTCGAGGGTTCAAGACCCGTTGGGGTCAGGATTTTTAAACTGACCCAAACCCTCTGGCGGCACCATGGCCCTGGGGTCGACTCAGCCTCTAACGGAAATGAGTACCAGACGCTTGTTCTGGGGTAAAGGCGGCCGTCACGCAGGGCTGACAACCCGGCTGACATAAAGTGCCGATTGTCTAGAAAAAGTGGGAGTCTTAACCTCCTACTACCCCAAGGGCCTCCGGGCCTGTTGTGGGATCACTTTACTTTACTCCT
This sequence comes from Diploptera punctata, assembly GCA_030220185.1. Lineage (NCBI taxonomy): Eukaryota > Metazoa > Arthropoda > Insecta > Blattodea > Blaberidae > Diploptera > Diploptera punctata. The sequence continues at coordinate 75,414 of JASPKZ010008966.1, read as the reverse complement.
CCTTTAGCTCTCTCCGATTTTTCCACCCCACTCCATACATGCATGTATTCACCAATCATTTCTTGACCTTTCCCTTTCCTTTTCGTTTCTGTCAGAACTGCTATATCCACCCCCTTCCTTGTAATCTCGTTAACTACTTCATTATTCTTAGTAATCCAACCTTGTATGTTCCAAGTTGCCAAAATCATTGTCCTTTTTCTTAGCCAAAGTCTATGCCTGTTGATCTGTCCGGTTTTATCTCTCTTTGCAGGAAACGTAACCAATTATTTTTTATGGAACGGGTTGTCAGCCCTTCGCCAAACCCCGCATTTGGGGGACCTGACCAGAGCCTCATTTGCCGGTTTTCGGGATTCCTATTGGGCCTTCTCGGCTACCGTAGCGGTCACGGGGAAACTTGTCCCCACCGTACATCACCCCAATAGGCTATTCCGTAGTTCCCGTTGCCCACCCCTCGGGAGGTGGACCACTGAGGTTGGATTTTGAGGGGCTATAAGATATATATAAATCTATATCTAGAGGTATGTTTTCTATAATTTGCAATGCAATGAATACCCTCAAATCCATCTCATTCTTTTACCTACATAATAATGCACTATTTCCCTCTCGTTTTCCTGTAACAAATGTCCTATCAAATGCCCATGCTTTTAATTCCCCATTCGTGTCACATGTCCCATCTATTTCACTCTACAAAAATCAATTGTTCTTATAGTAAATAGTTTCCCATGAAAATAATAGAGCTTACTCTTACGTAATGTTATCAAATCGCCTGTCTGTTCGTCTCTCATTCGTTCAAAAAATGCTTCATACAATTATTCTTAAATATACGTAATCTTTTCTTCTCCCTTCATGTCAGAGATTACGCTTGTCATCTACGTAATAAACCTAGAAACATAGCAGTTTTACATATTTTTATTTTAACATTATTTGAGGAAATGTGGAATAAGTGTCATTGTAAAGTGTAATATCGTGCATTATCAGAATTGAGCACATGTTTAACTTCTTACTCCACCTAATTCCTGCTTGCAATTTATTATTTATCCTAAACATTTGATCTGCGGTCTTATTTCAGATTTACATCGTTTTTTTGATAATTATGAGTTCTTTTTTAATAATGAATTTACACGTGTGATCAAATTTAATTTTATTGATATATTTAATTCCAGTCCAAATTATCTAAAACCAATAAAATATTATTCATTTCGGGAAAGAGAAATCGATGCATGGAATAAAAAAAACAAGAAAGTATGACATGTCGTATTTTCTGTCCACTATCTGCCCATGAAATAATCCAACTAATAAATATTATTGTTATTAGCTTACAAAATACCAAGTTTTAAGTAACATGAGTAATCGGCTTAGTATATTACGATGGGAGATTGGAAAGTGGTTTTTACACAATCGAGGAAAATTTTTAAATGCCGAGCGATAGCGAGGTTTTTAATTTCCGACATTCTGTAAAACAATTCACAAACGTGCGTTGTACGTTATTTTTTGCGCGATAGTGTTTTCAAAATAATAAATAATAATAGAATGACATCTTTGTTGGAAATTATAAACAACATTATAAACAACTGACTAACGTTAACAGCGTGGGCAATGTTTATTTGTTAAAATTACAGGAGGCTGTGACACCAATGAGTATAAAATAGCGGCAAGTACGTATTTATTGTTTTATATTGTTTCAAATAAAGTCCAGCTCATTTAAAATGAGTGATTTGTATCGTATAATGTGCATTAACACTACCTTTTGGATATTTTTTTGTATATACACATTGTATGTAGTATACATAGAGGGCAGTGGTTTTACTTCCCACACGCGTGTTTGTAATATGTAATATTACAGCATAGTTATTTAGGTTGTAAAACCCGAAATGTAGGAAGTTGAACTTTCAATCATGGTCGCCATTGATTTAAGTACGACAAAACGGACTATCGCGCAAAACGTATTTTATCCTTGTTCTCTTTAAGCTGAAATATTATGGGTTAGACAAATTTAGAAACATCAACATGCAAAAATAGATGTTTAAAAGGATACTAATCCAATATACATCGATATCAATTTTCCAGCTATACACAAAAACTAATCCACTTGGCTTTTCAGTGCAACAGACGCATTTACACGAATTCTTTCTCTGTGTTTTTCCAGTCGTTACTAATAAGTATTATTCATTATAATATACATTTTTATCAAAATGTCACTTCTTTGGTTCTAACTGGTAGGTTTGGACACCCCTGAAGCTATCGCGTAATATTACTGATCTAAAAACATGTTTATGGGAATCCATATAAAAATAAACGTGTGTTTACAATGTTGTCAATAGCAGCTGGACCCAGCGACGTCATGACCGAATGTTTTTTCAGGTGTTTTTGATGTTAGAGATACAAAGTTTTAAAAAAAAAACTTGTAATAATTGCTTCATGTTTTGAAACTACTTTTGATAAACCAAATATAGTTTTTGTGTTATAGTCCTTTTTACTATATAAGCAGAAAATATTATCGTAACAAGTTGGTATTTTTTAACTTAGTTAATAGCACCAGAAAACACTCCTCAATGTATGTTATACATTTAACAACTCTATACAAAAAAAAAAAGGTTGCTCTGTTGCATATGTGGTTAGACACTCGCCTGTCATCGCTGAGGATTCGAGATCGAGTCTCGGTCACTCCATGCGGATTTCATAGTGGACGAAACGGAGTTCTTCTCGGGTATTTCTCCCGTTTTCCTCTGACACAAATTTCTGTCCACCATTTATCCACACTCATTTCATTCATCTGTTCTTGTGATTGTGCATTAGGCGGGGCCGGCTGACACCCTCTTTTTCACAGACCTCTATATTTATATACGGACTTCATCGAATCTTATCCCTCGACTCAACCTGAGTTGGAAACGAGTTGGGGATACTTATATTTCATTAATGTGACTATTTAACTCATGCCCCAAGTGGGAGTCAATTACCAATCACATTTCAATGATGTTTTATTTACAACCAATCACAGACGCGTTTCGCCTAGAATATACCAACTAAAGTTTATCATAATGAAGAAGGCACTTCCTTTTTACATTCTGAATAGGTCATAGCATTATTTTGCAGTGACTGACCCTTCACGAAATGCGGTTACCAGATTGTATATAGCCTATAATGCATGAATTTCAGCTGAAAGCGCATGCGAGAGATAATATAACAATATTTGTAACAATTGATTATACCACACAAAAAAGAAAACACTGTTTGCACTTTCTTGAATGAATTATTTTCCAGGAAATGACGTCGCAGAAAAATATAATTAACATATTTACATTATAGGGCATCTATAAAGTTGGTTATAAATTTCTCCGCTAGGGTGCATTCTTACAACACTGCGATCCTTTGGCAATAAATAATAAATATGATCTGGTTGAAGTGATGAACAAAATAAGCAAATGAAGCGTATCAATCGTTACTCATTTGTTTTCAAACAACGCCGTTTACATTAAATATATAAATATTTTAAAATAACTATAGTTAAATAACGATTTGTGAGTAATCTGCTTAATTTTATTCGTTAAGTAGTCCTAACAAATGCCACTCTTCATTTACAAATTTTCTAGATTAATTCACTCCTCACTTCCTGACTAGTGAATTTATCGATAATTTGGAAATCACTCGTGGCATTACTTATGAAGTTATGATTATTTACATTCGTATATTTTTATATTAGTGCTATTCAACCGTTGAAAGTGTTTACTATGTGGTTGTAGAGTATTTTGAGCATCATTCCGTAAAATTACCAAAATAACAATATATAGCAACAATCACGATGTTATATTGTAGCGATTAATATGATAGGAGACATATAAACTAAGATACAACTCTAATATGCATGGATCTGAAACTAAAATGTTCCGAAATATATTAAATTGTTATTAAAATTAAACAAATCTATAAATAATGAAAATAGAATATATTACTAATATCGCTATAAAGTATGTATGTGGAAAAGTAGAAATATATCCAGGTAATAATCCCACGTACATTTGTCTAGAATAAAATACTGTAAAACGCTACCTGCTATACAAATGACAAATAATAGAATAAACAGGTATTGTCAGAACTCTACCTACTACACAACTTACAAATAATATACTTACTCACTGGCACTATCGAACCCGAAGGTTCATGGCCGCGCGGACATAAGCTCTCCATACATCCCTATGCTGAGCTAATGCTTTCCAATCATTCCCTGTATAATCTACTTCCCTCAAATCATAGTTAATGTTGTTCTCCCACCTCATTCTTGGTCTACCAACTGGGCGTTTTTTTCTTCTGGCTTTCCTACAAAGAAGCTTCCATGCACGTCTTTCATTCCCCATACGCGCAACATGTCCTGCCCATCGCAGTCTACGAGACTTAACTGTTCTTATTATATCTGGCTTCCTATAAAGATCATGTAGTTCATTGTTATGTAGTCTTCTCCATTCACCTATCTGGTCATCTCTCTTTGGTCCAAAAATTTTCCTAAGAACTTTATTCTCAAATACATGTAATCTCCTTTCCTTCCTTAAAGTAAGAGTCCATTTTTCGCACCCATATAATATAACTGGTAGAATAATAGTTTTATATATTTTCAGCTTAACTTTTTTGAAAGGAGTTGGGACATCAAAAGTCTCTGCAATGCATAATAGCATGCATTTCCAGAATTGAGCCTATGTTTAATTTCTTTTTGCTTCTCATTCCTATTTGTCATTATTGTTCCTAGGTATTTGAATTCCGCCACGTCCTCAAAATTTCCCTCATTTGTCATTAGCTGTCCATTTCCATTATATACTGAATTTGTACGTGTGACCATATATTTAGTTTTACTGATATTTACTTGCAGTCCTAATTTCTTAGTGTTACTCAATAGTGTGTGCGTGTTGGCCTTTAGTATCTCCTCACTATCGGCCAGTAGTACAACATCATCAGCATAAACTAACAGCTTATTAATACCATTGAGTTGTAAGCCTTCCTCATTCTCTAAAGATTTAATGGCATGCTCTAGTACAAAATTAAATAGTAGAGGAGATAGTGCATCTCCTTGCTTCATCCCATTCTGGATTTCAAAAGTGTCTGAAAACTGTTTGCCTACACGCACCCTACTCTTTGAGCCATTTAGACACATTCTACAAATAATATAGGAACACAAAAAGGGTATTGTCAAAAGAATATAACTAATTCCAATCAGCAGTCTATACAACTAATAAGAAATATTCATTCTTTAAGAAAAGATAACATTAGTTAGCTATTAAAAATATTAAAAATCTATTGACCCAACTCTTAGAAACCAATTAACGTTACTAAGCAATTCCAAGAAATGACGATAAATAATTACTACCTGGCTAATACAGACAACAAAAGACATTCATTCACCTCTAGAAAAGATAATCTCTTAATATCGACAGTTTACAAAGAACCTGAAAACCATTTATCTATTAAATATCAAAGAACCAATTTACCCAGTTCTTAGAAACGTTATACATACTAGTAAATAAGATTATTGTAACATAAATATATATTCAATTGTAAGGAGTGGATTCCAGAGAAATAGGAGGAGCCACCGCCTTTATAAGCGAGAACTTATATCAAAATACTCTCACTCTCAGTGACTCTGTGTTCAGTGTTGGAACATCGTAGACCTGCAGACCGCGATCTCCGATTCAGTTTAAATATTAGATTCGTCCGAGAAATAATTAAATTTAAAGTTATAGTCCGTTAAGCATTTGGACTTTGAAAATATTTGAGTCGAGCACGTGGACCTCTAAGTATTTCATCGACTCCACTCATAGATAAAACTTTGTAACTATATTATTAAAAGTGTATTTCTCCGTAAATAAACAGTTTCTTGGATTCGTTAAATTTGAGTGTACATTTGTACGTTGTTCTTTTGCTTATAAAGAGTTCATAACCCTGAGATCTCTTGCCTACCACTGAGCTCCGGTATAATATACAAAGTATCTCTGAAGCCGCTGTCCACCTGATTGAAGGAAGGCAATGATTGAAGAATCAATGTTATTGTGAAGTTTTACACATATTCTACTTGGTCCAATGATTGAAGAATCAATGTTATTGTGAAGTTTTACACATATTCTACTTGGTCAATGTTATAACAAAGAAAATATGTGAACTCATAATTGTTGTACTCATATCTAATTTATTTCTAACAAAAATCAACGATTTTAAATATTTGAAAAGAAAACACGTTTTTAATTAAATATAACGCTTTGTAATATTTCACATAATACTTCCAGTGATCGTAACCGTTAAATTGTTTTCTAATTCAAAATTATTATCTGTTTACAGGTGTGTTACAGTAAACCCATGTATGAAGACATGTCTACATATCTAGGTAATTCAGGTTTAATTCCTTCCGTAACTGAGTGGTCTAACAGAGCTAATTTAGAAATATTATTTATGGGTTTTGTAAGTTGGTTTTTTACTAGAGTTCCATTACCACAAACATTGAATGGCGTCGCTGGGGAGAGTGTACGTCTATTGTCATATGTAATATTACTGTTGGTGCTTTGATGTTGAAGAGTTACACAAATAACATTAATTCAAATTTAGCGCTTGCTTGGTGCTGTTCATGGTTGCTTGGAAAGAAGAGGAAGGCATTATTGTTTTCAACGACTTACTTATCTCAAGTCAATAATATAAGATTTCAATGTTATGTGTAAAAGGCTGCAAATTTTACCCAAATACTATTATTTAGAGCTTCAGATTAGTATAGCGCCCTAATTCTATCGTATGGAATTTTTTGTATTTATTTGGAGCCCCACCACCACCCCCCGGGTTACCTCGGACATAATCCCCTTATCCCCGAGTCTGCTGAATGTCCCTATCTATATCTTATCTTTATTGAAATACATAATAAATATACAATTCGGGTATTTGAAGTGTGTAGTTGTTACATAAAATTAAAATAAAGTGTGTTTTGTTTGTTTGTGTATGTGTGTGTGTATGTCACTGTGTGTTTAGTGCTTGTTTGTGTATATGTGTGTGTAGTAGTAGTAGTATAGTAGTAGTAGTAGTAGTAGTAGTAGTAGTAGTAGTAGTGGTAGTAGTAGTAGTAGTAGTAGTAGTAGTAGTAGTAGTAATGATAGTAGTAGACTGGTGACGATTTTAACGCCGCTCTTGTCTCCGCTGGTCTTCGTCTCTTATTAATCCCAAGACTCTTCTTGTGTACTTCTTGAGGGATTTGAAGGCTTCCTTCCCGGTCCAGAATTCTAAGGCGGGCGTCCATTGTGTTTCACCGATCATGGCTGCTTCCTCCAGCTCCTTCCTGAAGACATTGTACTTGGTACATTGATAGAGCACGTGGACTACGTCGTCCTCTCCGGGGTTGAAACAATCACAGAGAGGTGCGTCGGCACGTCCTCTTTCGTGTAGTTTGGAGCGGAAGAGTCCATGATCTGAGAGGATCTGTGTGGTGTAGTGGCTGGGAGTTATACTTGTAGTCTGCATTATTTTCTGGACTCTCGGGAAGAACTGGAATGTCTGGCGTCCATGGGGCTCCTGTTCCCATTCCAGTTGCCACTTGTCGAGGAGGTGAGAGTCGATTATTCTGCGGACGGCGTCCCTTTCATCTGGTTCGGCGTATAGATCCGGAGTAATGATCGTTTCCTCGATGTGAACGGGAAGCCCTCTTCGGAGATGGTGTCGTTGAATCTTCCTCTCTATGTACAACTCTATTGGGAATACTCCAGTTATGACAGGAAGGCTTGGTCTCGAAACCCATGGCTGTAACTCGGCTCTAAAAGAAACCACTCTTCACAATTTATCATCTTAACCCATTCGCCTCAAAAGACGAGGTAGACTCGCCGGCAGTTAAATGGTCTTCAACTCAGAAGACGAGGTACACTCGCTTAACTCTGCTGTTATATATTTTGCATTATTTTTACATCCCTTGGTAATCTTTTGTTAACATTTATGAATAGTAGGAGAAGGTGTTTTTGCCTTTACCCTTATTGTGATTTGAATTACCGTTATCTTTTGTTTGTTTTGAATGCCTGAAAGTAGAAAATATAATTTACGGTAACTTAAATCCGGTTTGTAGGAAAATGCATCGAGCATTTAAACCTGAAGCGAATGGGTTAAAATAAATACCAACTTAGGACAGGTTTGATTCCGAGAACAATAAATCCAGGTGTGTATATGGCAACTACAAGGAAATTAAGGGCAATGTGTAGGCCATTTCGATCTCAAAATTTAATACAATTGGATTATATTTAATGGAAACATGCAAACATAATATTACACTTTACTTGTATTCTGAAATCTTGGCCAAAATATTTAAGTAATGTGGCGTAATACGTGAGATATGGCACCTGCGAATTTCTGTAGTGTTGAAAGACATTTTATGTTCGATGGAATTAATTATGAATACTCAGTTCACTAGTTATTACTGTTGAATATGCTGCTTTATATGGAAGATCAAACATTAGACTAATGTTTTAGCGCCAACAAAAGAAAAAATTGACCTCGAACTAACGGATCCGCACGAAAATATGCTTAGATTAACGAGAAATCATTAAAACAACAATGTCGTGTGTTATTTCCAATGCCCCGATGTCATTTTCACATTCAGCACGTCGCGATTTCGTCCCTAATATTTGTACCACATTCGTAGATTAATTCTATCCATGGTATCACTGCACTGTACATAGTTTACACAGTAACCCGCTTGCGAACATCCCAAGAGACATATATTGCAGCTGCACCATTCACGCAACTGGAGCACTAGTTACTGTAGCTACAATTTGCCACCATCTGATGGCGCTAGCAGACAAGTGCGGAGTTTTGCATGGAAATGATACAGACTACTTTTGTTTTAATAATCGCTTGATATTGTAAGAATGTTTTCGTCCGGATCAGATCGTTCGAGGTCAAAGATGTCCCTTGTTAGTTCAGTAATAGGATTGTTTATTTTGCAGTGGCAAATAAGTTTATTCTAAGATCTTAGACCAAAGTTACATTGTGTGCATTCCATTTAATTACCGAGTACGTACTTGATTTTCAGCCAAGTATTTTACAACCATAAGATGCCGTCAGCGAGGTGGTTTTTATGAACCTATTGATGGTTAACTTTACTCTGGGGTAAACGATGGAGTATTTAATAAAAAGTGATGCCGCTACGAGGGTTTCCCAGTAGGGAAATAATTAAAAGCCACAAAACCTCATGATAGGGGAATATGGATTTATCAACGCCACTTGAACGTGATAATCACTGTTTGAGCTACACGGATATGTTAATTGTAATTCAAAACTTAAAATTGACTATTTAACTCATGCCCCAGATGGGAGTCAATGACCAATCACGTTTCAATGATTTCTGTTTTACAACCAATCAGAGTCGTGTTTCACGAAATATTTATCAGTGTTAAATTTACCATGTTACAGAAAGCTCCTCCTTTCTAATATTCTGAACAAGTCTGACCATTATTTTGCAGTGACTGAGCCAGTAAGAAATATAGCTACCAGATCGTATATATAGTGCATAGATGTCAACACATAGCGCTTGCAGGACTTAGTATAAAAACATTTGTAGCAATTTATTATACCACAAAAAAAAGAAACCACTGTTTGCACTTTCTTAAATGTATTTTTTCCCACGTAATAATCCAGAAAAACATAATTGTCATATTTACATCATACGACATCAGAAATCAATTGATATACAGTTTGATGTTTCATTTTTTCTCCACTAGAGAGCATTCTTACAATATTGCGTTCCTTTGGCAATAAATAGTATGATCTGGTTGCAGTGATAAACAAAAGAAGCAGATGAAGCGTACCTATCGTTTCTCATTTCTTTTCAAACATCGCCGCTTACATTAAATATATAAATATTTTAAAATAACTATAGTTAAATAATGATTTGTGAGTAAACAGCATAATTTTATTCGTTAAATAGTCCTAACAAATGCCAGTCTTGATTTCCAAATTATGTAGATAAATTGGAAATCACTCGTGGCATTACTTATGATAATCTAATCTAATATATAAAAATTAATGTTTGTTCGTACTTTATGCACGGCCATACCGTTGATCCGATTGTGATCGGGCTTTTTGCAAAATGTTTAGGAGATTCCTGGAATGAACATAGGTTATAAGAGAGTTGTGATACTCAACTCCTACATCCTTAAAAGTCGCCCTTTGCAGTGTAAAACCCGAACCCAAGTAGCTCTTTGGACGCTTACATAGCTTACGCTGCCTAAACCATAACAAATACACAAACTTAATATACACAGAATTGAATATCTCTACAAACGTGTCCGCGACAGCATGTGTTTATCTCTTACGGAGAATTCACAGTAACCATTTTTGTTTTTCATTGATGCCAAGAAGATCCAGACACGCACGTAGGTTCCTGTGCAAGCATAGCAGAACATGGCGGGTATTCTTTTACGGATAACTCACAATAACGAATTTTGTCTTTTAGCTCATTTATGTCAAGAAGATCGAGATAAGTAGATTCCCGGGCAAAACCTGATAATCAGCACGGGGAATCTTAAAATAATTACGATATACATTTATAATCATTTTTCATTTTACTTATTCAACTAATCATAAGAAGTACATTAATTTTTGTCTTTCAGATCATTTATGTCTAGAAGATCGGGATGAGTAGATTCCCTGACACGCTGGGTAAACAGCACGGGGTATCTAAAAGTAATTACGATATAATTGTTTTCCTTCTACTTATTTAACTAAACATAAAACACATTAATTTTCGATTTTCAGCTCATTTATGTCAAGAAGATCGGAATAAGTAGATTTCCGAGAAACGCCTGGTAATCAGCACGGGGAATCTAAAAATATAAATGTATAATTTACTTATTCAACTAAACATAAAATCACATTAATTAGCAATTATTTAAGGGTACCAGCGCACGCCGGGTATTAGCTAGTCATAAAACAAATAATGTGCAAATGCTCCTGAAATAGAAAGATAGTATGCTGCGTTGACATTTATGCCTTCAGGTCCAGCATGGTAAATGTTGAGATCTTCATCGTCGTATACGTATATACATTCACCTTCGTCTTATTGGGTGCCTGTCTAAATTTCATTTGTTGCTAAGACCCCGCATGGCGTTATTTGTTTGGGCTCCTTATGCATGAGTAACTAAATTGGTTCAATGGCCACAGCAGATAGAAAAAAATCTGTCGATATAAACAACATCAACGAAATACTGGTGTCGTTTATGCACATATGTGGGGTAATGAAGAACCCAACGAAACTAGACTCCCGTTGTAAGGAATTGTCATTAACACATGCCACACAGATCGACTAACAGTCCTAATTTCTGAGGACAATTTATTCTTAAATAATTCATCGGAGTATACAGGAACGGCGATCTCACAGCAACTGTAGCTGTAGAAATGAAGGTCTAGCCGTTATGGGTAAATTCTCTGTCACATCCTGACCATTGTATTTACCCATTGAGTTCCAACCCGATATTGTAATAAATCATTGCACATGCTTCACGCACACATTGTTGACATTCCCGTAATATTTTGGCATGGGTCACCTATATTGTTATCCACAATAAAGCATTGAAAACTAATTTAAGAGCAAACGCTATAGCAAGAGTTTATCACTATTTAATTCAATATTTCCTGTCAAACCTCTATTACTGCCAATGACATCATCCGTGTGTCTTTAGTTTCACGCTTCCTTACCTCTCTAATAAATCTCTTACTACCTATTATAGTTCATCTTTAGTTTCCGATTGATTACCTATGTCTCGGGCTTACTCTGGGCCGATCCATTACTTTACTTTGTTCTATTTTGTTCGCTAGCTGAACCAAGTTTAAGTAGAATACTTTTTAGAATGAGAGCTGTAACTCTATATTTTGAAAGATGTATTTGTAAAATATTATGAGCATTATTCAGTAGTATAATTATATTTTCTTACTGTGTACGAGATAATTTTATATCTAGATCGAATTGCATAATTTTCGCTAATTTATATTTATATTTAAAACATAAAATTATGGAATATTCACCTGAAAGGTCCGTCTCCTCAACTTAATTAATTATTTAACTGTAGCGCTTTCGGGAATTGTCCCATCATCGGCAGGATTCAAAACTGGTGTTTCACTGAAGATCTGGTAGAGGGGGTTACAAGTATTGGGTTCGTTTTCGTTTATGAGATTGTCGTTGTTGTGAGCTGCTTTCATGATTTCCATCTCTTCGAGTACGTTTATCTTCGCTGGATTATTTTCTCTGTGCATTACTGTTAGCATGTTAAATATTGAAAACAACCTAACAGTAATGCACAGAGAAAATAATCCAGCGAAGCTAAACGTACTCGAAGATATGGAAATCATGAGAGCAGCTCACAACAACGACAATCTCATCAACGAAAACGAACCAAATATATGTAACCCCCTCTACCAGATCTTCAGTGAAACACCAGTTTTGAATCCTGCCGATGATGGGACAAGTCCCGAAAGCGCTACAGTTAAATAATTAATTAAGTTGAGGAGACGAACCTTTCAGGTAAATATTCCATAATTTTATATTTTAATTTTGAATAATATCTCAATGGAGCACATTATGAATCTTATAAAATTGATTATAGTTATGTTTTTTTTTTATAATAAGTATTTTACTGACAATTTAAATTATAATGTCTAATGTCAATCCAAAACTTACTTACTCACTGACACTATCGAACCCATAGGTTCATGGCCGCACGGACATATGCTCACAATACATCCCTATCCTGAGCTAATGTTTTCAATCATCCCCTGTATAATCTACTTCCCTCAAATCACTGTTAATGTTACTCTCCCACCTCATTCTTGATCTACCAACTGGCCGTTTTTCCTCTGGTTTTCCTACAAGAAGCTTCGGTGCACGTCTTTCATTCTCCATTCGTGCCACATGTCCTGCCCATTTCAGTCTACAAGACTTAACTGTTCTTATTATATCTGGTTTCCTATAATGACCACGTAGTTCATTGTTATGTAGTCTTTTCCAGTCACCTGTCTCTTCGTCTCTCTTTGGTCAAACTTTTTCCTTAAGAACTTTCTTCTGAAATAATCGTAATTTCCTTTCCTCCCTTAAAGTAAGAGTCATTGTTTTCCGTCCATATAAAATAACTGGTAGAATAATAGTTTGATATATTTTTAGTTTAACGTTTTTTTAAAGGAGTTGGGATGTCTAGAGTCCCTGTAATGCATAATAACACGCATTTCCAGAATTGAGCCTATGTTTAATTTCTTTGTGCATATCATTTGTATTTGTGATTATTGTTCCGATATTTGAATTCAGCCACTTCCTCGAAATTTCCCTCATTTGTCATTAGCTGTCCATTTCAATTATATAATATATTTCTATGTGTGACCATATATTTGGTTTTATTGATATTTACTTCCAGGCCCAATTTCTTAGTGTTACTCAATAGCGTGTGCGTGTTGGCCTTTTATATCTCCTCGCTATCGCCCACATCATCAGCATATTGGACAAAGTCCTAACATTCCATGTTCCCAGGAACATGCCCCCGTGTTATATCTTTGGCATGGATTCCCTTAAGTAGTCCCCGCCCTAAAACAAATTGGATGACTGTTTGACCTCCAGAAAATTTTTACCTCAGTGTAACTCGTGTCCGCATGTCTTGATGGTTGCATTTTTACGGTGAAAGATCGCCACTCTTTCGACCAAGGTACTTTTTTTCGTCTGGTTTATCACCTTCGAACAGTGCGGCATGGGTTACCCTATCGGCAGCAATGCTACCGCCGGTATAGCTTTCGGGATCTTTTAAGCACGCAAGCCCCTCCACCGACAAGGTAAAGATACCATGGAGGAAGTCAGTCCTATATATGTGAATATTTATTTTTACGTCAAGAGGAAATATGAATCTAGATACATGGTAATCCGTAGTCCTGTTTGCTGAATTTATACTTAATTTAAATTATCCCGGTTTATTTAGTTTGAAATATATATATATATATATATATATATATATATGGTATGATAAGAAAAATAAATGCCTGGACGGGATTCGAACCCGGATCTCTGAGTCTGTACCTCAGCGTGATATCCATTACACTACCAGGCGAATCCAATTCAAACACTTATTTTTCTTACATATGTATAATATTCTCCATTATTACTAGATGTCGCGAGAACTCGGTCTTCACGCTGAGGTACAGACTCAGAGATCCGGGTTCGAATCCCGTCCAGGCATTTATTTTTCTTATCATACCATATTAAGCTTGTATTGCTCAATGTTAAACATTTAATTATAACATTATATATATATATATATATATATATAATTGAAATATTACTGAAGTATTTATTCTCTAAATCATTCGAGTTATCTATATCTCACTATTTTCCTGTTTTTTATATACACTAGACAGGGACAATTTAATATGTCTTGCTTGTATACATTTTATTATTAGTTTTAGTCTTAATTTTAACTAATATTAACTGGTTGTATTATAGATCGTAATATGTATATTAGATATTATCTTTTGATCAAATTTTTACTTAGTGTTTAATATTAGAGTTAATTAAGATTGTTATATTCTTATGTAATATATGTTTGTCCTGGTGAGTGGAAGAGAAGGCCACATGGCCTTAACTCCACCAGGCTAAATAAATCTTAAATCTTAAAAAAAAAAAAAAAAGTTATTTATTTATTTAGATTTATTTCACCTGCAATATGCGCATAGAAGGTCGTAAGACATGTAATATTAATTTTCCATTGCGAATCCTCGGTCTCTGATGTCTATCATGTTTATATGTACGCCTATATTCTTCTTCAACGAGATCGCAAATAAACGCCGTGATATTAATTCGCCCTTATTATATGTGTTCCACTTTGTGATGATCAACATTCTAATCGGAGCGTGCAATCAGAACCATAGCATAATACTAGGTTATTGAATTAGGCCTATGCAATGAAGAAGTGACAACACATTCATTCAAATGTCTGTATTTATATATGTTTTCAATGGCATAAAAGCGAATATACGCTTCTGTTAGAATGCTGGTGAATGCAAAGTGGAATAGCAACAAACAAGACTGTAATTGCAAACTTTTGCATCATGACACTAGCACGCACTTTCTGAGGGTAAGAAACATGATCTGTGTTAGTCATTTTTACTAAATCTCTCTCCTCCATGTTTCTTGTACAGCCTTTGAAAAAAATGACGGCGCAACTCTTGATGATGGAAAGTTTTGAAGAGCGATTCACACCAGTACGTTGTTACATATTCTGACTCGTTTGAGTATAAAGCGGACGGCGTAAGTCTCTCTTCATGCAGCAATCGTATCGTTCGCTTCAATGGAGCAGTCGGTAAGATGCACTTTTTTCGACGACGCGGGTCCACGTTCAATTCTGGTCGGGTATATATTATTTATTTATTATTAATTAATAACGTCATTAATTTTCATAATGCCTACATGTTACCAAGCTTCGTTATATAATTAATTTGTATTTTTATGGAAATATTCCCGGTCGAGACAGGCTCCTGAGTGAGATTTTTTCGGTTTTTTTTTTCTCTCCTGTAAGATAAAAGTCAGGAAGCTTAGGGCCCAACGATCCCCGAAAATCATCCGACCATCATCATCCTTATCATTATCATCATCATTCTTCACCAGTGTGGAAAGAAACTGGAAGTTACCACACCTACAGCATAGCATGAAAATGCTATGATTGCAGTGAAAGAGCTGCTGTCGGGCAGAATTACTATGGAATGGAATATATGCAAATAAATAAATTAAAGGAAACAGCTCATATATAGAAAATGAATAACGATTGTAACGTCTCATTACTTTGTTTACAAAACACATGACATAATACAATTATTTATATCCATTACTAATACAAAATGCGTCTGATTAATTTAAATTAAGTTAGTATCTAGTTCCATTATACAAGTAAGTCCTGAAGTACTGCTTCGCTTCGTACAGAAAATTTCTAGGAGATATGTTTGTGGTCTAGTGGAGGGAGCTCCTGTTTCCCGTGCATGAGGTCGCGTGTTCGATCATGCTGTTATGATTTTTTTTTCTCGTCCTTACTACAATTAATTTTCTTTCGTTTGTTTAATTTCTTTTGCTTTGTTTTATTTTCAGTATTTACCACACTACTTACTTACAGGAAATTGTTTTCCATTGCACGGCACACAACGAAATAGATCTTATTTAGTTTCTCAAATAGTTGTATACTTGTGAACCAAAGAGCTGATCTCTGATCATGTGCAGTGGCTTCGTTCTAAGACTTGAAAATTATCTGTGCGCCATCAATTATTTCAAAGGCTGTACATTTACGATTCCAATATATCACTAATAACTACAGTGAATTCATTTTAAGAGGAAATCTCGCATCATTCTGCCACGGCCGCTGTGAGCAGTTCGATCGCAGCGTGAGAGACAATTTGTACACAACATCCAACGGTTAGTTGCTTCAGTGTGTTGTAGTGGGACGCATGTCGCTTGTTGTCGTGTGTTACATAAGAAAGTAATAAAACATTAAGTATACGCTGGTAAAAAGTAAAAAAAAGTAAAGTGAACCCACAACAGGCCCGGAGGCCCTTGGGGTAGTAGGAGGTTAAGGCTCCCACTTTTTCTAGACAATCGGCACTTTATGTCAGCCGGGTTGTCAGCCCTGCGTGACGGCCGTCTTTACCCCCAGAACAAGCGTCTGGTACTCATTTCCGTTAGAGGCTGAGTCGACCCCAGGGCCATAGTGCCGCCAGAGGGTTTTGGGTCAGTTTAAAAATCCTGAACCCAACGATTCAAAAGTACTACTCCTAAATGTAATGACACCCCATCACACTTGGTTCCATTAAACATTTTTGACTCTTCATAACTCGTCTTCAGCGTGTCTTGACATCAACGTGTACATAATTCTTAAGCATGTTTCATTTTTGGTATTCGCAGATTGGATCACGTTACATCGTCCCTGGGACAATTTGTCGAGGCTTCATCTGCACAATCGTAGAGCCATTTATTCCTTATGTCTTCTCTATAAATCCTCTTCAGCGTGTCTTGACATCAACGTGTACATAATTCTTAAGCATGTTTCATTTTTGGTATTCGCAGATTGGATCACGTTACATCGTCCCTGGGACAATTTGTCGAGGCTTCATCTGCACAATCGTAGAGCCATTTATTCCTTATGTCTTCTCTATAAATAGTACGCGTATCATAGCCTAATTATTTATGATGCAACTTCATTAGACTCTCCGACACATATAATTTAGACACTCGATCCCATCAGTACGTACTTCTTTATATCACACCTAATCACATTGTGTATTACACACTATATTTTATAGTTTCACTTGCCTGAACATCCAATTCCCTATCGCCTTAAGTCAGAGACCGTCAAACTGTAACATCGTCCGAAAACAAATTGAAGGATTATTCATTTATTTAAAAAGGCACCAGCTTATACACACCACAGATAGCATTCTTTTAGCAATTAATAATAATTTGATTTATTTAATAAAAATAACATTAATTTATTAAGAAATATTTTAAGTTGGAATATTAAATACCGTGTAGCCACAGATTTGTTTATTATAACGCATTCTTATTTGTAACTTTTTCATGTACATATATTAGATATGGACTTTCTACCGAAAAATTTAATTTATGTTGCTTGTGTACATTTTAATATTAGTTCAATTTTTAATTTTAATTATCATGATAATTTTGTTCTTATATATATTAATTTACAGGTCAAGTATTCATTTACTTTTTTATTATTAGAGATAATAGTGATTTGTAATTTCTCTACATAACATATGTTTGTCTTGAAGAGTAGCACATGGCCTTAATTACCCCAGGCTAAATAAATAAATAATGAAATAATAGTTTATTTTGGTACAGTTATTAAAAATATGAGATAATGTTATAAAAATGTACATGTTGAAAATGCGTTTATATGAAGCAGTTAAACTTAGAATACTCAAGAATTTATCACTTAATCATGTATGTCAGTTTCATTAATATAATTTATTACGTAATCGATCATAGTAATGCTTGTATAATTCATATATATTTTTTTGTTTAATGCCATCAGGTCGTCTTTTATGACATCTCTGTCTTTCTCTCCTGGTTTTGGCAGAATTTTAATCCACTTCTTAGGCTTGGACACCTTGAAGGCGGAGTTACGTTACCCCGATGATATGATGGGTGATAAATGATAATGAAGCGCCAGGAGAGTCCTTAACCTAAACTTAACATAAATTCCAGACCATGGGCAACGGCAGGAATAATTCCCCTTAAGGAAAAATTCCTATGGTTTGACCGGGAATCGAACCCGGGACGTGATGAACTGTAGCCAGAAACGCTGACCACTAGCCCACGAGGCATACACATATATACTGACATGTGTGGCTAAATAAGCGTAATTAAATGTGTTTGGTTAAGGAAATCTCGATAGAGAGCAGCCGTGTACCCAGGTACAAACGTGAGACTTATGAGTTTATAATATAGCCTATATATATATCTTCTTATCTTCCAATGTATAAAAATGAAAGTTTGTTTTTTTGTTGGTTTGTTTGTTTGTTCGTACTATTGTGATGGGTTTTTTGCAAAATGTTCAAGAGATTCCCGGGATGAACATAGGCTATAAGAGAGTGAGATACTCAACTCCTACCCCCTTAAAAACACCCTTTGTAGTGAAAAAGTCCCTTTTTTCGCCATTAAGTGACTTACGCTGCCTAAACCATAACAAAAAGACAACATTATTATACACAGAATTGAATATCTCAAAGGGGGCACGCCGTAGCGTAGTGGTTAAGGCACTGAGCTACAAGCCGGAGGGTCGAGGGTTCAAGTCCCGTTGGGGTCAGGATTTTTAAACTGACCCAAACCCTCTGGCTGCACTATGGCCCTGGGGTCGACTCAGCCTCTAACTGAAATGAGTACCAGACGCTGGTTCTGGGGTAAAGGCGGCCGTCACGCAGGGCTGACAACTCGGCTGACATAAAGTGCCGATTGTCTAGAAAAAGTGGGAGCCTTAACCTCCTACTACCCCAAGGGCCTCCTGAGGCCTGTTGTGGGATCACTACTTATTGAATATCTCAAAAAAACTACAAAAGAGTCCGCTACAGCATATGATTATCTTTTACAGATAACATACAATAACCATTTTTAGCTTTCATTCATGACAAGGAGATCGGGATCAGTAGATTCCTGGGCAAGCATGTGCTGCCATATCAGTCATACGATTGTCATGGGGCTTTCTGCAAAATGTTCAGGATTTTCCTGAGAAGCTTATAGGTTATAAGAGAGTTTTAATGCTATGCCCTTCACTCTTAAAAATCACCTTCTGTAGTGAAAAAAATGTGAAAAAAAGTCGCTTTTATTAAACTCGAACGGCTTATGCTGTCTAAACCATAACAAATATACAAAATTATTATACACAGAATTGAATATCTCAAAAACCTCTACAGAAAAGTCCGCGACAGCATATGTTTATCTTTTAAGGATAACTCACAATAACCATTTCTCTCTTTCATTGATGCCAAGAAGATCGGGATAAGTAGATTACCGGGCAAGCATAGCAGCGCACGGCGGGTATTCTTCTATGGATAACTCAAAATAACGAAGTTAGTCTTTCAGCTCATTTATGACGAGTACATCGGGATGCGTAAATTCCCGGAGAACGCCGGGTAATCTGCACGGGGTATCTAAAATGAATAACGATATATTTGTATATTTATATTTCCTTTCACTTATTCAACTAAATAAAAAGACACATTATCATTTATTTAGGTGTAGCAGCGCACGCCGCGTATTACCCAGTAATATATATATATATATATATATATATATTATTATTATTCCGGCTTTTACAATGAATATACATTTTTCCGGTACCCATGTTCACAGTTAACTACACATTTGTTTCAACACATTTTTCCATTCTTGTCTGTTCATCCATATATCTTCTTCTATTTCCATCCTCTCTTAGTTTCATTGATTCCCTGAATCCACGTAATATTTGGTCTACCCTTCTTTTTCTTCCCTGTGGTTCCCAATCCATGATTATCTTAGGTAGTCCTCCTTCTTCCATCCTTCTAATGTGCCCGTACCAATTTAATTGTTTCTTCTTTATAAAATCTAATATTGAATATTGTACCTGCATTTTTTCTTTTATATATGAATTTCTGATTTTATCCTTCCTGGATATTCGTGCTGCACGTCTCCAGTAGTCCATTTCAGTGGCGAGTAATTTTTTTTTTCATATGTGCATTTAAAGCCCACACATCAGCTCCATAGGTAACAATGCTTCTGATTATTGAATTAAAAATAGTTTTCTTTTTCTTTGAAGATATGTTTGTCCCATACTATTCCATTTAGGGCAGATATGGCATACTTTCCTATATTGATCCTGTTTCTTATCTCTGTTTCTTGTTTTCCATCTTTAGTAATTTTAATTCATAAATACTTATATTCTTCAGTGTATTTAATTGTCCCTAAATTTTCTTCTAGTATTAAATCTTGAGGAATATCCCCTATTGTCATATATCGAGATTTATCCA
This sequence comes from Diploptera punctata, assembly GCA_030220185.1. Lineage (NCBI taxonomy): Eukaryota > Metazoa > Arthropoda > Insecta > Blattodea > Blaberidae > Diploptera > Diploptera punctata. The sequence continues at coordinate 54,879 of JASPKZ010008966.1, read as the reverse complement.
TATTGATCTTTAAACCCCATAAACTATATTCTTGTATTAATTTTCTAGTGAGGTATTCTATATCTTCAAATTCTTGAGCCAATATCAATTGGTCATCTGCAAACTGGAGTGTATATATTGTTTAATTATCATCTAGTGGTATTTCCATCGGTTTACATTTCTTTTTCCATTCTTCAATAGCTTTTTCAGCATAAATCTTATATAATGTTGGAGATATACAGAATCCCTGTCGTAATCCTTTATTTGTTTGAAAACCTTTAGACAAGTATTTTCCCATTTTTACTTGCACATATGATTCTGAATATAGTTTTTGAATTGCTTCAATCTGTGTTGGATTTATTTTTTTTTAGTTTTAAGACTTTCCATAATTTTGATGTAGGAATGTTATCGTAGGCTTTTTCTATATCTATGAATACTAGATGTAGCGGTTGTGCTTTGATTGTTTTCTTTTCTATAATCTGTCGTATGCGGAAAATGTGGTCTATTGTTGATCTGCCCACTCTAAATCCTGCCTGTTCCTCGGTTCTAACTCTTTGTATTCAATTTCTAGGAAATACTTGGTTATCTTTCCATATAGTCTACTTAGTGTACTATTGACTGTAATTCCCCTATAGGTTTTGCATTCATCTTTTTTTCCTTTTTTATGTATGGTTGAAATATATCCTATTTTCCAATCTGATGGGATATCTGCTCCATTTATGCATTTTTTAAAATAGACTTCTCAATAATTCGAACAACTTATCTATTCCATGTTTTATTAATTCAGCTGGAATATTTCCTTTCCCTGGTGACGTCCCATTCTTTAATGACTTTACTGCTTCTTTCACAGTTTCTATGTTTAAGTGTATATTTTCTTTTAGTTCTGCATCAAATTCTTCCTCTATAGGGTTTATATATTGCTCTCTGTTTTCTGTTAATCATTCTTTGAAGTATTTATCCCAAGTTTGGAAATTAATGTATTTATTAAATCCTTCTTTGTCATTCTTTCTTATCTTCATTAAAGTTTTCCATGCTTCCGCATTTCCTTATCCTCCAATGTACCTTTGTATTTTTTGACATGTATTTTCCCAGCACTTGTTCTTTAATTCTGATATATCTTTTCTTATTTTTGCTTGTTGTTTACGAAGGTTAATTTTGTCCTCTATTGATTTAGTATTAAGCCATTTTAGATAAAGATCTCTTTTTATTCTTACTTATTTGTCAATTTCTTCACTCCAACAATAGTTTTTATTATTATTATTATATTTCTCTTCCCTAATAGCTTCTTTAGCTGCTTCATGCAGTTTATCTTTAATGTATTGATATTGCTTTTCTGTAGATTCAAATGTAGTTTCTATTAATTTTTCATTTAGTCTTTGCTTAAATAAATATGATGTACTGTCATTTTCCAAACTTAATAAATTATATTTATAACCTCTTATTATATTATTATCTAAATTATCTTTTTCTTCGTTTGGATTGGGATCATTTTTACCTTGAATGCTTAAATTTGGAAATGATGATTTTAGAATGTGACTAAAAAGTGATCTCCGAATGCTGGTACGTACCTCTATATGACTCTTACATCATTTACTCTTAATTTAGTTTCCTGTTTAATTATAATGTAGTCAATAATTGATTTTTGTTGAAGAGCATCTTGCTGTCTTGTATACTTATGAATATATTTGTTCTGGTAGTATCCATTTAATATTCTCAGAGAATTTTGCTCACAGAAGTCTGTAATCCTTTTTCCATTATCGTTTACAACATTTTCTCCATGTGGACCTATAATTGTATTTTGTTTCTGTCTTCCTGTTCTGCTATTGAAATCCCCTGCCATAATTAAATTTCTTCCTGGTCCAATTTCTTTTATTATTGAATTTAATTTGTTGAAAAATTCTTCTTTTTTTTACTGTTTTGATCTTCACTAATATATACATATACATACAATACGAACAGTTAAATCTCGTAAACTGCGATGGTCAGGATATGTGGCATGTATGAAGGATAAAGGAGGTGCATAGAAGCTTCTTGTATGAAAACCAGAGGGAAAACGCTTAGTTGGTAGACCAAGATTGAGGTGGGAGAATAACATTATCCATGATTTGAGGGAAGTATTAGAGGGGATGATTGGAAAATATCTCAGGATAGGGATGTATTGAGAGCTTATGTCCGCGAGGCTATGGACCTACGGGTTCGATAGAACCAGTTAGTTAGTTAGTTTGGTAGTGTGATGAAGACAATGTGCTGAAGGGATCGTGTGCCCAATTTATGTTTATCACAGAGTCTAAAAATGTAGTGTGATAAATAATTAGGAAATTATGCGTCTATTAGTTTATATTCAAGAGAGAGGGATTGAACGGTTCTAGGAACTTGCAGATATGAGAAATCTACCACTAAACACCGCAGTATAACGTCACCTTATTTCTAAAACCGTCTAAGTCCTAATTTAACAAAACTTTCAAAAAAGCATAAAACATTTTTTAACATTGCTTATTATTTTGTAAGTATATTTTTAATGTCCTATTTTAAATTCTTACATTCACAATAAGGCATTTTTATCCAGTCCATCTCATCCAGTCCTCTTGCGCTTATTTATTAACATAATTGCAAAATAATAAGCAATGTCAAAAAATTTGTATGCTCACATGAAAAAAATAGATAAATTAGACCTGCGAGGTTTTCGAAGTAAAGTGACGATAACTAATATATTTTAGACTTGACAGTACACTATTTTGGATTGATTGTAATTATCTGTACTGTTAGACTACCCGCAGTCAAGGGTATGGAACTCGTCTTCTTCGCATCCGAGGCCATGCTTCAACTGGGATGAAACAAGTTCTACGTACCTAGTTTTACTACCTTATATGTTACCTTTTAACATATTCGTTAAATAGCACAGCCCAGCGCAAAACATTTATGTAAACTTTCATATACACCAACTTAACACATGTTCATTTACACTAGCATTTATCTCTGTATTTTATTTTGTAATATATATGATTTTTATTTTTGTAATATATATGATTTTTATTTTTGTAATATATATGATTTTTATTTTTGTAATATATATGATTTTTATTTTTGTAATATATATGATTTTTCTGTATAATCGTTAATACCCCTATAGAGGGGAAGAGAAGATCTGACTGATTTAATTCTACAGGTAGCTTAATGTAATACTTACTGGCACTATCGAACCCATAGGTTCATGGCCGCTCTCCATAGATCCCTGTCCTGAGCTAATGCTTTCCAATCATTCCCTGTATAATCTACTTCCACCAAATCATAGTTATTGTTATTCTCCCACCTCATTCTTGGTCTAGAAACTGGGCGTTTTCCCTCTGGTTTTCCTACAAGAAGCTTCCATGCACGTCTTTCATTTCCCATTCGTGCCATGTGTCCTGCCCATCGTAGTCTACGAGACTTAACTGTTCTTATTATATCATGATTCCTATAAAGACATTGTAGTTCATTGTTATGTATTCTTCTCCATTCACCTGTCTTTGGCATTGGTTCCCTGAAGTAGTCCTCGCCCGGAGAATGGGGGACTATTTGACCTCCGGAATATTTTACCCCAGTGGAACCCATGTCCGCATTTATGGACGGTTGTATTTTTACGGTGAAAGATCGTCACTCTTTCGACCAAGGTACTTTTTTCGTCTGGCTTATCACTGGCATGGGTAACCCTATCGGCAGCAACATTACCGCCGGCATAGCTCTCGGGATCATTTAAGCACGCAAGCCACTCCACCACGACAAGGTAAAGATACCATGGAGGGAGATTAATATAATTTATATGTAAATTTTGTACTCACTCCTGGTACATGACGTAGAAGGCTTACAAATTTTGTAGCAACGATTTTCTAATATAATGACAAATCATGTATTTTGATAGGCATATTTTTTTAGTCTATTATTCTTTCAGGTTTAAAGTTGTAAAAGCGAGAGAGGATATTATTTGTTAGTAAAACAATCTCTGATCAAGTTACACCGACACCTGGGTCTAAATGCGTCATCCAAGATTGAGAAACGTTGAGGGAGATAGAAATTATGTGCTTAACTCATGTTTTTGTTTATTTACAGATGACAGTGATCCGGAAGAACATGGGTTTCAACGTAACAGAATGTTCTTTAATCAATTCCCAGATGAATCAAGAATAATCGAATTTGGGATACCTGGACTACTCTCAATAAAATTTGGAATTAGTACTGATCGAGGGTTCATCATTGGAGGGAACTTAGGACCAGTTGGTGGGGAACTTACATTAGGATTCGGACATCATCATGATTACGAATAACTTAATAATTTACCAAATTGAAGAAAATATTTAAGTTTCTGAAAGACCAATTCCTGTACAGATATCCATATCAAATAAACGAAAGTGAATTCATCAGCGTAATTGAAAAATTGAAATAAAGACGATGTTGACCCTCAGAATGGATTTTTTAATACATCTGTTCCGTTCTCTTTTATTATTTTATGTGAAAAATTTAATGAAATATTCCTCATATCTGTTCTTGCATTAAGTAGTGACAACATAGTTGGTATTTAAAATCACATTAATCTTTTTAATTTAGTTTTCTGACGTGTCTGTATTAAGTAGATAGAATTGGAAGACGCACACGTAACTGCAACACAATTTCGTAAAGTACGTTCCGATATTTCTTTTTCAGCAAATGTTACTTTGGGACGATTTCTTACGTACCAAAGGAAAGTACACATTTTAGCTATTTTGCAACATAATTTCCGTTTACATTCAAACATTTTTCATAACGCTTCAGAAGCTTCGAAACACCTTTTGCGTGAAGCTCTGCGACCTGTGACTCTAGCCAACCTTTGATGGTCTTTTTGAGCTCCTCGTCCGTTTGAAATAATGTGAAACGGCGATTCTTTCTGACCACTTAATCAACTATTGCCACACGTTCATTATTCACAACACAGTCGGCCAATTTAATCTTCATCATAGAGGTTAGTGCATTTGTCTCGAAATTTACAACCCCAAACAACATCGTCACTCGTAATATCCCTGTCGCCTCAATACCCTCACGATTAATTTCTGCTCTTGTCAATTTCCCCCCCATAGAAACCATATTACTCCGCGTACCTCACACATGGCGGAGCTTCTATTGTTGCAGACATTTTAAACACCTACTTAAATGTGAGGAAAGACCGAGTGCAACCACACAGTATATTGCCGGGAGCGTGCTGAATCCAGATATAGCCTATAGTGGAAGAAGTATGGTGATGATACCGCCACTCGTTCGCGTGATGATCTAAATCAGAACTTGCATCTCGAATCACCTTAGTACATCTCTCTCGTAAATATATCTAAGGCTTTATATATGTAGTCTCTAGACTGATAGCGATTTCTTTGCAGGATATTTCTATCTTAAAAAAGAAGCAGCAATTATAAGAAGTAATTTATTTTAAATTTGCTGAATGTTTCAGTAATTTCAAGTTCCAATATCACCTAACTATGTCAACTACAGGAGAGCGAGATTTATCGTGCGACACTATAGACCTCTGCAAAATTCGTTTATGACTCAATCCTGGACGCAAATGTTGTACAAAATACTAAAACTAAGCTGCATTAATTTTTGCACGATAAGATACAGCATGTATCAAAATGTCTTCGTAATCTTAATATAGAAGAATTATTACTTTAAAATAGTCCCGTTATGGCGCGAATATTGATTATTTTAATGCGTGTTAATACTTTTCAGTTATCATTTACATACTTGGTTAACCCACAGGGAAAGACTGAACACAAGAACTATGGAAATATTGAAAATATTTTAAATAATCACATTGTATGACATAGGCTCGATAATATATAAAGTGCTTCTACATATATGTTTCTATAATATGGAATTTCCCTATGAATATGAGGAACGTTATCAACAAATTTGACGAATCATTTCATAGATCGTTTAGGTCTAACGTAACATAACTAAAAACTCATTGGCACTATCGAACCCGTAGGCTCATGTCCTCGAGCACATAAGCTTTCCACACATCCATTTCCTGAGCAAATGTTTTCCAATAATTCTCCGTGTAATTTACCTCCAAGAAATCATGGTTTAAATTTTTCTCCTACCTCTGTCTTTGCACTTTCCCTCTGGGTTTCTTATAAGGAGTTTTCATGGCTCTCTTTCATTTCCCATTCGTACCACGTGTCCTGCCCACCGCAGTCTACGAGCCTTAGTGTTATTCTTGTTACATGTCGATTTATTAATTTATATGCAGCTCCTTGGCGGAAACGTTTAGATGCTGGCTTTTCGCCGTTGGATATGGAGATCGTGTCTTTATCAATCCAGGTGGGTTTCGTGGTGAACGAAACAGAGCTTGAGCAGGTTTTCCTGGGGCTTTCTCCCGTTTGTTTTTTTCTCTCCTGCCGAGAATTTCATCCGAAAATGTCTTCATTCACATGTCCACTTCGTTCATTCGCTGCCGTGATGGTTCGTCAGCCATAGTCAGCCGACATCCTTGACTTTCACGTACCTCTAAAATATAGAGGCTACATATCATCTCATCCCTCGACCCAGTCCTTAGCTGGACACGACTTGAGCATATTTATTATTAATTTGTGATATCTAGATGCAACTGATTGAGTAGCAATTGTGTTTTATTTATTTTTAAATCATTTCTCTTTTATACATAGATGTTTGTAATAAGTGTCTGTATGTGTTTTCATATATTGTAATGGATAGCATGCGATAAAAATATCAGTATTATGGATATTATCGCTATTCTTTTTGGTATGTCTGTTTTGTGTCAAATGCTCTCTCGTATTTAATTTCTCTTTTGATGTGGAAAAGACTAACTAACTAACTAATTGGTATCATCGAACTCGTAGGTTTCTGTCCGCGCGGATATAAGTTCTCCTTACCTCCGTATTCTGAGCTAATGATTTTCAATCTTCCCTTGTATTATCAACTTCCTTCAAATCATGGTATTATTCCTCCATCTCATTCTTAGTCTACCAACTGGACGTCTTGCCTCTGGTTTTCCTACAAGAAGCTTCCATTGGATATGTAAAATATGCTTTTTATATATAAATATAAATATACTCTGATTTTTCTTCACTAACAGGTTATTCGACAAGGTTATAATATAGGGTATTAATTTTCCACCGCTGTGGTCTCGAGGTAGCGTTCAGCCTTATCATCCAGTGGGCCCGGGTTCGTTCTCCGATCGGGAGAAGTTTCCTGGGTGAGGTTTGTTTCGGGGTTTTTCCACACTTGGAAGACGTTTGTCAGGAAACGTTAAGGCCCAAACGGTCCCCGAACATCATATGGCCATCATATTCATCATCATTGATATTTCCCTTGTATTATGTTTAGGACTAAGGACTCTCCTGGCGCACCACTATCATCATCACCACCTATCATGTCATAGGGCAACCGTAACCCAGCTTTCCAGGCGCCCCAACCTCTGAAGTGGGTTATAAATACGCCAATGCCAGGGGAGAAAACCAGAAATTTCGAAATGACAACCTGGGGTATTTAATAAAGAACAATGTATTTTATCTGTTGTATATGCTTTGTATTTTTCATTTTCATTTCTCCTGGAAGGTTATGTCACTATAAAATCATCCTTAAGCATTTAGGTGTTGTTGCATCATCGTTACATTTTCAACATTCCGTTTACAGGGTGAAATTTAATTGCACGGACATACTGCAGAGACTGATTCCTGACTGAAAATTCAGGAAAAATGTCCTATGAATAAGTGTCTATAAATGCATCGTTGCCACGGTAGATGACACTGACTAATGGCATTATTCTCTCGGACCTGTTGCATGGCCTGCTAGATCACCGGACGTAAACCCCTGGATTTTTACCTCTGGGGGCATCTGAAGAGCGTTGTGTATGCTGAACTAGTTCCTCAGGTGCTTACCCTTCAACAGCGTGTCTGTGACGTTATTCGGGGGTGAGGGCGCAACATGCGAAAGAGTGAGGCAATCCATGATACGACATGTGAGCGCGTGCATTGATGCTGTGGAGGCCGCTTTGAACATCTGTTGTGACATGAATATGATTATGTTATGTACTGTGTGCTGGGACTATTTGTTGTTACACGCACAACGTTCATTTCCGGATACATATTTATAGGATCTTTTTTCCTTCATTTTTAGTCAGGAATCAGTCCCTGAGATTTGTCGGTGTAATTTTAGTTCATCCTGTATACTAATAAAAACATAATAATAATAATAATAATAATAATAATAATAATAGGCCCTAATAATAATAATAACGATAATAATAATAATAATTATTATTATTATTATTACTATTATTATTATTACTATTATTATTATTATTATTATTTTTATGTCACTCTATAACTTAGTTTATTCTACTCCTTTTTAGGTACTTCTACATACCGCACACCGCACATTCTATACTTTGGCACTAGCTGTGAGCCTACTTATAATGTAGTCTACGGTACTTATTTCAACACAAGCTACGGATGAAATAATACAAAATGTGATTTGGTATCATTTTACGTCATTTGTCTTGATATTAGAGGACGTTCGAGTAATGTGGACCATTCGGGTTGAGTGGAGCCTGTTAGTATCTTCTTTAATTGGTGCTGCCCTCGAACAGAAAATTCCCCTCATCAACCATGACGTGATCAAGGCCAGTTTATATTACTCCTTGTACGAAGAACGGTTTATTTCTGATATTTATAAAAACGATCATTTACATTTTTTTCAAAATAACAATTAATTCTTAATTTCTGCTCTTGAATAATATAAATTTTGAAACACCTCCTACATATATTATATTATGTAGATGCTGTTTTATATAATGATAGGTTTGGTTTTACATTATGTGTGATGTCTGTTATGTAAAATAATTAAACATAACAAAAGAATTTGGTTAATTTGGACCCTTTAGGAAGCAGTTAAAGTGGACCTGAGTCCACATTACACGAATAGTTTACCAATGAGGGTGCTATCTGTAAAAAAACCATGCACTTAATGAATTTTATTTAATATCCTTGTAATTTCACTAAACCCAAAAGACCGTTGCTGTCTGCAGATGAATGACGTGTGAATGTTATAAATCAACAATAAGTTTTCAAAACATTAAATAAATATCAATACATTTTATTACGATCTGCTATAAATATTTTCAGATTAATTTATACCTCTTTGTATAAATTAATAGAGTAAATAAAACTTAAAAAAATAGTCTAAAAGCTAGGTTGGACTCAGGGGATCACTTTACCCGAATATGAAGGTTAAAGTGGACCTTAGTTGTAATGTAAAAAAGTTTATAAATTATTAAGATTCCTCCACATTTGAATCAAATAACAGTGTTATTTCATAGTCATAACACGAATGATTCATCCATCCATAGTAATTCTGTCCGAAGGCAGGTCCTTAGCTGCAATCATAGCATTTTCATGCTATGCTTGCAGCTTTATTAGGGAATTGTAGGAGTTGTAGCTTCCAGTTGCTTTCCACACCGGTGAAGGATGATGCTGATGAAGATAATGATAAGGATGATGATGACCATATGATTTCGGGAACCGGTTGTGCCTTAAAGCTTTCCTGACATTTGTCTTACAGGTGAGGAAAAATCCCGATAAAACCTCACCCAGAAAAACTGCCCCGACCGGGCCCGCTGCGTGACAAGGCAGCACGCTACCTCGAGGCCACATGGGTGGACACACTAATGATAATCACTGTAATTAAACAAAATTGAAATCCCTTAATTAAGAGACGAAAAACAACAAATTAAACATAGCGGTCCACATTACCCGAAGTTCCTCTATACAAATATTGTGATCACTACATCGAACTTCAGTTATTTAAAGAGTGCGTAAATGTTAAATATGTCATATCATAATACAGGCCAGGATAAAAGGAATTGTAAAGGTTAAAATTTATTAAAACTGGCATCACTGTAAATATGTAAACACTTAGAGAATGGGAGCATTTATATTGGTAGGACTGTGATTTATCTAAAATCTGTACATACATTACTTTTTGCGTCTCCAGGTGTAGAGAGTCAAGATTTCGATTTCCGCTTGTAAAATTAATAGGTACGGATTTTTTACTATGGGTGAGAAGAATCCGTGAGGTGTTGGAGTGAAAGCGTGTTTATGAAAGAGGAACGAATTGATTATAAATACAATTATTCATCCCGGCACCGAAATGTCGGGCTGATGTAACAGGAGTAATGTTCCGTTCAAATTCAGAGATTAATTCTAGTAATTAATTGCTTGTTACAATTAGTGCAGTTTTATTCACACTTGATTAGAGTTAATTAAATTTCCAAACTTTAACTTTCTACATTTACATTCCATTATAAAGCTCATACTTTCAGCCCATATCATCAAAAAAATTATGTCGTCCAGAATTATGCGGGTTCCAAACGTATTTATTTACTGTCAATATGTTTATTGTCTTATTCATTATATCTTACAATTTGTGATCTTATAGTAAAGTACGTAGATGTTATACTCGTACAAGTTCCTGAAGAAACAGGACTGAAATGGTTTGGCCTCTTAAAGGAAATGTCAGATGATAGGATAACTAAGATGATATTAAATTTTAAAGCAAGATGATCTTATATTTTTGAAGTGCAGGGCAACAGAAGGAAGGGGAGACCAAAATATTTTTGGGTTTAAGGAGTGCGTATGAGTATGGTGTTGAGAGGATTAATAGACAGTGATGCTAAGAAAAGGGATGTATGGAGGAGTAAAATTTACAATAGGTTGTAGGAAAATTTTGTATTGCAGTAAATTTACCTACTAAATAAGTAAAACACATATCCAGAGATTAATAATACTAATACTAATAATAATAATAATAATAATAATAATAATAATAATAATAATGTTGGCAGGAATTACTTATGAAGATATCCTAAACAGAGATAGGCCTATATTTAGAGTTAAAGTGTATAAGTGGCATATTGATCAAGATTGATTAAAAGGATATGCCTTCTACATGAAATCATTCGCAATGAATATATAGTGTTTTATTTTACCTCATGAATTAAGAACGTAATGTCTTCTCTTTCACTTAACCAGAGTCAATTTTTTACGGATATTAACAACTTTTAATTATCTACAAATTGATTATTAATACATCATACGTGTACATAATATGCAGGAGGCAAGAAAAGGTCAACTATCAATAATGATAACCTATACTTTGATAAAATAATGGAATGAAAGTACAAACTATAAAAGAATAATAAGCATATATTTAGAACATACTATATTCTGTAAGAACATATTCAATGAGATTTTTTCTTAAACTGTTTTGAGTTGCATGATATAAGAGGAGAAGGAATTTAAGAGTTTGGTAGTTAAAATAAGAAAGGAGAGAAATAGTTAAATGTTGTTAGATGTAGAGGTACAGCTAGAGTTTATTCTGGGTCGTGTGTTGAAGTTATAGTCGGAAGGTAGTGAGTATATGTTACAACGATTTGTTAGATGCGTACAATGTGATTATACTTTCTTAAATCCATAAAACGCTTTTTTACAAACTGACAGATAGAAAGAAAGAAAAGAGAAAATATGGAATATATGAATATTAAATAGAAAAATAAAAATAAATGAAATGATGGGTAAACAGAACCACCTGATTATGTTACCTTACTTGGAAGGAGTGAACCAAATTATCATAACTCAAAGTTTTGTAGATTTCATTGAATCTTTGTATTATTAGCGCATTCGTAAATACGGTTAAAGCGAACGACAGTGTAACATGAGAAGGTTTTTTAAAGGAAGCAACGCTACATGATGAAGAGGTAGATATCCAGGGCCTCTGTTCACTTTCTGTTTAAAGGCAATTTGGACTCTTCTATTATATATATATATATATATATATATATAGTAGTAGGACTTTATTAGACAAAAAGTAAGATATTTACAATATTATTTACAAATATGGGTCGCACGGGCAGTAAGCCGTACGTGCTGTTGACAGTCCGTTACAATAAAGTAATAATTGGTACTAGTGTAAAGAAAAATAAACAGATACAGCAATAACATTACAATTAAATAAAGAAAACACAATAAAACTAATTACCATTAAATAATAACACAATAGCATTATTCACTAAAAAACATTAACATTACAATTACATAAAGAAAACACAATAATATTACAATTAAGTAATAACACAATAGCAATAAACATTACAATTAAATAAAGAAAACACAATAATAATTATTACACTTAAATAATAACACAATAGCATTAAAGCACTAAAAAAACATTAACATTACAATTACATAAAGAAAACACATTAATATTACAATTAAATAATAACACAACAGCATTATACACTAATTAATTTATATATAATTGTTAATAATAATAATAATAATTATTATTATTATTATATATATATATATATATATATACATTTACAAGCCATTTGTGTACATTTGCAAAGTTCGTAAGATTTAAGCGTTTTCAAAAATCACAGTTCACAATATATGTGTTTACATTGATCCTGTAACATACTATAGTGTGACTGAGATTTTATTTGGTAACATATTTAAACATCAGCTCTCCAAAAGAAAATGCTACATATTGATATCAAAATTGTCATATAGTGTTATTTTCATTATGTAGAATTTGTTGTTTTTTACTAAATTAATAGAACAATCTATCATGGAATAATAGATATTGGCTTATGATATTATTAAAATACATGAAACTATGGCTGAATGCCGATTACCGCCTACGTAAATGATAGAAATGAATTATAAAATGTATGGTCCATCTCCCAGACTAATTTTGATTTACCCATATCTCAGAACGACGAATTTCTATATATAACTGAAGCAGAACTTGACACAGCTTTAGAGTCCTGTAAAAAATAACTAAGCACCTGGTGAGGATGGATTTCATATAGAATTGTTTAAATATTCTGACAAAACTCTTAAAACAAAAATTCTTCACTTACTAAACAAAATAATCTTGGGAGAAGACCTACCTTCATCTTGGCACAAAGCCATTATCATACCAATTTGTAAAAAGGTAACCTCAAAGATTGTAATAAGTATCCAGGCATTAGCCTTCTCAACAGTGGATATAAAGATTTTACAAAAATTCTAGCATCTAAATTACAAAAACACTATGAAAACTTATTAGGGGATGAACAAAATGGTTTTCGTAAGGAAAGTTCCTCTGCCGATGGTTATTTACACCTTAAAACTTCTTATCGAAAAAGCACAAAGAATCCAATAAAGAACTACATATAGCGTTTATAGATTTTATTAAAGCATTTGATCGAGTTGATAGACAAAAACTTTTAGATATCTTAACTGATGATGAAACACCAAATCAAACTGATCCAAAACAATTTTTAATCTGTATAAAAAATGCATCATTGCAGTATAAATAGGAACAGAATTGTCAGATTGGAAACATATAAATTGCGGAGTCTGACAAGGATGCCCTCTATCACCACTTCTATTTAATGTATACATTAATGCTATCATCAGACACTGAAGATTGACAGTTCATGGTAATATTCCTCTCTCAAGACAAACAATTTTAGACACACTCTTATATGCAGATGATCAGGCTGTTTTCGGCATTAATGAAGATGAATTACAATATTCCACTCATCATCTTAATATGATAGCCCAACTATTTAACATGGAAATATCAACAACAAAATCTAAAGTTATGGCCTTTCAAGGGAAATTCCCAGTAAGAAGTAAAATTTGTATTCTGAATTCAATATTAAAGCAAGTAATTTCATTTAAATACTTAGGATAAAATCAAACTTATAATGAGGAATGTGATATCTTTTAAAATACAAAACTATAATAAAGCTTTAAGAATTATCAACCAAGTTTTTAAACCATCAAAAGTGCAGAGACACACAAGAATGAAAATCTATAAAGTTCTCGCTAGACACCATAATCTGTTATGGCAGTGAAGCTTGGACCATCAGAACTCAGGATGACCGTCATATTACAGCCACGGAGGATGAAATTTCTGCGACTAACTGCAGGTTTATAGCCTTCTAGACCACCAAAGAAATTCAACAATAGCCAGAGAGTTAAACATCGTACCTATATCTGAATACCCTCCAAGAATTATAGAAAACAATTGGCTAGCCAACATTCAGCGCATGGATCGTCACAGAATAACCAAAACAATTCTTCACTACATTCCTCGAGGCAGAAGATCTGTGGGTCGACCTTTTCGGAGATGGCGGGAGACCGTAACGGGCCACTGGGCCTAATACTTGAAAGGCAGATGATAATGATGACGTTATGAGATTCTTCTTAATAAATAAGGCGAGTCTCTTACATTTCACCCCATAAATAAGGGAAAACGAAGAGAAATTTAACAATTAATAATAATTGAATTGCGCACAATCGTACCAAAATTAATTAATTGGCGTATTGGCTAATGGCACTGTCACTTGGGAACACAACATCCAGATGATATCTGTGTACACTTTACTGCGCACAGTTTGCATCTGCAACTGTCTTCTATTTGATGGTTATAAGAGTCATTCACACACACTTGTGTGATGGAAGCCGTGGGTCTGAATATCAATTTATCTGGTGCCTTAGATCCTTGTTTGGACCAAACCAGCTCCTATCTATCATTGCAGACGTACCGTAGAATTATTCAGGAATGTCATCCCACTTCTGTCTTCTCTCTTGCCATCAGTTATTCGTATGCTTTAGTGGATGGCAAGTAGTAGTGCATTCTGAGTCTTCCAGGAAGAACTGTTCTCAAGCTAGTATTAGACCAGTCTCGAGGGAGTGGATCTAAAGACTGCTAGAATTTTCTTTAGAAAGGAGGCCTTGAAGCTTTCCCAGATTTTGAAGTCGCTTATCTACTAACTTTCCCAAACTATCTCTATCCCATATGCGATTATTGGCACTATTTTTGCATTGAATAGTTGCACAGATCTGTCTACTGATACTAGGGCAGATTATTTTATTTCATTCACGGCTCTTGGAGCTGCTGCTTCTCTCTCTCTCTCTCTCTCTCTCTCTCTCTCTCTCTCTCTTCTCTCTCTCTCTCTCTCTCTCTCTCTCTCTCTCTCTCTCTCTCTCTCCCTGACGTGTATCTTGAAGGTGCTGCCAGAGGTCTCAAATGTAATGCCGAGATGAAATTAAACAATTATAACTAAGGAATACATTTGAAACATAAAAAAACTGTAGTAGAAGAATCTTCAGTAGCTACTCAAGTTTGGTTAGATAAACATAAAATCGATGTGAACACAAAAGTATTAAAACAGAAGATACTAAAGAACTCACCCTTTGGTTGACGATCTACATCCAGAAGAGCAGGAACAGAATCATTAATTTTAATACTTTCGGAGATAGGGATTTGATATGCAAGTTCTTTGGTCCACCAAACGATGAAGTAAAAGTCGACATCCTGGGCAGAAAACGTAAACGTGAACAGTCTGGAGAAGTTGAAGATGAAACACAAGTGTTTTTTTAAACATATCGTAAAATAACTTACATTTATGAGATAAGAGGCAACAGATTCGTCTTATATATTAAGAAAAATCAATAATAGTTTTAAGAGAAATGAAATCGTTCATTTAAGATATTTTCAAAATGACCTTCGGAAAAAAATCAACATGTAGTAGTAGTGTGTATCAGAATAAGAAAAAAATAACATAGGTCTAATGAGTAAACCTAAAAAATAATATCTAGTCAGATATGAAATATGTTTACTCCCACCATCAATCTACATTTAAGAGAAGCATATCTAGTAATGTACGCCTTCAGGTACGTAGGAACAAGAAAACAATTAAGAATGTATCATAACTTACGTGTTCATAATGCAATGAAAAGGTATTATTAAAGCTGGGGGAGATCAGAACGAGGAATTTGGTCCACATTTTATTCAAGGCAATAATAATGCTATTTGTTATACATGGTAAAATTGCTTTCATTCATCAAAATTTGAATGATGTAGAAGAGGAGGTACACAATATGCGAACAATTTTGAAGTTTCAAATATGAATATTAGTTTCATCATTTTCATAATTTTGTTAAAAATACTCCGATTTTGTGATATGGTCTCACATAAAAATGCTCATTTCATCTCTTGCAGGACGACATATATATATATATATATATATATATATTATATATATATATATATTTCTACTAATACTTATTCTTTTCTCATAACATAACCATATATATGTATATAATTTGATATTAATGAATTCAGGGAAGAACCTAATTTGTTTTACGTTCTTTTAAAACCCCATAGTTTATTTTTTATTATACTTTATTATCGTAGACATAGGCTATATCGTATTTCGCATACTCTTTTTTTTTAATTGTATCACTTAACTTTTTATCCGTCCCTCACTACCATAATTAAGAGTAGGTTCTACCAGTATATGGTAACGGTGTACTGAAATGTGCTTCCGTACAAAGGTAGGTTTATCACCAACTAGGTGATTACCCGGCGTTGCCCGGGAATTTACTTATCTCGGGGTATTTAATTAATTGCTGTTGAAACAAACATTGGGGCGACTAGAGCGGTAACGGACTATGACATTGCGAGCGATGTCCCGCTTCCTTTTCTAATAGAGAATCCGGCGTTGCCCGGGAATCATCTTATCCCGATCTTCCTGGTATCTATGAGCTGAAAGACAAAAATGGTTATTGTGAGTTATCCGTAAAAGATATACATATGCTGTCGGGAACGTTTTTGTAGAATGGTTTGAGGTACTCATATACAATTCAGTGTACATTAATTTATTTGTTATAGTTTAGGAAGTTAAACGTCCATAGGCTACTTATTTTTGTACACCGATCTGCTTCTTTCAAATTCCGGCCCTATAGTACATAGAGTAATATGTTATATAAGTTAACTGTCACAGAAACATTCTCTAGAAGATGGAAAAACCCATTCAAATCGGTCTAGCAGTTTTTGAGTCCATAAAAGATAGGCAGACAATTAAACAAATACTCTCACTCTTTTTACACGCTTTATACGAGTATTAGCTTGACCTGTATCTATCTATCTATCTATCTATCTATCTATCTATATATCTATCTATCTATCTATCTATCTATCTACCTATCTATCCATCTATCCATCTATCCATCTATCTATGTGACGGAATCTTTCAACGCGATTTTTACCCACTTTAAATCATTGGATCTACTTGAAATTCTGTATACTTGTAAAGGACTCGTGACAATACAATAATTTCATTTTTTTTCTATAATCCTGGTCAGAATCATCAGAAAATCAAAAAAACGTGTATTTGTATCTATGTGACGGAATCTTTGAACACGATTTTCACCCACTTAGAAATATTGGATCGACTTGAAACTTTGTATACATGTATAGGACCCGTGACAATACACTGATTTCATATTTATTTTCTAAACTCCAGGCCAGAATCATCAGAAAAAAAGTGTCTTTGTATCTATGTAACGGAATCTTTGAACTCGATTTTCACCCACTTAGAAACATTGGATCGACGTGAAACTTTGTATACATGTAAAGGTCCCGTGACAATACAATAATTTCATATTTTGTTTCTAAAATCCTGGCTAGAATCATCAGAAAATAAAAAAAACATTAAAAAGGTATAATAGTTTGCGGACTTGTCGACTTTTTAATCAGTCGTTGTAAGAGCTCATTTGGTAGAGCGGTGAACTGTAGTGGTATATAATTTCAGTAATCCATAGGTCGCTGGTTCAAATCCGACTGCGAGGATTTTTTAGAACAGTATTACTTTTAACTCATACTACAATAGTATCGAATTTAAAGATATTTACATTTTTATCTTATTCTGTAAAATATTAAAACTAAAAAACCAAATTAAATAATAGTTTTAAAAAACTGAAACAACACGCTTTTTTAGAAAACCTAACTAAAAAAATGAAAAATAATTTTAATTTCCAACGCGCTAGGGATAAAATTAAAGTGGTAAACAAAAAATCGTCTCCAACACATTTGAATAAAACTAGAGTTATCAACAAAAATGATAATTATTTTACCATAAAAAAAGCGTGGGGTGCTTTTTACGATTTTTACATTTTCTTCGTAGAAACTTTACTTTTACCAATATCTGTTTATTATCAAATATATTAACTGATATAAGCACCCCACGCTTTTGATGGTAAAATTATTTTCTTTTTGATGATAACTCTAGTTTTATTCTAGATGTGTTGGAGATGATTTTTTTGTTGACCACTTTAATTTTATCCCAAGCGTATTGGAAATTAAAATTATTTTTCATTTTTAGTTAGGTTTTCTAATAAGGCGTGTTGTTTTAGTTTTTAAAACTATTATTTAATATAAATAAAGATAACAGCAATGAAAATGAAAGTAGCTATAAATTATATTTAAGGATATAGGGTAAGATTGCCTAATTTCTTACAAATGTTATATATTTTTGTGCAAATGTAACATTTTAGATAATGGTGAAAAAATATGAATACTGTAACATAGCTTGAACGTTCAACGATATAATTTATTGAGTTTACTCCAAGCCGCCGTTGAGTTGTTCCCTAATGCCTAATTATTTTCTCTAAGACATGGATTCTTAAATACGTGTAATGTTTCCTAAATCCGGGATAGTGGGATCCTAATGATGTGAGTGAGTTCCTAATTCCGTGATATTAATACAGAAAGTCATAAAATAAACTAATAAAACTGAATTCGGGGTTTGTTGAAGCTTATAAACAATAGTAGAAGCTGCATGAGGAGGGGAAAAATGTGCAAATCATATCATACGACATTTAATATTTAGGCCTATTCTCTAAAAATAAACTGAATATCCTGTAATAATATTAGGAACACACATGGTGATAAAATGTCTGCAACAAATATACCAGTCCTACGTTCTAGCAAAACATTGTCTTCTATAAATAAAAGCATGAAATAATAAATAATAATAATAATAATAGTAATAATAATAATAATAGTAGTAATAATAATAAAATAATAATAATTTAGATAAAAAACAATGAAAATACATAAATATCTCAATAATTTAACGAACAGTGGAGAAGTGGTTTTAGGAAAAAATCCGGGTTCGAATCCCGTCCAGGCATTTATTTTTCTTATCATACCATATTAGGCTTGCATTGCTCAATGTTAAACATTTAATTATAACATCGATAAAGCGTCACTGCTATAAAGTAAAATAAATATTCTCTTTAATTTGCTTACTTGTTATAGTCAGCTACTAGATGGCAGTGAAGACAGTGTTCTCGCGACATTTAGTAAATAATGGAGAGTATAATACATATATAAGAAAAATAAGTGTTTGAATTGGATTCGCCTGGTTAGGTAATGGATATCACGCTGAGGTACAGACTCAGAGATCCGGGTTCGAATCCCGTCCAGGCATTTATTTTTCTTATACCATATTAAGCTTGCATTGCTCAATGTTAAACATTTAATTATAACATACACACACACATATATATATATATATATATATGCAAGCATAACTCTAGATCACCTGGTGTGATATCAAACAAACTCTCATACGCATATAACTTGCAATCTTCAAAAGGGTCCATTAGGGTATCAAACTCCTTTCATGGGAATGAGAGGGAGTGAAATAAAAAAATCTAAAACTACAAATAATAGTGTGGAATTCATTACTTTATGGACATTTGTGTTCGCTACCGGGAGTTTCTTAATCGGCTTTCTGTTAGACTTAATCCAAAATTTGATCCTTAGCTCCCTTAAGATAGGTAAAGTGTGATAAGGGGTGAAAAATAAAATGTAAAATCGATCGAGATTAGTGTCGAATCCTCAGTTTTTTTGATTCCACTGAGCTGTTTGCTGACAATCAGATGGTATTTGAGCCCCCACGTTTGAGTCCAGCACCCTTATAAGGACGAGGGAGAATGAGAATTGATGAAAAATAAGATGTTAATTGTGGTCGATTTTAGTGTTGAAACCACGGTTTTAGAGGTCGCTAAGCTGTTTAGAGAAAGTATGATGTCATTTAACATAACATATGGTCCTTGCAGCCTTAAGTTGGCGAGGATGAAAAATAAAATATCAAAAAAGACCAGAATTGTTATTGAAACCATAGTTTTGAATCGCAAAGCTGTTTGATACCATTAAGACTGAGATAAATAAATACCCGAGAAACACTGGGCAATCAGCAAGTACTCTATAAATGCGAGCTACTAATTTCGGTAGCTCAGTTTGTCAATAGTTCTTCTAACTATTGGAAATATTATTAACTTAGAAACGTAAGTTAAAAAGTGAGAAAAATATGAATAATATAAATAGTGTCTCAAGAACTTAGGAAAGAATGTTCCTATATAAAGTGCTGTAATTCTACTTTTTGTAAGCTGTCCTGAATCTTTCTCTGTTATCGTTTTCTTGCAGTGATGGTGGCACTTGACAGGGGCTAAGTTCATAAGATTCGTGTCAGCTAGGAAATTCTCCCACTTCCTCATTTATTGGCTGTCTAGAAAAAATGACACACAAACTTATCCGAACTGATATTGGTTCTTATGTGCACAGCTAGGAAGGATTACAGGACTACCTTATAGCATTCTCACAAATGTATTAATAATAAATACAAAACAAGGGATCTCCTAATCCATGAAGGGAGAATAAGAATAGTACAGTTTATATTTTTTATGTGGAGACATATATTGTATCATCGTAACTTAAAGTAACTTAAAAATGACAAAAAATATTTTACATTTGGCATACTAGAATTTAGAGTTAATATGATAAAAATTATTATTAATGAAGCGAGTGGACTTTAAGGAAAGGGACAGGAATACGAGTATGTGAAAGTAAATTTCTTAGAAACATTCTTTGATCAAAGGTAAATAAATATACAGGCAAATGAAGAAGACTACATACCGTACCAATGATATACATAACATTTAAGGAAAACCATGTATAATAAGAACAATTAAGTGTCGTAGACTTTGATGGGCTTAATACGTGGTACGAATGGGGAAATGAAAAAGGAGCGTGGAAACGTCTTGTAGGAAACCAGAAGGAAAGCGCGAGGTAGGCATGCCTAGATGAAGTGGGAAAATTATATTAACCCTGATTTGAGGGAAGTAGATTATACAAGGGATGATTGGAAAATATTGGCTCAAGATAGGGATGTATTTTATTTTGTATTGTAAGACTATGTTTTCCCTTTACATAGATTTAGGCCCTATCCCCCTACAGGGAAGAATTACAACCATACTAATTTAGTTACACTTGTTTTCGTATAGATGTCATTTTGAGTGGTCCGTGGTCAGCGTTCCGCCTCATGCTGACATCCAGGAAACCAACGTAGTACTAGGACGAGGAACTTCGGTAAATTTTGCTTAGAGGCCTTTTCATTCAGGCTTAAGGATTTTTTACGAGGCTGAAAATCTTCAGACTCGGGACCCACGGCTTAAAGTCCCTCCCGGAGGACTGGCTCCTTGGTTTTTTCCGCCCTAAAAAATCCATCGACCCCGGCCGGGTTTGAACCCGCGACCCTCGAGACCAGAGGCAAGGAGGATAACTACTAGTCCACCGCGGCCGATAGATAGGGATGTATGGAGAGCTTATGTCTGTGCGACCATGAACCTACGTGTTTGATAGTGCCAACGAGTTAGTTAGTTTAATTGAACGAAGGATAAGTGAACTGTCAAATTATGCTCTTTGGAGAAGTATCTAGAAATAAATATTACAATAAATTTTACATGGTATTTTGTTTTTATCGGCTGCTCCAGAAAATAGCATTGGAGATTAATTATTGTGAGGTGAATTGGATAGAAAACAAATTTACAAGAATTATAGAAGGGCTGTATGGTATCAACTAAAAATTAATATTTGCTTGTGTGTTTGTTCGTACTTTATGCGCGTTGATCCGACTGTGATGTTTTTTTTTTGTAAAATGTTCAGGAGATTACCGGGATGAACATAGGATATAAGAGAGTTGTGATACTCAAATCCTACACTCTTAAACATCGCCCTTTGTAGTGGAAAGCTTGAAAAAATTAGCTCTTTGGACGCTTAAATCGCTTACACTGCCTAAACCATAACAAATACACAGCATTAATGTACATAGAATTGAATATCTCAAAAAGCCCTACAAAAAAGTACGCTACCGCATATGCTTATCTCTTACGGATAACTGACAATAACCATTTTTGTCTTTCATTGATGCCAAGAAGATCGAGACAAGTACGTAGATTTTTGTGCAAGCATAGCAGCACATGGCGGGTATTCATTTACGGATAACTCACAATAACGAATTTTGTCTTTTAGCTCATTTATGCCAAGAATATCGAGATAAGTAGATTCCCGGGCAACATCGGGTAATCAGCACGGGAAATCTTAAAATAATGACGAAATACATTTATAATTATTTTTCATTTTACTTATTCAACTAATCATAAGAAGAACATCAATTTTCGTATTTCACTTCATTTTATGCCAAGAAGATCGGGACGAGTAGATTCCCGGACAACAGCACGGGGTAACTAAGAATAATTACGATATAAATATTCCCATCCACTTATTTAACTAAACATAACTTACTCTTACTTACTCACTGGCACCATCGAACCCGTAGGTTCATGGCCGCGCGGACATAAGCTCTCCATACATCCCTATCCTGAGCTAATGCTTTCCAATCATTCCCTGTATAATCTACTTCCCTCAAATCATAGTTAATATTGTTCTCCCACCTCATTCTTGGTCTACCAACTGGGCGTTTTCCTTCTGGCTTTCCTACAAGAAGCTTCCATGCACGTCTTTCATTCCCCATTCGCGCAACATGTCCTGCCCATCACAGTCTACGAGACTTAACTCTTCTTATTATATCTGGATTCCTATAAAGACCATGTAGTTCATTGTTATGTAGTCTTCTCCATTCACCTGTCTGTTCATCTCTCTTTGGTCCAAAAATTTTCCTAAGAACTTTATTCTCAAATACTCGTAATCTCCTTTCCTCCCTTAAAGTAAGAGTCCATGTTTCGCACCCATATAATATAACTGGTAGAATAATAGTTTTATATATTTTCAGCTTAACGTTTTTTGAAAGGAGTTGGGATATCAAAAGTCTCTGCAATGCATAATAGCATGCATTTCCAGAATTGAGCCTATGTTTAATTTCTTTGTGCATCTCATTCCTATTTGTGATTATTGTTCCTAGGTATTTGAATTCAGCCACTTCCTCAACATTTCCCTCATTTGTCCTTAGCTGTCCATTTCCATTATATACTGAATTTCTACGTGTGACCATATATTTAGTTTTATAATTTTCGTATTTGAACTCATTTATGTCACTAAGATCGTGATAAGTAGATTCCCAGGCAACGCCTTATAATCAGCACGGTGCATCTAAAAAATATAAATTTATAATTAATTTTCTTTTTACTTATTCAACTAAACATATAAGCACATTAATTTTCATTTATTTAGGCTTAGCAGCGCACGCCGGGTATTAGCTAGCAATGTATAAAAGTGAATTAAAGAATGCTTCATATCTGAGAGAGAACCATCCAATGAATATGTAACCACTGTAAATGGCATGTGAACAATATAGGAGAAAAAAGGTAAGCCAAGCTTAGGAGATAGAGGAACGTCGGGTAATTTGGACCCCTGTTTTGAATTTGTTGTTTTTCTTCTTGTAATTAAGGGATTTAGTTTTGTTTAATTACGGTGATTATCGTTAGTGTTGTAACCTAACTATGAAATAGCATTGTTATTTTACTCAAATATGGAAACATCTTCATAATTTATAAACTTTTTTACATTACAAAAGAGGTCCACTTTAACCTCCATATTCTGTAAAGAGGACCCCAGAATCCACTTTAGCTTTTAGTCTAATTTAAGTTTATTTACTCAATTAATGTATACAGACAGGCACAGATTAATCTGAAAATATTTATGACTAATCATAATTAAAAAGCGTTGATATTTATATAATGTTTTGAAAAAATATTGTTGATTATAACATTCACACCTCACACAACTGCAGAAATCAACGGTCTTCGGGTTTAGTAAAATTACAAGGATACTAAATAAAGTTAATTAAGTGAATGTTTTTTACAGATAGCATCCTCATTGATAAAATATACGTATTCGTGTAAAGTGGACCCAGAGGGTCTACATTAACTGAATTCCTTTGTTATGTTTAATTATTTTATACAGCCACCATGTTACATAATATCAAACCAAACATGTCAGTATATTAAAACAGCATCTACATAATATATTTAGGAGTTTTTTTCGAGATTTGTAATATTCAATAGCAAAAATTAAGAATTGATTCTTAGCTTGAAAAACTTTTAAAGTGGTAATGTTTATAAATATCACAAATAAACCCTTCTTCGCACATATAATAAATGAAACTGGCCTTGAATCGGTCAAAGTTGATGAGGGGAAGACGTTAATATATTTTCTGTTCGAGGGCAGCATCAATTAAAGAATATATTAACATGGTCCAATCAAATAGAAGGGTCTACAATTTCCGAACTTCCCTATAAATAAACCTTTGACTATACTGCATATTTTACTCTTTCACATTTCTAAATAGTAGTGTTTTTCATGGAGAATCTAATGACACGTCAAACTAAATTTCTACAAAAATAAATCGAGTTATCTGGTTGTCTCCCTGTTTCCTTCATGTAAATGGTACAAGGAAAGAACCATTTAAGTAATTTATTTTGTCAAAACGGAGTTTCAGATGTCATTATATTCTGCACTGAATACTGTAACGTTTTAATAGACAAGATGTAGAAATAAGAAATAGAGTTTCGACATGAGTTTATATACCACCAAACCTGGCAATTCAGGCCGTATATTCTACAACCACTCCTATAAGTATGTTTTATACATTTCAATAAAAAATATTTTCCTTTTTTTTCTTTGTACCCTGCATGTAAATATTTGGTGCAACAAATTTAATAACGGGACAGGAAAGTTTGATCAAGTATTCCTAAAATAAAACTTTTTTTTTTGAAATTAGCAACAATACAATTTGCCTTCTATACATTAGTCACTCCAACCTGCCCTCTTTAGGTCTTTCTATTTTATCTATCTATTCTCCAGTCCAAGATCTTTTTAGGGACTTTATCAGATCGTATCCTCTTGAGATGTGTGTACGATCTTAAACGTTTTTCTTCAATTGTGTGCATCACATTACTTTAACTTGTAGGCTATAATAAACTAGCTAATACCCTGCGTACGCTGCTACGTCTAAATATATGAAAATTAATGTGCTTTTATGTTTAATAGAATAAGTAGAAGGAAACATAATTATAAATTTATATTTTCTAGATACTCCGTGCTGATTACCCGGCTTTGCGCGGGAATTTACCTATTTTAATTTTATTGACATACAATGACCTGAAATACGAAAATTAATATTTTATGTTTAGTTAGATAAGTAAGAGGGAAAATTTATATCGTAATTATTTTTAGATACCCAGTGCTGTTTACCCGGGGTTGTCCGGGAATCTACTCATCCCGAGCTTCTTGGCATAAATGAGCTAACAAAATTCGTTATTGTGAGTTATCCATAAACGAATACCCGCTATGTACTTCTATGCTTGCACAGGAATCTATGTACTTGTCTCGATCTTCTTGGCATCAATGAAAGACAAAAATGGTTATTGTGAGTTATCCATAAGAGATAAACATATGCTGTCGCGGACTGTTTTGTAGAGTTTTTTGAGATATTCAATTCTGTGTACATAATTTTGTGTATTTGTTATGGTTTAGGTAGCGTAAGCCATTTAAGCGTCGAAAAGGTACTTTTT
The DNA here is from genome assembly GCA_030220185.1 of Diploptera punctata. Lineage (NCBI taxonomy): Eukaryota > Metazoa > Arthropoda > Insecta > Blattodea > Blaberidae > Diploptera > Diploptera punctata. The sequence goes on along the minus strand of JASPKZ010008966.1, from coordinate 29,161 downwards.
CACGTTTTGCTCTACAAAGGGCGATCTTTAAGGGTGTAGGAGTTGAGTATCACAACTTTATTATAGCCTATGTTCATCGCGGGAATCTCCTAAACCCTTTGCAAAAAGTCCTATCATAATCAGATCAACGGTATGGCCGCGAATAAAGTACGAACAAATAATCAAACAAACAAACATTCATTTTTTATATATTAGATGTTCCGATATCAATGACTGTAGTCTTTAACTAATCTAGGCTTCCGCGATGATCATCTCGAGTAATCCATCTCTTTTGTTAATAACTTACAGGTCTGACACCTTTTAATAATCTTCATGTCTCTAATACATACAACATATTACATGATTTACGTAAAATGTGTTTAGTAAACCTTTACAAGCGGAATGATTTTTCAATCTAAAAATAAAAATCAGTCAAAATGAAAGGAACCAAAATAGTTAATAATAATAATATAATATAATAATATAATACTTTATTTATTCTGGCAGAGTTAAGGCTATAAGGCCCTCTCTTCCACTCAACCAGTACAAATACGAACAAATATTCGACAAATATAGATATACACTATACTAATTATAAACACTTAAAGATACAATAAATGTAACAATGTAAATGTCATGTACAAACAACATTTTATAGGGTAATAACAATAATGATACGATAATAATAATAATAATAATAATAATAATAACAATAATAATAATAATATAAATATGATACATTATACGGGAAACACCAATTAATATATATATATATATATATATATATATCTTACACTGGATAATAATGAAGTCGATTTTAGAGCAAATATAAATTTAGATTTCTTTTAAAAGATGCCAATGTCCGGCAGCCCCTTATTTCTTGTGGTAGGGAATTCCAGTTGCGAGAAGTGGAGATGGTATATGACATGGAGTGATGTGATGTCCTATGTTGCGGTATATTAACCCATCAACGTGGACATTTAAACATTGCGTTCCCTTCCCAGATGCAGAAGGACGTGTTAAAACGTCAGGACTTTTAAATATCCACATGCAGATTGCCATGTCAACATGCGTGGTACATCTATGATTTCCAAAGCCTATAACTAGGTTGTTTTACATGTTGGAGAACTTATTTTTTGTCACCCTGTTAAGGAAAGATTCCCCTTCATTTACGACATAATTTATGACAGGGCAAGTGGAATGAGGTGGCTACTTGTAAGTGAAAGGAAATACTTTTTTTTTTCAGCCAGACCCTCTTCTGAACATATCCTGTGCCTTATTTTTGCCGAAAAAGAATAAATATCTGTAAAGTGTCTCATTGTGTGGTCTCAAACTTTTCTTTTGAAACAATTATCGCAGTCTTTGTGAAACCGTGGCTCATGCCTGTGCAGAAAACCAAGTGTTGTCAGAAGAAAAACATTTTAATTTGTCAACAAAATTTTAGATGAGATTGATAAACATAGTGATTTAGCGTCTATATCAGATAGTGGGGATAGTTTCTTTGCACCTGACTATACACAACCTCCTCACGAGATAAGTGATAGTGACATCAGCTGTGTTGACGAGGGAGATATTCAGACACTTACACGTGTTTTGATTGCTAAAGGGCTAGGGGGAGTGTCCACAGATTTTGTATGGCAAAAATATGGACACGTTTAATTCAATACGAGAGACATTCTGTGACATCAGTGGTCCACAGTTCGATGTTTCTGGGGACATTGTTGCTATATTCGAGGAAATATTTGACCATACGTTGTTGAATATTATTGTTGAAGAAACAAATAAATATACGCTCTACAATCAATATCAAAATCGACTTTCCGTGAGCAAAGGATATGTATAACCAAGGTAAGATTAGAAATATAATGTAACTAAATATAATTTATTAATAATTTGGTATATATCTAAAATAAGCTCACATAACAGATAACTACATGGTCTTTATAGGAAGCCTGATATAATGACATAAATTAGGTCTCGTAGATTGCGATGGGCAGGACATCTGTCACGAATGGGTAATGAAAGACGTGTATGGAAGCTTCTTGTGGGAAAACCAGAGGGAAAACGGCCAGTTGCTAGGCCAAGAATGAATGGGAGAATAACATTAAATATGAATTGAGGGAAGTAGATCATACAGGGGATGATTACAACACATTAGCTCAGGATAGGGATGTATGGAGAGCTTATGTCAGCACGGCCATGAACTACAGGTTCGAGAGTGCTAGTGAGTTAGTTAGTTAGTTATCTAAAATAAGTTACTGGGTGAGTAGTTTAAAAATACTACCGCGCAGATGGACTACATGGACTTTTAAATGACCGCACAGAAGGGAGGAAGCCGGTCTCGTATATGTACGTCAAACCGCGCTCAGGGGTTAGTAAGAGACTATGTTGTGATCTTGTGTTTAAGTTATGGTTTGAGGATAGATACTGGAAACGAGATGATAAATAATTGGAAATCGAGGTATGTAGGATCGTAAATAGGAGAATTAGTGCGATTTTCTTCTCTCTTTTAGATGTAGCCATGACAATTCGTGGAATAATGGAGAAATGTGATCGTATTTTCGAACATTCAATATGAATCTGATACACATATTATGGACACGCTGCAGTTTGTCCGACAATCCGTCACTTATGTCAGTTAGTAGAACGTCACAGTAGTCAAAATGCGGCATCACTAAAGTTTGGATTAAAATTCTTTTAAGAGTTGTAGGAAGAAAATGTTTAAGTCGCTTTAGGGAATGCATTATGGAGAAGATCCTTTTAGATGTTTGTTTTACTTGCACATGCCAATTTAAATTAGAATCTAAGTAAAATCCCAAGATTTTAACGACGTCGGTTTAAGGAATTTGTTCATTTTCTAATATGACAGCCGGCATAATGCCATTGTTTATGAAGTGTAATAGCCTTGGATGTCCGATAATTATTGCTTGCGTTTTGTTTACATTTAGTTTCAGCCCATATTGTCTGGACCATAAAGATATATGCCTGAGGTCAGTGTTTACTTTGTCAATATATTAATTAATTTCGTTAGGTCTAAAGTGTGTGTAAATCTGTAGGTCGTCGGCGTAAAGATGATGCTTGCAGTTTTGTAGTTTCTTGGTCACGTCATTAATATAAATCGAGAAGAGAAGAGGAGCGAGGACGCCGCCTTGAGGTACCCCTTTCCTCACCAAGCGCCAGGAAGAAATGCGATTATTAACAGAAACTGATTGCTGACGATTAGTGAGGTAAGATCTAAACCAATCAAGGCAGTTTTCCGACAGATGTAGTGTCTTTAGTCTCGGTAGTATTAAGTCTATATCTACTGTGTCAAAGGCTTTGCTGTAGTCGAGTAGGACTATTGCGGTGAGTTTGCTTTTGTCCATTGAGTCTCTTAAGTCCTCTACAATGTCAAGTAGTGCAGTACTTGTATGATGTCCTGTTCTAAAACCAGACTGATGCTTATCAAGTATGTCGTGTGTGATGAGGTAGTGTGTTAACTGTGAGTGTATTATGTGCTTTAGAAAAATAGGGAAGAATACTAATTGGTCTATAATCATCGAGTGTTGTGGGAGTGTTTGATTTCGGTGTAGGACGAACTACAGCCATTTTCCAGAGTCTGGGATAGGTCCCGTTCATTATAGAGGCATTAAAAATGTGGGTTATTGTTGGGAGAATAATTTCAATTATCTTTTGCAGGAGAGTTATTGTTATATTGCCTATTCCTTGTGCTTTAGATTTAATACGTAATACTGCTATTTTGGCGTCATCAGGTGATATATAGGAAAAAAAGAATTTGTCTCGGGTAGATTGGGAATATGACACTAGTTCATCTATTGTCTGTTGTTTGTGTTGTGAGTTGTTGTCAGTAGGGAGGCGGGTAAAATGGTCATTCAACTCATCTAGTGGTAGGTGAGCTGTTTCTACCTGCAGTTTATTTTGACAGAGGCCTATTAATTTAAAATTTTTCCACATGTCAGATGAGTTGGACATAGAATGTGTAATAATAGTATGGGCATATCTTAGTTTTGCATTCCTGACAGTCTGGTTGACTTTATTCCTCAGATGTTTCTATGTCTCTAAGTCTGTCAGTTCTTTATTCCTCCTGTATTTCCTGTATGCAGCGTCTCTCTCAGTCATAAGCAAGCGGATATTATCAGACATCCAGGGTGCAGGTGGTCTGTTTATAAGTCTAGTCTTGATAGGTGCGTGTTTGTCATACAATTGTAAATCATGTCATTAAAATTTTCAACTTTCTCGTCTACAGTTCTAAGTGTCCATTTGTTGTTCCAAGGTAGTTTTGCAGCGTCATCAATTAATTGCGCATAATTTATATGTTTCAAGTCTCTGTATGTTACAAGTCTAGGTTTACGTTTAGAGCAAAGGAGTGAATATTCAATGTATATTAAGTCATGTGCAGAGATGCCTGGAGCTTCTATCTGTCCACTAGTTATAACTTTTTGAGGATTATTTGTTATAATTAAGTCTAGTAGTGTGTCAGAATACCTAGTATGATGGGTTGGTTCTGAAGGCAGTATTGTCATATTGCATGACTGGAACATTGTCTGTAGTTGTATAGTGTTGTAAGAATTTGTGGCTAATAGGTTCGTGTTGAAGTCTCCTAGTACAATTACATGTTCATAAGATGGTATCAGATTTTGGAGAACTGTTTCAATGTCATGCAGGTGACCGACATTTGGGGGCTTATAAACTACTCCTAATAAACATTTCTGCATTTTCGCTCTAATTTCTATAAATAGGTATTCGGGTCGAGACGAGTATTCACTAGGCGAATGGGATACAATTTTCGGTTGTAGATCGGAACGTATATACATCGCCACGCCGCCTCCATTTTTCCCGAATCTGTCATTCCTAATCAAGATGTAATTTTGCATGTTTACAAGAGAAGAAGGAAGGGTATTTTTCAGCCATGTTTCAGAAATTAAAATGGCATGCAGATTTAGTGTTGAAAATATAGTTTGGAATTCTGAGAAGTGGGACAAGAGTGACTGTGCATTACAATGTGTTATTTTGAGTGTATTGCTGTTCAAAGAGAAACGTGATTTTAAAAGGTCTGAGGTGGAAGGGGTATGTTGAGATGGGGACAATGGAACTGTCAAAGACCGAAAAGGGGCTGCAGGTGCATTCCTTAAATCTATGGTTGAAATGTTGCTAACTAAAACAAGAAAACCGTAAATATGAAATATCAATTGGTGTTTAGTATATGAAGTACAAAATTAAATTAATAAAAAAAAATAGATTATACACGAAAAAATGAAAAAAAAATGAACACAGTAAATAATTAAATATTAATAGCAGTAAATTACAAAAAGTAACGAGTTTCTGAGTTGATAATTATCACTCTGACCTGAGATCTGATATATGATTTATTCGCTTTTTTCTGTCTCCTACCTTAACAATGATAGAACCATCTTGGGTCCAGACATTGGTTACGCCATGAATATTTATAGCTTCGCGAAGTAACTGATGCCTAGCACTAGTAAGGTCCTCACGAATCGTAATTCCACTGCCTTTCAAATTCTTTTTATTTCGAAACACCTCACTTCGCTTACGGTAGGACACAAATTTAACAATGACAGCCCTAGGTCGTCCACCATCTGTTTTTCTACCTACACGATGACTACGATCAATGTCACTGACCTGGAGACTAACACCAACTTTCTCTGCTACCTGCAAGGCGATGGCATCTGTGTCTTCATTTTCTTCCTCCGCAATGCCAAAAATACGCACACACTGACGCCTTTGGTATTGTTCTAAGCTATCAATCTTAGATTCCAAAGTCACTATCTTGTTATCACGGTCCTGAATAGATTTCTGGAGTTCACTGATTAAGGCGTGACTTTGCTCCAATGCCACTTTTAATTCTATAACCGCGGCAGCAACAGTCTCCTTTATTATGTTGGCAACACTTGTCAGCATGGTAGCATCTTGTAGCGACTCTTGTAAGACACGCTTCACCACCTCTTCTATTTCCATTGAGTTATTCTTCTTGGGGCCCATCTTATGAATTTAACTTAGCCAAATTGTTTTATATAACACAAACTATCAGTTACGATGTTTTAAGCGACTTAGAATGTGTTCACACCTTCAAAATAATATGTTGGTCACGAGCGATACACAACACGTCTAGTCACTTTCCGCCATTAACAAAAAAAAAAATGTAATCATTCAGTTCTAACAATTATTGATATTCCAAGAAAAAAATTGGCCTATAGGTATTTTTGAATATAATCAATTCTTCGTTATTTATTCATCATCGTAATCATCGTCCTTCACGGATTAGGTGCCTGTTCCGAACTCATATCTGTTCAGCCCAGCGCTTTATAGTTACGTCCGGCTTAGTCGTGTGAGACTTCTGAGAAATATCCTGTTTATATGGTGGGTTTCTAGCCCGACGCACAACCCCCAACCTGGAGGACCGGAGGTTTTCTGTAGCGGTCACTGTCTCTGAGAAGGTTGCCTTCTTCTCGGCTGACGAGATTCCTTTTCCCGGGTTTATTTTCGGAGTTTTCCATCTCCTACACCCTTACTAATACTCACACTTGGGGTAAAGTGTGTTGGGGCTTTTTATCGACAGCCATGTCTAGATCCGCCGTATTCAGTTAAAGCAGGGCCACCTCTTCGTTATTTATTCAATTTATGAAATATGAATAATATACTCTGTATTGGTGGATTCCGAACCAATGTAGCTATTGAAGTTGTTGTGATAACAAAATATTCTCTTACAAATATTATTGACTTAGCAGATAGTGAAAATGACCATTAAAAAGGAATTGTTTATTAAACTGAAAATAAAATACGTACAATAGTATTTCCAAAAATGGATTGCACTGACAGCAAGTCATACGTGCTTTTGACAGTCTGTGTCAGAAAAAATAGTAGATAACACAATTACATTATATATTAAATAAGGTAGGTATAGTTATTAAGTATTATTAATATTAAAATTTGCTTAAATATTTATTTGTTCACGAATGAGTGTTGTTTTTATTTTCCGCGTCTTGTCCAGATATTACCCAGGTTAACACAATTTTCTGGGTTTACAATTAACTCTAGCATGCCAATTTATCACGATTGAATTTATAAATCTTTTCGGCAACAACTGACGCCTCCAATATAAAAAAAACATTAAATTTTCCGAATATGTGTTTCGTTTAAAAAACGCCCGCATATTAGTGATGGTCAATAATATTTAAAAAATATTTTTCATGCTATGCTTTGCAGCTTTACTAGGTAATTATAGGTGTGGTAGCTTCCCGTTGCTTTCCACACCGATGAAGGATGATGATGATAAGATGAATATGAATGATGATGATTGCGATGACCATATGGTTTCGGGGACCGTTTGGGCCTTAAAGTTTTCCTGACATTTGTCTTACAGGTGAGGAAAAACCCCGGTAAAAACCTCACCCGAGCGGGGATCGAACCCGGGCCCGCTGCGTGACAAGGCAGCACGCTACCTCGAGACACAGCGGTGGAGTAGAATATATATATATATATATATATATATATATATAGTGATTCAAAAGTTGTGCACAAATTTCAGGAGCTTATAGAGGGGTCAAAATACAACAACTTTTGATCAGTAACTTATGGTCTGGAAAGTAATCCTGGGTCAGTACAAGCCTGAGAAAGTCAGGATGGACAAGAAATTATTTTGAGCACACCTTAAGGAAATGTAAATTTAATCACAAATTTGGTTTTACAACACTAGGTGTTCAAAATGCCTAATACCAAGTTGAATACTGGCACGTTCTCCCAAGTAAGCAAAAACTTATCTTCCATAACGACAACAACTGTTTGAATCGTATGTGTACGACCTAACATGATGTCGTGAACGCAAGGAACATGTCTCCCGAGTCGGTGATGAACGTTTTGAAACGTTCATGGATGTTGATGACGTCTGTTCGGATATTGCGCGCTATACAGACCTTGAGCTTCGCGTGCATTACCATTTGCTTCACCGTATATGAAATGCACGTCTCGAATTTCAGACAACGTGTATTCCATTTCACAAAAAGCACATACATTTTCATTAGCGAAATTGTTCAATTTGGCCACCTCCGTAATCACAATAAAGATACATCGGCGATTAAGGATTCTCGTATCCCGTTCAAGATACTAGGTGCCTCAAGGATCACATCATTGCTGCGATTATTCGTGCAACTAACAGTTCACCTGTATGATCAGGGGTCGCATAAACCAGTGTTTTCAGGTGTCCCTACAAACATAATCAAGTGGGCAGAGATGTGGAGAGCCAGTTGGCCACACTACAGATGAACAATCTCTTCCTATATTCAGCGGCGGCAGGAGATACACTTCATCCAAAAGATTTCGCACATTCCAGCAGAAATGGGGAGAAGCCTGATGTGAAGAGGAACGTTTATAGCAATGTAGGTAAAACGTGTTCTAAAATGTCTTATAAATAAGAACATTTAATCTCCGGGGAAGAAGGTAGGGGCCAATGATGTGGTCAGAAATTTCGCCTACACATTTGTTCACTGAAAATCTCTGCTGGTGACCCCTCTCAAAGATGGCATAAAGTTTTCATAATCACACACACAACTGTTCTTTGAGTTGAGAACCACCCATCCGTATTAAATATTGCCTCACCAATAAATAATACAGAGGAAAACAAGAGTGGTGGCTGTAGCAAAACCCAATTAAAAATTTGTAACCGTTAAGCGTAGTGCATCGGTCGGAACACTTGTACTTTTTTCTGGTCTTTGTGCAGGGCATTCCATACACTTTAATGGTTAGTGCTCATTTACATGAACGATAGTGAGTACTAGTAGAAGGATCATCTTCCTCCCTATCAACAACATTTTCTACCATCACTCAGCTCGTCGTCTGGTTAGTCCCATGTGTCCAGTTTCACGTGTACGGGCATCAATTCGTTGAAATACTACATGAAATGGTAATCTCCTCATCGATAATCTTTCTGCATAAAGGCGCGGTGCTGCTCGTGTCTCCCCATACTGAAGATGCATGTCCATAAGCCCGTTTAGAATGTACTCAGCCATCTGTAATGTATCAGTTGTGTACAGTGCACTACAACGAATGGAAACCGAAATGTAATACGAACGTAAACACTTATCAACATTGCATGTATGCTGAGGCACGTAATGGATAGTAAACGCAAACGCACTTAATATATTTATCGTAGCAAGTCTTCGTGGACACCGTGATGACTCTGTCAACTTGTTGTAGACACAGCAGTACAAACAGAACTAATCGGTACGTGTTGTGACGGGCGTCAAGCCATCTACAGGTAAGACCATCTAGCGGCAAAACGGTGTATATGCCAAAGTTTTGTCAGAAAAAATGAAGTGTTTGTTTTTTACCACCTCAATCATCCTCGAAACTTTGTAAACGTTATTTTTTAACACTGTGTATAAATAAAATCTGTGATTCTGTAATTTCTATATACAAGTAAAACAGGTGAACTGCAAATCAACTACGTATAAAAAACCATGTACGGTATATTAGGTAGTTATATAATTATTTGACAAAATGTTATATTAAGTTAGTTACCAATAAATACATCAATTTTAAGTAATTACAACATAATTACAATCAAATTTTAAAATTTAAATACAGGAAAATATTAGCGTTCCTTCTTTCAATTACCACAACGGGTTGTTTTCTGACACTTGTGGCATTCTCTCCTTGATTTGGCAGAATTGTAACCCGCATCATGAAATTGAGGTAAGTGGTAGGCGGAGATATTAGTATCCCATAATATGATGGGTGATAATTATTCACCAGCAGAATCCTCTAACCTAGACTAAGCTGTGTCCCGATTCAGCCGAGTTATACTCAATTTAAATATAAAGTACAGAAACAAAGATTATTGAAGTTCTATAAAGTAATTTCATCGGAACTACTTATACATGTCAGTGAGAACTGAACACGAACTACTGACCAGTTAAAAGAATAGTCTTCAGAAATGAATTTCTTCGATTTCTGGCAGGTTGTACATTGTTAGATCACAGGAGAAGCACAGATATCAGGAATGAACCGAATAAACAACCAATTACGGCAATGATCGAAAAATATAGGACTAATTGTAGAGACCACGTCAACGCATGTCACCAAATAAAATAGCAACAGCCATCCTGAACTATAATCGTATATGAAAAATAAGTGTATGAAAGATGGCGTGACAGTTTTCAGGCAGAATAAGCCAAAAGGCGCAAACTTGTATGTCGATAATGAAATATATAATTTCGTTAATAAAGATAGAGGAAGATAAACTATTGTACGCTTATTTATAGCTACTGATTACACACACATATAAAATTAGAATATTTTCGAAGGAATGAAGCTATTGAGGTTGTTCTTGTCAAAGTATTTTTTTTAATTTTTGTATAGTTCTCTGTAGTAGACACAGAAAATGACCAGGACCAACATTTATATATACATACATGTGTATGTGTGTGTGTAGCCTTCAAAGCACTATCGGCCGTAATTGTTTAAATGTAATCGAACTTGGCGTTTTGCAATTAATTTAAAAAAAATATAATTAACCCTTCATTTTATATCTTATAAAATACATTAGTTTAATTAATATCATGTTTTAATGAAGTAATGGAAAAGTGTATCGGTAAATATTATTTAAATTTGTGTTGAATTGTACAACAATTTACAAAAAGTAGGTAAAATCTTGGTTATCTGTTATCATTGCTTCCGGCACTTTTAAAAAAGCTCACACATGAAATTCAGCAGATTAAATATAAGTTCACCATCATCATAGTCCATTCATGAATGTATGCAATTTATTGGCCTGATTCGGCCTCAATAGAAACACCGTTCTAAAGTCTTTTGAGTGATTGTCCCGGTCTTGTTCTTCCTGCAGGTTGATTAGTTTAACATTTGCTTGGGTATCCTGTGATCCTCAATTCAATTAACGTGTTGCATCCACCTTGAGTTGTAATCGCAAATTTAGTTTTTAAAGTTTCCATGTGTAATTTTTCTAAGATATCTTCATTTGTTATGATCCGAAAGTGTGTATCCGTGCACTCCTCCGAAAATATCTCATTTGAGCAGGTATAAACTGCGTCCGTGGAATCTGTAGAAAAAATCGCGAATCGTGTTTGTGAGAGACAGGGCGGAGCTTACGAGCGCATGTAACCTTTGCTTTCCAAGTTAGTCTGAAGGTGAACGCTGAACAGTTGCGATCCCTTTTGGTTCTGCATAACCATTCCTTTTCGAACATACAAAAATGTTTAAAAAAACTTAAAGCTTATCGGTGTTTAGAAATATTGGTAAAATTAATATAATATTACGTAAATTTTAATTCAAATTATTTGGTGATTAATTACCTTCTTACTTAAGTAAAGTGATCCCACAACAGACCCGGAGGCCCTTTGGGGTAGTAGGAGGTTAGGGCTCCCACTTTTTCTAGACAATCGGCACTTTATGTCAGCCGGGTTGTCAGCCCTGCGTGACGGCCGCCTTTACCCCCAGAACAAGCGTCTGGTACTCATTTCCGTTAGAGGCTGAGAGTCGACCCCAGGGCCATAGTGCCGCCAGAGGGTTTGGGTCAGTTTAAAATTCCTGACCCCCACGGGACTTGAACCCTCGACCCTCCGGCTTGTAGCTCAGTGCCTTAACCACTACGCTACGGCGACCTTCTTACTTAGTGTTCACAAATGAAATTAAACTAAGTTCCCACATAATTATGATTGTTGTTCTTCTTCTTCCTCCTCTACGGATGAAAGTTGGCAGCTTGTTGCGTGTTTATTCACTACATGTCCGGGATATGGTGACGTCCTTCCATTGTAGTTGTGGTTGACCTAAAGGCCGCTTCTGCTGAGGTGTCCAGTCACGTACTTTCTTCACTAATCTACTGTTCTCCATTCTATCTATGTGATCGTTGCAGATTATAATGATGGTGATTATAATAATTATAATAATACAATGTAGTAAGATAACTCTATGTACATGGATCAATGCTACTGTGTCAAAGTCTTGTTCATATTGGCAGAATTTATAAGCAGGTGGAACAAACGATATGTTTTCTTATATGTTTTGTAGTGTCTTGAAAGTCACACCAATTTTCAAACTTCTTTAGGTATTACAAACATTAAATCAATTTCACGATTTTAGGTGAAAAAGTGTTCTGCGACCAGCACTGAACTCGGAATCCTTGGTTTAAAACACCAATTCTCTTCTACAGAACGATCCCAAGAATTATATACGGCAAACAGTCCAATTAATTGAGATTATGATTATTTATTTTTATGTATAGTGCCAGAAAATGTAATCAAATTAGGTATTCATCTGACGTAGAAAATAATAAAATTTACTTTCTAAAATTCATACTTATTAAATTATCCCAGGGTGAGGCCATTACATTGTACATTGTAAAATATGGTGGTTGCATTGACCATTCTTTGCGCAGAATAATTAAGCTAGCTAGTACGTCAGGTCGCTCACCCCTGACGTCCCCACTTATGGTCCACGAGTCTCGTGGACTTAGGCGGGAGGACTGGCTAGCAGATCCACCGACCGTTTCCTCTGTACGCCACCCAGGGGACGCGTACTGTTGCTGTAGTGGGTCCAGCTCGGAGCTAGGCACCGCAGTATGATCATCTAGTACACCAGGGCGCTCATCCCAACTGGTGACCCCACAGATGATTCTGGGGTTTAGCTGGCGAACAAGGAGCCGACGTAGCACACCGTAATACGCGTACTACGCGCATGCCCCTGTGGTACCCCAGAACCTACCCAGTTTGATCCCCAGCATGGAACCTGGTTACAAGCCGTGGTCGAAGCGTACTGCTGTGAGGCATGCACTGTGAACTATAGTACGACAGGGCGCTCATTTCCTGCCGACCCCACTTATGGTCCACGAGTCCCTTGGACTTAGCCGGGAAGACTGGCTAGCAGATCCACCGACCTTTTCCCATGTACGCCACCCAGGGGACGCGTACTCTTGCTGTAATGGGTCCAGCTAGGAGCTAGGCACCGCAGTATGAGCATTTAGTACACCAGGGCGCTCATCAAATATGGTGTCCCCATTAATTGTTCTCGGGTTTACCTGGCGATCCCTGAGTCGACGTGGCGCATCGTAACACTATATTTATAACCTTTGTTACCCCATAACCTAGCTAAGTATTTACCCAGCATGGAGCAGGGTATTGACCCTGATCTACCACGGTAACCAGCCGTGGTCGCGCATACTGCTGTGAGACCAGCTTTGGTAGCTTATAGTACGATAGGGCGCTTATCACCTGCCGACCCCACAAGTCCATCGGACATAGCCGGGAGGACTGACTAGCAAATCCACCTTCGTTTTCCAATACTCAACCCTGGGAATGCTCCGTATAACTGTTCAAACTGACTTACACCTAAAATCAGTAAATGATGAAAATTCTCAGGCAGAGAATAATACAACAACTGAAAAAAAAAAAACTCCGGCCGAAAGTTAACAGCCGTGGGACAAGATGGAAAATTCCAATTATTCACAAAACACACTGAAACTGAAACCCAGAATGTGTGTACCTGTTTCAACAAGTTCCCTATCCATAAGAGAGCTGAAAATTTGCAACATTAACACAGCAGACATCATATACACTATGATACGCTATGAAAATGTAGAGAAATTATCAGAATAGACTTGCATTGGATTCATCAGGACAAGTTAATTGATTGGGAAATCATGCTATCGTAATTCTGTTTCCCCAATTAAATAGGCGATTTATCAGTTATACGTCTGAAGATCCGTCGAATATAGATAGGTGATTCCCCGACTATTCTCCTTTAAGGCCCGGAAGGCCCTGACCGATTTAATGGCCATATTTCGAAACTGTATTTATTAAATTCAACCCTACCCTGTTAAGGTTTTGGTGGGATCCCTTAGCGTCAAGACAAATGAAAGAGTATGCCCTCAGTCTCCCACCAGTAAATTAGTTATATCCCCAAATATTTTTAAATTCAAAGTTACAAGGGACAAATGTGGGTACGTTGTCGGCGTAATTTTTAGAATTCACTACCTCGTTCGCACTATCCGGAAAAAATAAGATCAAATGGATGAGTCGAGTGACTGCAGCGGAAGAGGAAGGTTCTCCTAGCAGCGGCAATCGAAGGAGTCCAGCGCAGCTTGACCTATAACAAAAGAATAATTATAGGCCTGAAACGAAGTTACTTTAATAGCACTATAGTATGAATAATCTAAAGCAGCAACGAATTTACGTTAGTAGCACTATCTTATGAATACTTTAAATGAATAGCTATTTAAATAATGGGTTTAATAGGATTTAATCATATTCCTAAGTAAAGAATAGGACACCCCATTCCATCCTACAGGCTACACCTATTCAATGAAAATACCGGTTTACGAGCAGGGGTTCCCTGTCTCAGAATTGCATATCTTCATGCATTCTATATCCAGGTAAATTTATTTTTTAATCATCTACACTCTATATAGAGTACGCGTATCTTAATTTAAATCATCCTCATCCGTCACGAATTAGATATTTGTAGGCCTGTTTCGACCCCATTTAGCAGTCTTTTAATAGGTCTTCGTGGTCCAAGATGTCATTTGGGCTTATATTGCATAATCAATTTTGGGATTCTTGATTTATTTATTTTTTCATGGGCTAGAGAGTTTAATTTATATCTGTTGAGATTTTCTTCTACTGATTCTACTTCTGATTGTCTAAAATTTCTTCTTAATTTTTTTCAAACTAAAAGAGTATATCTTGCTGTCCTTATGATATATTTCATTTCCGTTGCTTTTAATACTGCTGCTCCTCTCTCTTTTTCTTAATGTCTGAATATCACTTCCGTATAAAAGGGAGGGTAATACCGAAGTATTATATATTATTCTTGTGGATATTTTTTACTATTTTAGCTTTTAATATTTTACAATTCCTAAGATTTGTGTAAATTTTCCAACTTTTTCACATCTTTTTCATTATTATATTTCACAACTTAAATATAAAAATACCAAATTACGTTTATATAACACTTTGACTAGACCAGTGTTGACCTATGGTTGTGAAGCATGGACACTAAAAAGACAACATGAAAGCAGAATAACGGCTTGTGAAATGAGATTTATGCGCAGAACAGCGGGTTCCACTAGATGGGATCGGAAAAGGCACACCTATATCTTAAAAGAATTGAAGACTACGCCAATTTTGGAATATATTAAACAGTACCAACTAAATTGGAAACACCATCTTGAAAGAATGAGTTCAAATCGGATCCCCAAAGCTGTTTATAATTATATACCAGGAGGACGAAGATCTCTGGACCGTCCTATTTAACGCTGGAGAGAAAATTTTCTATAGGATCGTAAGAGGCCTTGGCCTAATACTTGGAAGGAAGAACAAGAAGAAGATTATTTTAAATATTGTACTTGTTAGGCATTTGTTACTGATGCAGTATATTGTCCTCTTTGTAAGCTATTCTCTATATTGTAAATTATAACTTTACCATCTTCGATAAGTACAGTATTTAAAGTTACTGATGATTATGTTTCCTAATGTGTGTATTATGTTCTATTTAGAAATGATTTCAATCATGTATATTTTAATTTTAAAATATGATAAAAACCCACGATTTGTGTCTTATTTGCTGAAGTGTTTATTTCGAATAATTTCTTCACGATATCTTACCGTTAGGTGCAAGATACTGAACGATTTGATGGTTATCGTTGCATTGTTATCGGCTGATGCGTTTATTCTGAGAGTAATAATATATATATTTTTTTCAATAACATCAGGATGTCTTATTTCATTTTGTGGTTATTATAAAGATATTTAAAACCAAATGTATGTTTACTAAAAGTTAAGCATTTTTAATTCGCTTTGTTATATAGAAACTATAGTATAAATTAACTGCAGCTACCGTACTCTTTTAGCGAATTCCGAAGGAAAGAAGCTATTGAGGTTGTTCTCGTTAAAATATTTTCTTTGATTTTTACAGGTCTTCAAGGTTCCTATCTAGTAGGCACCATTTTTATTCGTCGAAATCTGCTTGGTATATAGCAAGTAAAAGACAAAAGTAAGCTTGATCATTAGTTACAAGTGTTCACCTGAAAAGAAAATTTAAAAAATTCGCTCTACATTTCGAAATTTTCAACGTTTCACAACTAACTTTGTATATATTATTGGGATAAACTGAGGAATATATTCACAAAACTCAGGTAAATCCGACCATTAGAAGCGGAGTTTTATCTGAAACATACATTTAAATTGACTCTTCGAAACACCATATTTATTTCATGGCATTGTAATCAATTTAAATAACGCTTAATGTATCCTGTAACGTACATTAGTTTAAGTTATTTAAAATTTTCATAAAGTAACGGAAAATAATTCGCGTAGATATTATTTCAATTGGTGTCAAATTGTACAATATACAGATAGGTAATATATTACATTTTTGTATGATTTGTTTTCACTGCAGTCCGACACTTTTAAATAAGCTGCAGTTTCTCTAAATTAACAAAATAATCATATAATACAAACCAACAAAGTGGGATCATACATTTGACTTTCTAAAGAAATCGTTAGTATAAGCAGTTTTGCGTGACGGATTTATATAAACCCCTATATATAAAATTATATATATATGTGTGTGTGTGTGTGTGTGTGTGTGTGCGCGCGTGTGTCATATTTTTATATGTAAATATTGATCATGATAATTTTCGCTTCCTCCTAGATAAGATCGGTGATGATATGATTTTTAAAACTGTTTTCATGAGAATAACCTAAGTAGCTTCTTTCCTTCGGAATTCGCTAAAAATAGTGATATGTTTATCAGGATTCATTAAAAGGTCAAGTTTTCCTATGTAAAACACACAGTTACACAATACTTTAAATAATATGCAATAATACTTTGTTTGTTTCTGCAGTGCATTTTACCAATACGTTTCCTCTGAGAATATAGAATTTATATTCCATAGTGAAAACATTTCATGAATCCTATCGTTGTTTATCAATCTATTGCAATATTTCTGTGGAATCTGTACAGAAAGTAAAGCACATGCGCTCGCAGGCTCAGCCCTGCCGTCACAAACACGATGCGCGAATTTCTCCACATTTACCGCGGACATATAATAGTAGAGTCGAAAATAAAGTGAACTGAGCAACATGTGTCAAGAATTAAACAATAATATATTTTTTAATTATTAGAAAATTCTGGAATAATTAATTATATAATTTATATGGAGGTTCCAAACTCCCGCTCCTGGCGTGTCGTCCCGGAGTGCCGTTCCCGAAAGTGAGGTCAGTGTGTGGACGACATTCCTAGCTCACGCTCCTAGATTTTGGGGTTGGTAACCGCCCGTGTAAATGCAATTTGCAACTATTTCGGAACGGCGCGTGGAGTTTACGTACTCAGCTTAAAGTCAAGGCTCCTCCAAGACAACACTGTAAACACACACATTCATACTACACGTGGTGAATATGATAATGATCAGATGATGTTCGGAAAACTTGTCTCGACAGGGGACCGAACTGCGGCCCGCTTCATACAAGGCAGCGACGCTATTTCAAGATCACAGCGGTAGACATGTAACCTATTTATAAATAGGCAAAGACAAAACAGTTAAGTACCATTTTCTTCTCACTTTGTCAACCGATTTTCTTTCTCTCTTTTTTATTTTGTAGCTAATGACGAACTTTAGTGTAAACAATGAAACATTTGGAAACAGTTCTACCGTTTGTAACTGCAAGGCGGTGTTTATGGAAAATATCCATGGTGCAAGAGTTACATTGTTTCCAGAGAAGCATGTGATGTACAGAGGTCGTGCCCTAAAATCGTCGGCGTTCTAGCAGAAGTCACTAAGTCCAAAATTGGCTTTTTTGAGATATGTACACTATTATATTAAGAAAATGATTCTTCACAGTCTGGCAAAAGTCACTAAGTGCTATCCCTGTCCTTTTCTAATTTATAGACGCTTAATATTTTTACCAAGACCAGATTAAACATTATTAAGAAAGGCAGAAATCACTAAATGGACTTACTTAATTCTGCTTTTCATAAGAGTTTTCTTAAAGCATTATCAAGCAGATGTATAAGAGTAAAGAAAAAAAACTTATTTTACTGTTGCACATACTTCATCGGCGTGGCTTTTTATTACTTACTCACTGACACTATCGAACCCGAAGGTTCATGGCCGCGCGGACATAAGCTCTCCATACATCCCTATCCTGAGCCAATGCTTTCCAATCATTCCCTGTATAATCTGCTTCCCTCAAATCATAGTTAATGTTGTTCTCCCACCTCATTCTTGGCCTACCAACTGGGCGTTTTCCCTCTGGCTTTCCTACAAGAAGCTTCCATGCACGTCTTTCATTCCCCATACGCGCAACATGTCCTGCCCATCGCAGTCTACGAGACTTAACTGTTCTTATTATATCTGGCTTCCTATAAAGACCATGTAGTTCATTGTTATGTAGTCTTCTCCATTCACCTGTCTGTTCATCTCTCTTTGGTCCAAAAATGTTCCTAAGAAATTTATTCTCAAATACTCGTAATCTCCTTTCCTCCCTTAAAGTACGTAAGAGTCCATGTTTCGCACCCATATAATATAACTGGTAGAATAATAGTTTTATATATTTTCAGCTTAACGTTTTTTGAAAGGAGTTGGGACATCAAAAGTCTCTGCAATGCATAATAGCATGCATTTCCCGAATTGAGCCTATGTTTAATTTCTTTGTGCATCTCATTCCTATTTGTGATTATTGTTCCTAGGTATTTGAATTCAGCCACTTCCTCAAAATTTCCCTCATTTGTCATTAGCTGTCCATTTCCATTATATACTGAATTTCTACGTGTGACCATATATTTAGTTTTACTGATATTTACCTCCAGTCCTAATTTCTTAGTGTTACTCAATAGTGTGTGCGTGTTGGCCTTTAGTATCTCCTCGCTATCGGCCAGTAGTACTACATCATCAGCATAAACTAACAGCTTATTAATACCATTGGGTTGCAAGTCTTCCTCATTCTCTAAAGATTTAATTGCATGCTCTAGTACAAAATTAAATAGTAGAGGAGATAGTGCATCTCCTTGCTTCAACCCATTCTGGATTTCAAAAGTGTCGAAAACTGTTTGCCTACACGCACCCTACTCTTTGAGCCATTTAGACACATTCGTATTAGTCTAACTAACTTTTAGGAATTCCGAACTCCAGCAGATACTATATAACTTCTCCCTCTTAATTGAATCATATGCTTTTTTGAAGTCTACATATAGTTGATGTACAGTACCATTATATTCCCATTTTTTCTCTAAAATCTGTCTTATACTGAAAATCTGATCTGTTGTAGACCTGTTTCTTCTAAATGCACATTGATCATCTCCTAGAATGTCGTCAATATAGGGAGTAAGTCTGCTTACTAATATATTTGTTAGAATTTTGTACGAAGTTGAAAGTAATGAGATGCCCCTGAAGTTGTTGCAATCAGTTTTGTCTCCTTTCTTATAAATTGGTATGATAATTGATTCCTTCCATTCATCTGAAAGAGCTTCTTTTTCCCAAATCTTACTAAGCGACCAGCGTATCTTGTCTATCAATTTTTCTCCCCCTGATTTTATCAGTTCTGCTGGGATCTCATCTGAACCTGATGCTTTATACATCTTCAATTTTTCAATCGCCATTTCAACCTCTAATGCACTTGGCTCTGCGACTAGCATTTCTGCTGTCTGTAACTTATCCTCCTCAATGTCTTGTTCTGTATGTACATTTAATAGCTGATTAAAGTAACATTTCCATCTATTTAATATACTCCTAGAATCTGCAATCATATCCTCTTTTTCATTCCGAATTATGTTTGTTCTAGCCTGAAACCCCTTCTTCTCTATACTAATTCCCTGATATAATTCTCTAATGTTCCTATTTTTTGCATTCATTTCAAGATCATTAATCTTCTCTCTCAAATATTCCCTCTTTTTACTCTTTAGTAACTTGGTGGTTTCACGTCTAACACTATCCAATTGCTCTAAATTTACCTCATTTGGCTCGTGTAACCATTTCATTTTTGCTAGCTTTCTTTTGTTTACAATGTCGGCACATTCCTCATCAAACCAATTCTTGTTTTGCCTCTTTTTTAAACAACCAATGCTTTCTGATGCTGACAATTTAATAGTATCTCTTATAGCCTCCCATTCTTTATTTATATCAGTTTCTTCTTCGTTTGCCACATTGTCATCTGAAGATTCCAGTACTTCAAATCTATTAGCAATTTTGATTTGGTATTCTTGCCGCATTTCATCATTTTTCAAGTTTTTTAATTCATATTTTACAGAATCATCTTTAGCGTTCGTTCCTCTCATAAGCGATAGCCGTTGTCTGATTTTCACTCTGACCAGATGATGATCCGAATTGCAGTCTGTCCCTCTAACTGATCTAACATCAATGATGCTACTGTGCCAGCGTTTATCCACTAATACATGATCTATCTGGTTCCGAGTTTCTCCATCTGGGGACGTCCAGGTGTATTTATGAATATCCTTATGCTGAAATGTTGTGCTCTTAACAATGAGATTCTTTGATGTGGCAAATGTGACTAACCTAACCCCGTTGTCGTTACTATCTTCATGAAGACTGATTTTGCCTATTGTTGGTTTGAATATATCTTCCCGCCCCACTTTTGCATTAAAATCTCCTAAGACAATTTTCGTATGATATCGTGAAAGGCTATCAAATAAGCATTCTAATTCTTCATAGAACTCAGCCTTGATCTTGTCATCTTTATCTTCTGTGGGGGCATGTACATTTACAATTATAAAATCATGTCGTTTACCCTTTAGAATTATGTATGATATCCTATCACTAACAAATTTAATATCTCGGATAGCGGATAGGATCCTCCTCCTGACTAAAAAACCCATTCCAAATGCAGGTCTTTCTGCACCCCCATAGTATAATGCAAAGTTTCCTGATTCCTGACTACCTTCTCCTGGCCACCTAACTTCCTGTAAAGCGACTATATCCAAGGGCGATTTATCCAATTCCCGCGTTAATATCTCTAGTGCCCCGCTATTGTATAAAGTTCTAACATTCCATGTTCCTAGGAACATGTCCCTGTGTTTGAGCCTTTGGCATGGGTTCCCTGAAGTAGTCCCCACCCGGAGAACCGAATGGGGGACTATTTGACCTCCGGAAAATTTTACCCCAGATGAACCCATGTCCGCATTTCTTGACGGTTGTATTTTTACGGTGAAAGATCGTCACTCTTTCGCCCAAGGTACTTTTTTCGTCTGGCTTATCACCTTCGACCAGTCCGGCATGGGTAACCCTATCGGCAGCAATGCTACCGCCGGCATAGCTCTCAGGATCATTTAAGCACGCAAGCCACTCCACCACGACAAGTAAAGATACCATGGAGGGCGTGGCTTTTTATTACATTAATTAATTGTGCTGTGTTCTATCGGGATTTCTTTCAATCTACGTAGTGTCAAGTGTTTAGAAGGAAAAAAAAATTATGTGTCTTGTAAAATGTTGTGCAAGATATTTTCGTCGTTCTGGCAGATTTCATTAAGTCCAAAATTGTTTTTTGAGATACAGCGTTTTTAAAATTTAATCAAACTTCAGAAATCTGTTACGTCACAATGATGAACTATAATTAAATCATTCTTCTGATCACACTTCCTAGTTATATTTCTCCTCATAATTGTGAAGTTCTGTCATGAACATCTCTATTATTTCTTAAAATAAACAAAATAATGGAGTTAGTGACTTGTGCCTGAAGAAGGAAATCACATTTGTGAGAAATATAAGGCACTGATTTTAGAAATATGTATTTTGTAATGTATTATTACGTAGCTCGATAAAACAAATCGTTGCCCTGGATATCTCAGCAAATGTCTACGTTTTCAAGTGCACAGTTTACGAATATATTCATGAAAGTGCTGAATGTGCTCTAGTTTTTTATATTTATGCGTATTTATATCTTAAACAGTAAACGGCTTGTTACTAATAAAATTTATGTTTCCAGTCATGATTTGGTTTCTACACATTTTTTCGCGTATAAAAATCACGTGATCCCACTCTCACACCCCTCACTCCGCACATCGGCTGTGATCTCAGTTATTTGAGAAAATTAAAGTACTCACGACGTGCATCTGGATGTGATAAAACAATTTGTCAAAGCGTTGGACTAGGAAGGAAAATGTTTCAAATACATTTGTAGAACATCTCCTAAGCTCAGAATGTAAAAGTTAAAAGGCAGAATATTTGATGGTCCTGAAATTCGGCAATTGATGAAAGATGCAAATTTTATCAAAGTTATGACTGTTCCGGAAAGTGGAGCTCGGAAGGGTTTTGTATTGGTAGTATAACATTTTTTAGGTAACTATAGAACACCAAATTATAAAGAAATTGTGCAAAACATGTTGATAAGCTTCAAGATTCTAGGAGCAAATACGAGTATAAAGTTTCACTTGCTCCACAGTCACCTGGAAAATTTCCGGATAATTTAGGAAATTATAGCGATGAACAGGGAGTGCCATTTCACTAGGATGTAAAAGTAATGGAGGGAAGGTATCAGGGTAGATGGGACCGTCACATGATGGCAGATAACTGCTGGTCTTTAAAAAGAGATCGTCCCCTAAAAATTATTGAAGAAAATCTTATAAAAGGCGTTTACTGAAGTATAACATGGGTTTTCGATATTTTTCTTTCTATTTACGTCAGTGCATACCAGTTTTTCAAAACATAATTGGCATTATAAATATACCTGTTATATTTTTTTCATATTTTCTGATTTTTTGTAGTGTAAAATCAAAGTAAAGATTAAAAGAAAAACAGAGCAAATCTTCCAAAATCATTGATAGTTTCATGAATTATGAGCATAAATATATCCGAAATTAATCCTATATCAAGGGCAACAAAACCACTGTTGACCTGTGTTATACACACTATTTGGCAATTTGTTTATTTTAAATTATAATGTTTCCAGTTACTTTGAAAACTAGACAGCAAATGTAATTATTACAAGTATTTTTTCTATGAGATAAAAAACATATATAAATTATAGAACCTAATTATTTAAATTTTTAATCTAATGAAATAAAACAAATTCTAGTCGCTTCGAAAACTGTGAAATAATAAATTTGAAGGTTTACAAAATAAATAATAGTTTTAAAAAACTAAAACAACACGATTTATTAGAAAACTGAACTAAAAAAATTAAAAATAATTTTAATTTCCATCACGCTTGGGATAAATAATTTTACCATCAAAAGTGTGGGGTGATCTTTATCAATTAATATATTTAATAATAAACAGATATTGATAAAAGTAAAGTCTTTAAGAATTAAATGTAAAAATCATAAAAAGCGCCCCACACTTTTGATGGTAAATTTATTTATGCCAAGCGTGATGGATATTAAAAATATTTTTCATTTTTTTAGTTCAGTTTTCTAATAAAGCATGTTGTTTTAGTTTTTTAAAACTATTACCTATTTTTTTTATTTTTTAGTTTAATATTTTACAGAATAAGATAAAAATGTAAATATCTTTAAATTCGATACTATTGCACTATGAGCTAAAAGTAATACTCTTCTAAAAAAAGCCTCCCAGTCGGATTCGAACCAGCGACCTATGGATTACTGAAATTATATACCACTAGAGTTCACCGCTCTACCAACAGTGCTCTTACAACGATTGACTAAAAAGTCGACAAGTCCGCAACCTATTATACCAGTTTTCACTTTTTTTTATTTTCTGACGATTCTGGCCAGGATTTTAGAAACAAAATATGAAATTATTATATTGCCACGGGTTCGTTACAAGTATACAAAGTTTCAAGTCGATTCAATGTTTCTAACTGGGTGAAAATCGTGTTCAAAGATTCCGTTACATAGATACAAAGACACTATTTCTGATTATCTGACGATTCTGGCCAGGATTTTAGAAACAAATAAGAAAATATTGTATTTTCACGGGTCCTTTACAAGTATACAACGTTTAAAGTCGATCCAATATTTCTAAGTGGGTGAAAATCGTGTTAAAAATTTCGTTACATAGAAACAAAGACACTTTTTTTTTTTTCTGATGATTCTGGCCAGGATTTTAGAAAATAAATATGAATTGATTGTATTGTCACGGGTTCTTTACACGTATACAAAGTTTCAAGCTGATCCAATGTTTCTAAGTGGGTGAAAATCGTGTTCAAAAATTCCGTTGCATAGATACAAAGACACATTTTTTTATTTTCTGATGATTCTGGCCATGATTTAGAAACAAAATGTGGAATTATTGTATTGTCACGGGTCTTACAAGTATACAAAGTTTCAAGTCGATCCTATGATTTTATATGGGTGAAAATCGCGTTGAAAGATTCCGTTACATAGATAGATAGATAGATAGATAGATACTGATCAAGATAGATAGATAGATAGATAGATAGATAGATAGATAGATAGATAGATAGATAGATAAATACTGGTCAAGCTAATATAAAGCGTGTAATAAATAATAGTTTTAAAAAACTAAAACAACATGCTTTATTATAAAACCGAACTAAAAAAATGAAAAATAATTTTAATTTCCTACATTCTTGGGATAAATAATTTTACCGTCAAAAGCGTGGGGTGCTCTTTATCAATTAATATATTTGATAATAAACAGATATTGGTAAAATTAAAGTCTCTAAGAAGTAAATGTAAAAATCATTAAAAGAACTCCACGCTTTTGACAGTAAAATTATTTATCCCAAGCATGTTGGAAATTAACATTATTTTTAATTTTTTAGTTCGGTTTTCTAATAAAGTGTGTTGTTTTAGTTTTTAAAAATATTATCTATTTTTTAGTTTAATGTTTTACAGAATAAGATAAAATTGTAAATATCTTTAAATTCGAAACTATTTTAGTATTCATGAAAGTAATACCCTACTAAAAAAATCCTCCCAGCCGGATTTGAACCAGCGACCTATTGATTACCGAAATTATATACCACTAAGAGTTCACCGCTCTACCAACTGTGGCGCTTACAACGATTGACTAAAAGGGTCGACAAGGCCGCAAAACCTATTATACCAGTTTTCCCATTTTTTGATTTTCTGATGATTCTGGCCAGGGATTACGGCACGCAAACAAAACATGAAATCAGTGTATTGTCACGGGTCCTTTACAAAATACTATCTAGGAGAAGTGAGTCCTTGTATTTATAATGCAACCAGTCCTTTTTAAATCCAAAATTTCAAAATAGCGATTTTCAAGGCTAGTCTTGGTTGTTTTCCAAAAATTTCAAAATTTCGAAATTTTAAAAAAACTGCAAAACCTACTATCTAGAGGTGCTGCCGGGATTTATAAGGGAAAAAATACGCGTTTAAATCCCGAATTCAAACAGTGAGTTTTCCAAGGCTATCATCTAGGTGTTTTTTTCAAAAATTGTTGGAATTTTCGAAAATTTCAAAAAAGTGCAAAAAAATACTATTATATAAGGGGGTGTCTCCGGGATTTCCAATGCAAAAAATCCGGTTTAAATCCGAAATTTCAAAATTGAGTTTTCCAAGGCTACATTCTTGGTGTTTACCTAAAAATTGTAAAAATTTTCTAGGTTTCAAAAACTGCAAAAATACAATCTAAAGGGTGTGTCCGGGATTTAAAATGCAAAAAATCCGGTTTAAATTCAAAATTTCATTATTGGGTTTTCCAAGGTGTTCTTCCAAAAATTGTCAAAATTTTCAAAATATAAAAAACTGGATAAAATACCATCTAGAGGGTGTGTCCGGAATTTATAATGCAAAAAAATCCGGTTTAAATCCAAAATTTGAAAATTGAGTTTTCCAAGGCTATAATCTAGGTGTTTTTTTCAAAAAGTCTCAACATTTTCGAAATTACAAAACTGCAAAAAAAAATCTAAAGGGGGTCTCCGGGATTTTATAATGCAAAAATTCCGGTTTAAATCCAAAATTTCAAAATTGAGTTTTCCAAATTTATAATAACAATAATAATAGGAAATGTGCACTCAGGTTGAGCATTAGTGGTGGTTTTAGTCTTTACTGCAGTCTGTGATAGTTTTTGTTCTTTTCGCACATGTTATGATGTGGTATTTCTTACATCTTTGTGCACATAACACACACTTGCATTCTTCGGTCGGCTCGTGGAATTTCCTGTTTATACATATTTTGTTATGAAATCCATGTACTGCGAGTCGTGTTGTGACGTGTCTCTGGGGGTTGCACTCTGTGATCCATCTGTCGTCCAGCATGGCAGTTGTGATGTTGAAATCTATGTCTATTTCCTTCTTCTTCCTATTTCTGATGCTTATTAATTTCTGGTATAGTTCTGTGGATTGTAGATAGAATTGTGTTCTTATGTCCTCTACGAAGTAGGTCTCTCTCATGAGTTCGTATGCAAAACGAGATGGCGCTGTTTTTCCTATTCTCAGGATCCGTTTCATGAACATTGCTTTGACTTTTTCTATTCTTATCAGATCTCCGATCTTAAGTTTTTCCCAAATTATCTCTATCCCATATGTTATAACTGGCGCCACTGTCGTTTTGAATAACTGCATTGCTGTAGCTGTCGATAAGTTGGCCAGATTCGGGATATTGTATGATGTTCGGATGGCTGCCGCTGCTCTTTCTTGGATGTGTATTCCGAAGGACTATGTTGTTGTCTGTAGCGTGAATCCTAAATATTTGTATTTTCCCACTTTCTGTAGTGGTTGATTGAGTAGTGTTATGTTGTCTTTTGATGTTGATTTTCCCCCTTTTCTAAATGCCATCTGGACTGTATTCTCTTCATTTATCTGCACGTTGTTCTCCTGTGCCCAGATCTCTAATATTTGTATTGCTTTTTATTTGTCCTCCTTTTCTGTTGCTCCTATCACCACATCATCTCCATATAAGATTAGTTTTGCTTTTGAGTTTTCCTCGATTATGGTGTTCACGTCTGCTGTATAGATGTTAAACAGTGTGGGGCTCATGGGATCTCCTTACAGAACTCTGTTCGTCTGTAGGATATCTTGGGAAATTTCAACATGGTTGTTTACTTGGACTATGTTCCGCTGTAGACAAGCTTCGATTTTTCCAAAGTTATAGTCTTGGTGTTTTTCTAAAAATTGTAAGAATTTTCGAGATTTCAAAAACTGCAAAAATACAATTTAGAGGGTGTGTCCGGGATTTAAAATGCAAAATATCCTGTTTAAATTCAAAATTTCATTATTGGGTTTTCCAAGGCTATATTCTAGGTGTTTTTTTTCCAAATATTGTCAAAATTTTCGAAACACAAAAACTGCAAATATACTATCTAGAGGTCTTGTCCGGGATTTATAATGCAAAATATCCGGTTTAAATTTAAAATTTGAAAATTGAGTTTTTCAAGGCTATAGTCTTGGTGTTCTGTCAAAATTTTCGAAATCTCAAAAACTACAAAAATACTATCTAGAAGGTGGGTCCGAGATTTATAATGCGAATAATCCGGTTTAAATCCAAAATTTCAAAACTGAATTTTCCAAGGCTAGAGACTGGTGTTTTTCCAAAAATTGTTAAATTTTTCGAAATTTCACTAACTGTAATAATACTATCAAGAGGGTGTATCCGTGATTCATAAAGCAAAATATCAGGTTTAAATCCAAAACTTCAAAATTGAGTTTTCCAAGGCTATATTCTTGGCGTTATTCCAAAAATTGTCAAAATTTTCTGAATTTCAAAAACTCAAAAATACTATCTAGAGGGTGTGTCCTCGATTAATAATGCAAAAAATCTGGCTTGAACCCAAAATTTCAGGATTGAGTTTTCCGAGGCAATAGTATTGGTGTTTTTCAAAAATTGTCAACATTTTCGAAATATAAAAAAATTGCAAAAATACTATTTAGAGGTTGTGTCCGGGATTTATAACGCAAAATATCCGTTTTAAATCCAAAATTGAGTTTTCCAAGGCTATAGTCATGGCGTTTTCTAAAAACATTGTAAAAGTATCGAAATTTAAAAAACTGCAAAAATACCATCTAGAGGATGTGTCCGGGAAAATTAATGCAAAAAATCCGGTTTTAATCCAAAATTTCACAATTGAGTTTTCCAAGGCTATAGTCTTGATGTTTTTCCAAAAATTGTCAAAATTTTCGAAATTTCAAAAACTACAAAAATAATCTCTAAAGGTGTGTCCGGGATTTATAATGCAAAAAAATCCGGTTTAAATTCAAAATTTCAAAATTGAGTTTACCAAGGCTATATTCTTGGTGTTTTTCCAAAAATTATCACAAATTTTCGAAACTTCAATAACTGCAAAAATACTATCTAGAGGGTGTGTCCAGGATTATATTGCAATAAATCCGGTTTAAATCCAAAATTTCAAAACTGAGTTTTCCGAGGCTATAGTCTTGGTGTTTTTTAAAAAAATTGTCAAAGTTTTCGAAATTTACAAAGTGCAAAAATAATATCTAGACGGGGTCTCCTGGATTTATAATGCAAAAAATCCGGTTTCAATCCAAAATTTCGAAATTGATTTTCCAAGACATAGTCTTGGTTTTTTTTCTAAAAATTGTAAAAAATTTCGAGATTTCAAAAACTGCAAAAATATAATCTAGAGGGTGTGTCCGGGATTTGAAATGAAAAAATCCGGTTTAAATTCAAAATTTCATTATTGAGTTTTCCAAGAATATAGTCTAGGTGTTTTTCAAAATTTTCGAAATAACAAAAACTACAAAAATACTATCTAGAGGCTCTGCCCGGGATTTACTATGCAAAAAATCCACTTTTAATCCAAAATTCCAAATTTGAGTTTTCTAGGGCTATATTCTTAAGCTGCTTTTAAAAATTGTGAAAATTTTCTATATTTAAAAAATGTGCAAAAATACTATCTAGAGGAGTTCTCCGGGAATTATAATGCAAAAAATCCGGTTTAAATCCAAAATTTCAAAATTGAGTTTTCCAAGGCTATATAGCCTTGGTGTTTTTTTAAAAATTGTAAAAATTTTCGAGATTCCGAAAACTGCAAAAATACAAACTAGAGGGTGTGTCCGGGATTTATAATGCAAAAAACACGGTCTAAATCTAAAATTTTAAAAACAACTTACTTTTTTCCAAGGCTATAGTCTTCGATTTTTTTCCCCCAAATTAGCAAAATTTAGAAATCTAGAAAACTGCAAAAATATAACCAAGGGGGTGTGTCCGGGATTTATAATGCAAAAAACCCGGATTAATCGAAAATTTGAAAGTCAACCTATTTTTTCCAAGGCTATAGTCTTGGATTTCTTCCCCAAAA
>JASPKZ010008965.1:0-98256 GCA_030220185.1 Diploptera punctata | reverse complement strand
TCACCTGGGAACATTCCCCGTAGAACCACGAAAACTTAGACAGATTCCGCCTGACACCATGAACAGAGGAGAAGAAAGGGTCTATGCGGGATAACGACTTACTACATTCAGGGATAGTCATCTCAACAGGGAAAAGTCCACCAGTCAATACGGTGCGGACATTGAAGAGACCAGGCAAATACCTTACCATATCAAACCGAACCTTTGCTAGTCCGTGGATCAAATATAGTAATTCCAAACAGTATTCTGGAAAAAAATTGGATAATAAAACACATAAATACTATTAAACCTATCCTCCGGATAATCCATGGCTACTATAAAAGAAATGCTGGTCTCGAGAACTTCAAAGGACAGGACCAGCATCCGGCATGGCTCTCCCGGACGAAGGAAGATACTCATCGAACGTGGTCCCAGGCATCGGATTTCAAACAGGGATGCTTGTAAGAGATCAACATGAGCTGCGGACAATGCGCGGCGACAAACAAGAACATAGTGCTCAAATTTTCTCGTGCAACGGGCTGGTGGAAAAGCGAGTGTTGTGAAGAAATGTGATAAGCTCAACATTACATATTTTAGGAAAAATAATAATAAATAAAATTTTCGAATCTAAAGAAGTGTGCAATGGAAAACAAAACAAAAACAGCAAAGGGAAAAGAAGAGCGGAATAAGAATGTATAATTTGTGTTTCATGTATATTTTCTTGTTTCAGGTGCAAGAGTGATAAGCTAATCCATTTTTTTCCCCCTGCTATCTAGCATGTTTTTAACACCAAATGACCGTGTAGCAATAAGATGGAGTCGGTAAACGTCATATTTCAAATGTTTCATATAGAAAGGAGAACTTCGGTAAAATACGAGGAGAAAATGGATTAACTTAAGCACAATATTTCACCGTACATAATTAAATAAAGAAGTGTTATGTTGCAATTTCTTGTTGTACACTAGTAGTTTGGAAGGGGTCAAACCTGGGGAAAGAAAAGGAGCTACACTGTAAGATCTAGGTAAGAAAAAAAAAGATCTCTAGAGCATGGTGGGTGGTCAAACGAAATTTCAAGAAGATTTTTATGGGGAACAAACATACTATGGTTAATGATAACTGCTGAAAGATGGTTTTTTCTTTAAAATTCCCTTTGTCAGGTTTGAGGAAAGGGGAGTCTGTTATAAATAGGATATTTAAGGATAATTTAGGACTAGATATTTTTATTAATTATTTTACACAAATAGTAATTAATATTATAGGTTTCATATTAGTAATATTATAGGTTTCATATTAGACAGAATATGTAATCAGATTTAACTTGACTAGTACAGTTAGGTCTATATAAAATGTCGTATACAGTTACGTTTTAAGGTGCTGGAAACATCCAAAACGAAATATAGCCTAAGGATGAGAAGGTCAAGGTTTCGCATTCAAAGACAGCAGGACAAATGTACCGTTAGTGCCTATGAACTTACTATCTTGGTGAAAGAGAGAGAGAGAGTTCAGTTAGGCCCTCAGAGTGGGAGTGATATAAGCGAAAAGTGACTGAACGGGAGGTCGTAGTTCTCAGCAGGGCTTGTGGTAATGTCTGCACATGTTATTCTTAATAGGATAAAATGGGGTCCTTTAAAATGAAATCTAGATGGATAGGTTTAGAAATAAATTCAAGTAGTATGACGTAATATGGGTTGACCTCTCTCTCTTTCCCTCCCCCCATGAATATGTATTAGAATAAGTTAGGCTATTTTATTTATTTGTATTAATTGGTTTTTATTTATTTTGTAATTAATTGGTTCTTATAATTGTTAAATATAGATGGTTAGTTAATTAGTTATTTATTTGTCTCAAATACCCTCTATAAGTCATCAGCCATAACGCTCGGCTAACGTAATCCGTAGGTAAATCACACGATCTTACCGATCACTAGTAATCCATGGTCCAAAGGTCCTTTATGCCCTAATTTAGCTACCGTAACTGTAACATTCAATCTGATTTTAAACAATACCTGAACTCAAAACATCTGACTCTCAAAAATTAAATTGTTACAATATTTATTTTGTGGCTTAGGTTTAAACATGTGTTCCTCCAATTTTTTTGAGAAGTGTGTGTGTATATATATATATATATATATATATATATATATTGTGTGTTATATCGACCCTGTTGACAGAGGAGGAGGAGGAGAAATACAACTAGCAATTACTGAATTTAAATAACCAAATTTATATCGCGACTTGAATATTGTCTGTATTTAATAGATTGTACAATTATATTATTTTATTCAAATTTTTTAGCAGTTTTCTGATATAATATTAATGCTAATATGACAGTCATTACGATTAAATGGTTGATGGTATTAAATTCCAACGACAGAGAAAATATGAAAAATGATTCCGAGTAATTAGGTCAAAGTCCGATCCCCTGAATACTGGTCTCGTACTATTAACGTAAATAAATAAAAAAATTAATTAAACTTAATAAAATGCTCATATGGTCTCTCGTTGATAAGTTTAATTCAAGTTAATGTATAATGTTTTTATTATGTAGAACTGAGGAAGACTAGAATATTTTGTAAATCTGAAGGAATCTGAACTCCTGGAGAGGGCTAACTCCGGTGGAATTCAATGTGTCTCTTGAGACGTACAGCCGGTATTCCAGCGGCTATTACTCCAGGAATGCGAAGTCAAGTAGTACAGACACCCTTGCAAGTATATACAGTAAACAAATATCCGCACAGAAATGTACGTAAAATTACGACGTAACTTTAAACAAATTAATAGTAATTCCACTAACAAATGGTAATTAGATGTTGATCAGAAATGAGGCGGTTAGAAGCAGAAGCGTTTAAATTAATTTTTCGCAGAAGAAAAAACGCATTTGGTGCATAATTACATTATTGAATAATAAATTTTATATAGTTTCAGTGGGATATAAGTGTATGCGTTATGAGTATAAAAACAATTATTGTTATAATTACCAATTACCTACGATTTTCTTACGCAACTTCAACTTTCAAAATGTTATTCTCAATACTGCAATACTTGCACTTACGTCAAACTATCTCAACTACACTGAGCAACAAAAAATAAACTTTTTTTTTGTCTCAGAAAGAAAAAGTGTGATTCTGATAGTATTTTTTTTCTCCTGAATTCAAATATGATACCAGTTTTTCTCCATCACGCAAGGCTTCCGAGAGACAGTCATTTATAATTTCAAACACTTTAATATTTTCTTCATTCGTAACTACACAGTACTCGAACATTCGGACTCACCTAGAAAGTAAGAAATGATGATTTTCTGCTATATTTCGCCTGTGGAGCATCCCTCTTGATGGTCCAACAATAATCGGCCAGCATATTAGGATTCCATTTGCCTTCATATCTCTTTTCCATAGCTGGAATCTCCTGAATTAGCTCATTTGGTTTTATTTTACAAAGGACAAATGGATGAAAAAATGTTTATTAAAAAATAATTATTTAAATCCATTAATTGAAATTGATATAAAAAAACTGTAAGTGATGGACAAATTCCGAATTCATATTTGAAAACACGATAAAAAAATTGCATTGAGTACAACTATTGGTACTCATGAGACAAAAATCATGTTGACCACTGTTATTTTTCTGTTATTTTTACTTCCCCTTTTTGTAGTGTTTACATAACATATGGGAATTACTACCCTCATATAAAATAATTTAGTATACAGGCTGTTCCAAAATGATGGACGGGGTTTAAAAGTTATTTAATAACCCTAACATGATATATATATATATATAAGAACAGTTACATGTGATTAAAAAGAAACCCTTGGAGTTTTCATAACATACTTTATTTGTGTTCGATGTGAGCACCTTTCGTCACAAGGCACACATCTAGCCGATAGTCGAATTTCTCCCAAACCTTGGTCGGCATATTTGGAGTAATGAATTCAACAGCAGCAACAATCCTTCTCCTCAAGACTGGAAGGTCGACGGGAAGTGGTGGTACGCGTACACATGGTCTTTCACATACCTCCACAGGAAGAAATCACAGTGTGTGAGATGGAGAGACCGTGGAGGGTATGGGGATAATTTATGTCATTCGGACCGACGCGTCATTTGGTGTTCGTGGACGTCCTGGACTTTTCCTTTACAGATACATCTAGTCGGTTTCTAACTGTTTATACCATCTACGGATAATTTTATGTGTCAGAGGATCAATTCCACATTGTCGTCGGAAAGTTCAGTGTACTGCAACAATGGAACCAGACCTAGCAAATTGCAACACAGAATGACTTCTGTACAGGAATCGCCATTTTCACAAATTTAACGCTGACGACCTAATAATGACGAGAAACAAATTACTGCATACAGGATATGAAACTTTCAGAGTTTTTCTTTCATTACAGCAATAATCACGCATCCAATTTCGTTTGTTAAGCTGTACCAACTACTTAAATCCCCGTCCATTATTTTGGAACACGGTGTACTTTAATTTGCGAACTTCTTCAATTCTTCAGCTGTGATTTTTTATGATTATTTACGTGTTTATTTATTTACTTATCATGAGCATATACATAAGTGTTAGGTCTATACGACTATGTTTATTATTGGGATTGGGAGTACTTTACAAAAACTTTTTCTACACTCAGTTAAAGCTCATATTGTTTCTGTACAGAAGTAAGGAATTAATAGGTTTTTATTTGACAACCACCCGTTTTAAGCCTGATATCTTGTTTCTAGTTCGGTCTACTTTCCTAATTGACTCAGAAGTAGTTATAACAGCATCACAATTATATTTCAGAACTGGCTTTACGTATGTCTTATACTGGAAATTAGGTTCGCTGTAGCATTCCCGCATATGGATCCAGCCGGTCTCTTTAGGATACAAAGTCGTTCGCGAGCTCTTCTAGTTATACGGTGATGTGAATAATCCAGTAAAGTTTTGAATCAAAAGTGGCATCTATGTACTTAAATTCAGAGACATGTTCTATCTGCGTGTCATAATGGATTCTGTTTGAGATTGTCTGCTTATGACAGAGAGAGAATGTCTGACAAGAGTTTTTTGTATTTAAAATCATGGAGTTGTTTACACACCATGAATTTAAATCCATCAGGACACTGTTGACTATATAGTCTCCTTAGCGTCTGTTTTGGGGGCATAATTCCACAGTACCAAGTCATCAGCGTAAAGTAAATCATTGGCGTTTATGTTCTTAGAGCAGGTACTAAATCATTGACGTATGTTAGGAATAATGTATAACACTTTACATCGCATTGAGATTGACCATTTTGAATATATTTGTACATTGATGTAGCATCTCCTTATCGTATGTGGCAGTATCTTTGGCTGAAAAAGTTCTTGAATGATTGGAGGATCTTACCGCTCAGTCTAACTCTCGATAGCTTCAAAGCTATGTTTGTTTTAGAAACGGAATCGTACGCTTTTTGAAATCAGCTTATACCATATTTTCATGTGACCTACATCCAAAATGTTTTTGATGGTCTGAGCAAGATTTGCCACTGTTCGGTTGAGCAGTGACACTTTAAGCCTGCCGAGTCGTGTCAATCAGCCCTAAAATTGCATCAAAAGCTTTTCCGCCTACCTAAGACGGATTTATTCTCCAGCTACTCGCAATCCAACCGTCGCTTACGAACTCATCAAAGCTTTTTTTACAAAAAGTAATTATTGAAAAAGAGAGAGCCTGTATACCACATGGAAATCCATCTAGCTAATTGCTCATTCCGACCCACATAAACTGTACCATACATTTGATACAGAATTTACTCCCTAGGAAAGAACCTTCACTCGCATTTTCCGAAGTGCCTCATTACAGACAATAAACTTGAGGTATGCAAAATATAATTGGTTCAATATTTTTACTGAGAGGCCCCAGATAGATAAGCATGGAAGTGCTAGATCGAGAGTACACTGCGAACTTTTCCCAGCCTACGTCAATCTAAGAAACATGGATGACCTCGAAATTTGTGCAGCGTATACAATTTGAATTAAGCTAACAAATGCTGTAAAATCAATTTTTTTGTGTAACAATGGCTCGTAAAAATAATTGTTTATTAAACAGCCCTCATATATTAAAGTTGACGGAATCAACAAAGTAGATAAAATATACATCAGATCTTAATATTATCACGTCTCTCGGCGCGTTGGACTCAGATGGAATTTCTTTCATTAAAACAGAAGTTCACATACAATATCCAAGTCCATTTTAATTGCTTCAAATAATTCCACAGATATTTCACAAATACCTTGATGTTTATAGCTATTCTTTCTTCACAATTTACTTATTACAGAGACTTTCATACATGCCAACAGATTCATTTAACGCAGTTTCTTGCATTCACTGTTGATATCGCTTCATTTGTCGAGAATCTACCTACTACTTGGCTCTCCGAACCTCGCTACGATTGATATATGCGAGGGTAGGAACATTCTCGGCAAACCATTCCAAACTTTTCTAGAGTAGTTGTCCCGGGAATCGATCCTTCTGCTCATGGAGAGAGAGGACGCATTTAGTAATTCCTCTACGAGCTTCCCGATCCATGAGTCGAGAGCTCGCGAATATTTATCTATGATATAAGGTATGACCGAGAATTTCGCCGCAGCGTGCGAAATGCAAAAGGTACTCCAACAATGCGTCACAATCTTAATATATTAATATATTATATATAATATTTTAATATATTTTAATATATTATTTAATATATATATTATTATTTAATATATTATATATAATATTTTCAATATATAACAAATTTGAAGATTATGAAATAGTTTATCATAACTTGATTAGTTTTGTAGAACTTTACATACACTGCAGCTTTGACAACCTAATTCAAACTTACTACTTCATTCTATGTTTAGAGTGAAGGAATATTACAACATTACGATGCCTAATAGGAATTCATATCACAGTTAAACCAGTAATTACTTCAAGAATTTAAAAAAAGGCGATTTACTTATTTCAACGTAATGATAAAGTAAGGATAAATCCGTGTCACAACAGCACTAAAGAACATTTGCACAAGGAAGTAGTTGCTCTCATTGGTTAGCAGAAGATTAAAAGGACAAACGTAATAAGCGTGAGGTAATGTCTCTATCGTAGTATTCGTTTTCGTAGCCAGTTTTCGTTACTTCTAATACTAGTTCCTTAAGGCGGTCAAACTCTGTCTCACTCCCGCTCGTTCTCATAAGTGAGAACGGCTGAAAGGGACTGCGGCCACGAGAGTCCCGTGTACCGATTACAAGAGCTCAAGCATGAGAATTCCCAGGATTCTCGCAGTGAGTACGAAGGATGAAGTCATGCAGTGTTAGTGCCACATAAGAAATGTTTACTGCATCTTCGAATTCGTACGTTTCTCAATAGCCAAAGGAATTCCTTCTTTTACAAATAAACATTTTTACTATTATTTTTATTATTATTATTATTATTATTATTATTATTATTATTATTATCATTACTATTATTATTACTGAATTATGAATCCATAAAATATGTAAGGGCTATTCCATATGAAATCGGCAAAAAAAGATGTATAAACTGAACTGGCATCTTCAAAAGTGTACAGTCTCATGTAGTTAAACGAAATAGTGCCCTGAACATCTAAACTTATTTCAGGTCTCAGTTTGATACTATAATTAAATAATAATAGATCTATTAATTTATCGTATTTCTAAAAAGAAGCATTTTGTTTGAAATAAATTTCTCAAAGTATAACTACTCCCTGAACTTGAAAAGTTACCCATATTCACATAATTTTATGCACCGTCACTTGAAATATAGTAGGCTTGATATTTGCGTTTATTCCAAACGAGGAAAATTCAGTAAATGTTCAATTGACCATTTGAACAATTTTATACAAATAAATAATAGCTTATTCTGTACTAACCAACTATTATTTAATGTTTTTATTGTTTTGTATATCGTAAGACAACCTCATAATTTATAATGTTCTTAACAATTTCGCTTGGAAATAATATTACATAAATTCTTAACAGGCGTTTATTGTACTCGGAGTACATTTATTTTGAATACTAAGTAAATATATAATTAATTTTTTCACATATATAATAAATAAAATAATAATAATAATAATAATAATAATAATGCTTTATTTTAGCTGGCAGAGTTAAGGTCATAAGGCCTTCTCTTCCACTCAACCAGCGAATAGTAAAATTATACAAAAATTACATACATATTACAATTTTAAGATATTAAAATACAGACTAAACAAAACACAATGATGATGTTATCTAATACTAGCTAATACTAACAAAAACATAGAATATAATAAAAATTTAAATTATGTAAAATAAAGTAAGTAGCTTCCTAGATGACTATTAATGGAATGCTCTATATAGTTGTTATGCAGTTAATGTTTTTATCGTGTCGAACTTAAGATATCAGTTAATATGGTTTTAAATAATTATAGCGATTGACAATCCCTGACATGACAGGGAAGTGAGTTCCATGCTCTAGTCATAGATATTGTGTAAGATATATAGGCTTATATACAAAGCGTAAGGCTTGTAGAATGTAGATTCCATTAAATAAATATAGGGCCTATAATGAATTCTCTTTAGCTTTCGCAATCATTGATAAATTATTTTGCTTATGAAGACTGTTCACTGCTCACAAGAAATATGATCCAACGGGACTCCCGGTCGCTCTCGCTTGCATTCTACTCCCGCGCAAGGGTTTGGCATTCCCCTTTCACTCCCCTGAATACGCCAATCGGCTTCGTAGAAGCAAAGAGACTGGGAAGCTCGGAAAGCGAGATTTGAGAGGAAGTGAATGGTGTACTTGAAAGGCTGTACCAGTTACTAAATTAAGTAATAAAACAGTTAATGCTGGAAAAAATATCATAGTTACACCTTAGCCGTCGATGTTGCATTAATTGAATTCTATAGGCCTAAGTGCTCTTCTCTGTGGTAACACTCTGACGAATCTGGCACATATATATTCTAGTATGTATGAGTTGGTGTGGTGATGGGATTCAATATTGTGCAGCGAGCACTGTGGCATGACAGTCTAAGCTACATAATGCATGTCTGACACATCATCAAATAACTCTGTAATAACTAATGAGGTAGCAGATGCCGGAGTTTCCTCACATCAAAGCACTCAGATAATATCTCCGGACTGTCTCTCAAGGTGGTTTAGAGGCTACCTTGTCATTACTGGATCTTATGTCCACGTGTTCAATCCCGGTTAAGGTAAATAAGAAGTAAGTTTGTGAATTCTTTGGAAAACTTTACGAAGCGTAAAGGAATTCGAAGTTAGAAATGAGGAACCTCCCTTCTAATTATTTCAGCTCTTACCACGAAATTCCGAACACAATTGTTAATTAACTGATATGTACTACAACTATTACTGCTAATAATAATATTACTATTGTTGCTACTAATACTGCTACTACTACTAATGTTACTACTACTACTAATAATAATAATAATAATAATAATAAAATAGCTAATACTGCTAATGTTACTGCAAGTGTTGTTACTACTACTACTACTACTACTACTAATGCTGTTACTGTTACTATTCATGTTACTACGGCTATCACTCTTATTGTTAGTACTGCAAAAACTACTAGAACTACTACCGGTGATTTTATTACTCCCGATGCTATTGTTACCATTACCATTTCCTCACTAATACTACTACTATTACTACTACTATCAATACTATCACCACTATTACTAATATCACTAATACTACTACTACTGCCACTACCACTACTACTATTACTACAAACAAACCCAATACAACTAAAATACTTATAGTTCTCCCCTACTACAACCTCACCCCTTCTACTACTACTCCTCTAATTATAATACTTCCCCTATTGATAATATTCCCACTACTAATAGTACTCCACCTACTAAAACTTGTCCCTTACTACAAGTACTCCCTTACTACTAGCATTCCCCTACTACTAGCACCCGCCCTACTACTGATACGCCCCTAATACTATTACTCCCATACTACTAGTAATCCCCCTAATTTCAGTACTCCCCAACTACTAGTACTCTCTCTACTACCGGTACTCCCCTACTACTGGTATTCCTACTACTATTATTCCCCTACTCCCCTACTACTGGTACTCCTCTACTACTAGTACTCATCTACTACTAGTACTCCCCCACTACTAGTACTCCTCTACTATTAGTACTCCTCTACTACTAGTACTCCTCCACTACTAGTACTCCTCCACTACTAGTACTCCTCCACTACTAGTACTCCTCCACTACTAGTACTCCTCCACTACTAGTACTCCTCCACTACTAGTACTCCTCCACTACTAGTACTCCCACACTACTGGTATTCCACCTAATAGTACTCCATCTACTGCCAGTACTCCCCTACAATTAGTACGTCCCTACTAGTATTACCTCCCTACTACTCTTACGCCCCTACTACTGCTACTTCCCTACTATTAGTACTCCCGCTATTACTAGTACAACCATACTACTAGTACACCCCCTACGACTGTTACTCCGCTAATATTGGTACACCCCTACTACTACTACTGTTACTCCCTTACTAATATTACTCCCCTATTACTGGTACTTCCACTACTACTAGTACTCTCTCTACCACCCGTACTCCGCTACTACTAGTACTCCTCTACTACTAGTACTCCCCTATTAAGTGTACTCCCCTACTACTGTACTCCCCTGCTACTAGTACTCACCTGGTACTAGTACTCCCTCTACTACTATTACTCCCCAACTACTGGTACTCCCATACAACAAGTATTCCCCCTACTACTAGTACCCCTACTACTAGTAATCCCCTACTCTTGGTATTCAATCTGCTAATAGTATTCCATCTAATTATCAGTACCCCTACTATTAGTACTACCCTACTATTATTACCGTACTACTGGTACTCCCCTACTACTAGTATTATCAATACTACTAACACTCCCCTACTACAAGTAATGCACCTACTACTATTACTCCTCTACTACTTTTACCCCCTTTCTACTATGACTCCCCACTACTATTACTCACAACTACTGGTACTCCCACAACAAATAGTACTCCATCTATGATGATCTTGAAGAAGATTTTCGGGCTCTAGGCCGTGGTCGTGAGGCTTGTAGTTCCCCGACTCCATCTATTACAGGTACTCCCGTACTACTGTTACTCCTCCTACTACTTGTCATCTACCTACTACCAGAACTCCCCTACTACTAGTACTTCACTACTACCATTACTCCCCTACTAGTAATACTTCCCTACTACTAGTACTTCACTACTACCATTACTCCCCTACTAGAAATATTCCCCTACTAGAAATACTCCCCTACTAGTAATACTCCCCTACTACTAGTCGTCCCCTACCATTGGTATTCCCTCTACTACTAGTACTCCACCTACTATCAGTACCCCCTACTACTAGTACTACCCTACTACTGGTACTCCCTACTACTAGTACTCCACATACTATTCACCTATTTCTAGTACTACATTACTATTATTACTCCCCTACTTCAAGTGCTCCCTCTTCCTATTACTCCCCTACTACTGGTACTACCCTATTACTAGTACTCCCCTACCACTAGTACTACCCTACTACTATTACTCCCGTACTACTAGTACTCCCTTACTACTTGTACTCCACAACTTCCGGTACTCCCTTACTACTGGTAATTCCCTACTAATGGTACTCCCCTACTGTTAGTATTCCCCTACTTCTAGCAATCCCAACTACTAGTACTCCCCCTACTACAAGTACTTCCTCTATTACTAGTACTGCCCTGCTATTAGCAATCTATCCACTACCAGTACTCCCTTAGTAATATTAATCCCTTACTACCGGTACTCCATTACTACTAGTACTTCCTCTACTACCCGTAATCTCCTTCTACCGGTACTCCCCCTTCTACTAGTACTCCACCTACTACAAGTAATCCCCTACTATTAGTCTTCCCCTACTACTATTACTCTCCTACTACTAGTACTGCTACAGACATATTACTATTAGCAGTACTACTGGTACTCCACTGGTATTCCCCTAATATTGGTACTCACAACTACTGGTACTCCCCTGGTATTCCCCTAATACTAGTACTCACTACTACTGGAATTCCCCCTACTACTAGGACTCCACCTAATACTAGTAAACGCACTATTGCTTGTGCTCCCCCTACTGCTAGTACTCCTACTACTAGTACTCCCCCTACTGTTAGTACTCTCTTTTATGCATGGAATCCCCTTCTAATAGAACTCCCCTACTACTAGTACTCCCCTAATGCTAGTACTCCCCTAATGCTAGTACTCCCCTAATGCTAGTACTCCCCTAATGCTAGTACTCCCCTAATGATAGTTCTTCCCCTACTGCTAGTACTCCTCCTACGCTAGTACTCCCTCTTCCCCCTACTACTAGTAATCTCCCTACTGCTAGTAAACCCACTACTGCTAGTATTTACCCTACAGCTTTTATTCCTCTACTGCTAGTACTCCCCTACTGCTGGTACTCCCATACTACTAGACTTCCCTACTGCTAGTACTCCCCTACTGCTAGTATTCCCCTACTATTAATACTCCTCCTACTACTAGTACTCCTGTACTGCTAGAACTCCTCTTGTTGCTGGTAATTCCCTACTGTTAGTACTCCCCTACTACTAGCACTCCCCTACTCCTAGTAATCTCCCTACTGCTAGTAATCCCCCTACTGTTAGTACTCACGCTACTGCTAGCACTACTCTACTGCTAGTACTCACCCTTCTGCTAGTATTCCCCCTAATATTAGTACTCTTTTACTGCTAGATCTCCTCTTGTTGCTGGTACTTCCCCTACTGCTAGTACCCCCCTATTACTAGTACTCTCCTACAACTAGTAATCCCCCTATTGCTAGTGCTCCCTGTACTGCTATTACTCCCCTACTGCTATTACTCACCCTACTACTATTACTCCCGTTTTACTAGTATTTCCCCTACTACTACTAATACTACTAATACCCCTATTACTACTACTACTACTACTATTACACACCTACTATTGCATTCCCGCTACTGCTACTATACTAATAGTGTTGCTCTTAATAATATTACTATTATTACTAATTCTAATTTTACTACAGATAATATTGCTACAATTATTGTTAATACTACTATTGCTATTGTCACTATTACTACCGCCATTCTACCGCTGTTGCTGCTATATCTTTTGATTTATTTTTGCTTAATTCAAATGGATAACTGATTATTACAGAATTCAAATATTAATTTCGTTAACACCAAACATTGGGTAATGTTGCTAGAAAGTTGATGAACAAAACTATAATTTATCTCCTATTTAATATTCGAATTCGTTTCTTGCATAGAATATTATAATTTGTCATTTTTTGCAGTCTTAAAACGTTAGTCTAGTTTTAAATTGAAGTTATTTCGATATTTAGCCGTTTATATTTGGCTAGCTTTATTTTCATCACAATCTGATTTATTCCATTAATTTTATTATCTTCTTTGTTTGCTAAATCCTTTATTTTCACTTCATTGTCAGTGCGTGGTTTAGAGCTTGCGCAAAATGCTCAATAAATTGGAAGTATTTATCGAGCGACAAGGATTTACACTTAGGTTAATTAACCGCACCTTGGCCTCGGTTGCCTTCGCGAACACTACATTCCAGGGTTCATTCCCTGGTGACGTCGCTTCAAAAAATATTACGAGATTCTCATTTAATGCGCAGGTGAACAGGTTGTAAATTTTGCGACACGATAACTTGAAGCAAAGTGATTCGTTAAAGTCACTCTATTAAATTTTAATCTGTTCACCTAAATTTTTGATTCGTGATATTTAAGTACGCATTTCTTTAAGTTAATGTTAATTATTTAGGTATTATTCAATCGTTATTGTCCATCTCATTATTCGATGAATGTTAAAAAAATCTAACATTAAATGCAGGGGCACGCCGTAGCGTAGTGGTTAAGGCACTGAGCTACAAGCCGGAGGGTCGACCGTTCAAGTCCCGTTGGGGTCAGGATTTTTAAAACTGACCCAAACCCTCTGGCGGCACTATGGCCCTGCGGTCGAATCAGCCTCTAACGTAAATGAGTACCAGACGCTTGTTCTGGGGTAAAGGCGGCCGTCACGCAGGGCTGACAACCCGGCTGACATAAAGTGCCGATTGTCTAGAAAAAGTGGGAGCCTTAACCTCCTACTACCCCAAGGGCCTCTGGGCCTGTTGTGGGATCACTTTAACATTAAATGCAGGGTGTATATGAATTGCACCACACAATTCAAGTGCTTAAAGAGTGGCCTTGCTCACTTTTCACATTAGACGGTTTTGTACGTAAGGCAAACAATGGTACATCCACATAATACCCGGCGTGCGCTGCTACGTCTAAATAAATGAAAATTAATGTACTTTTATGATTTGTTGAATAACTGAACAGAAAAATAATTATCAATTCATATTTTTAGATACTTCGTGCTCATTACCCGCCGTTGCCCGGGAATCTACGTAATCCCAATCTTCTTGACATAAATGAGCTGAAATACGAAAATTAATGTGTTTCATGTTTAGTTAAATAAGTGGAAGGAAAATTTATATCGGTAATTATTTTTAGCTGTTTACCCGACGTTGTCCGGGAATTTTACTTATCCCGATCTTCTTGGCACAAATGAGCTTAAAGCAAAAAATGTTAATGTTCTTCTTATGATTAGTTGAATAAGTAAAATAAAATAATTACGATATATATTTATAATTATTTTTCAAGTATCCGCGTGCTGATTACACGATATTTACTGGGAATCTAGTTATCTCGATCTTCTTGGCATAAAGGAGCTAGAAAACAGAATTCGTTATTGTGAGTTATCCGTAAAAGAATACCCGACATGTACTGCTATGCTTGCACAGGAATCTACGTACTTGTCTCGATCTTCTTGGCATCAATGAAAGACAAAAATGGCTATTGTGAGTTAAACTTAAGAGATAAACATATGCTGTCGCGGACCTTTTTGTAGAACTTTTTTAGATATTCAATTCTGTGTACATTAATTTTTTGTATTTGTTATGGTTTAGGCAGCGTAAGTCATTTAAGCGTT
The DNA here is from genome assembly GCA_030220185.1 of Diploptera punctata. Classification (NCBI taxonomy): domain Eukaryota; kingdom Metazoa; phylum Arthropoda; class Insecta; order Blattodea; family Blaberidae; genus Diploptera; species Diploptera punctata. The sequence goes on along the minus strand of JASPKZ010008965.1, from coordinate 83,218 downwards.
CAAAGAGCTACTTTTTTCACGTTTTCCACTACAAAGGGCGATTTTTAAGGGTGTAGGAGTTCACTATCATAACTCTCGTATAGCCTATGTTCATCCCGAGAATCTCCTGAACATTTTTCATAAAGCCCCATTAAAATCGGATCAACGATATGGCCGCGCATAAAGTACGCACGAAAAAACAAACAAACAAACGTTTATTTCTATATATTAGATTGATAAACTACTTAATGTATATCATTGCTTTTTTGACTGACGTTATTGCGCAAGTAATCGAAAATTTATTTTCATCGTTACTCAGATCTTCAGATAGTGTGTAAAATAATCTCAACATTGTTCTCCAAGGTCAAAGTAATTATTTCAGAAATTCTATTCAAACGATTTAAATTTATCTGCTACATAAAATATTATTAAATCATTCATTTTTGTAAATGATAGTATGTATATTTTTATTAATATTTCAGATTATTTGTTTTTGTATTTATTGGTATTATTTTCGATTTCTTATTAGAAAATTTGGAGACGAAGGGAAAAGTGAATGGAGTATGTAACAGGGACATACTTTTTTATGGGAAACCATGTAGAGTAAGAATAATTAGGTATCAGAGACTACGATGGGCAAGATATGTGGCACGAATGGGGAATAAAATAAGGGAATTGAAACTCCTTATAGAAAAACAATTGGGAAAACGTTTAATTGGTAGGCCGAGATGGGGTAGGTTAATGAATTTAACCTTGAATTGAGGGAGCAAAATATTACAGTGGATGATCAGAAAACATCTCAGATTAGATACGTATGGAGAACGTATGTCTGTGCGGCCATGAACCTCCGAGTTCCATAGTACGAACAAACCCGTCCAGTGTGAAAAGAGCGTAAGATGAAGTAGTAAGAAACATGGTACCAATGATCAGTAAAGTAATTTTTTCGAGTTTCAAGGAAGGTAATTAAACTTACTTACTTACTCACTGGCACTATCGAACCCGTAGGTTCATGGCCGCGCGGACATAAGCTCTCCATACATCCCTATCCTGAGCTAATGCTTTCCAATCATTCCCTGTATAATCTGCTTCCCTCAAATCATAGTTAATGTTATTCTCCCACCTCATTCTTGATCTACCAACTGGGCGTTTGCCTTCTGGCTTTTCTACAAGAAACTTCCATTCAAGTCTTTCATTTCCCATACGTGCAACCTGTCCTCCCCATCGCAGTCTACGAGACTTAACTGTTCTTATTATATCTGGCTTCCTATAAAGACCATGTAGTTCATTGTTATGTAGTCTTCTCCATTCACCTGTCATTTCATCTCTCTTTGGTCAAAAAATTTTCCTAAGTACTTTATTCTCAAATACTTGTAATCTGCTTTCCTCCCTTAAAGTAAGAGTCCATGTTTCGCATCCATATAATATAACTGGTAGAATAATATTTTTTTATATATTTTCAGTTTAACGTTTTTTGAAAAGGAATTGGGACATCAAGAGTCTCTGCAATGCATAAGAGCACGCATTTCCAGAATTGAGCTTATGTTTAATTTCTTTGTGCATCTCACTCCTATTTGTGATTATTGTTCCAAGGTATTTGAATTCAGCTAGTTCTGATATAATATACCATTATGAAATTAAGATAACTATCTAATTTGTACAAAATGTTATTATAATCATTTATACGCATGGAATAATATTACATACTTACATGTAGTATCAAGCTGTTAGTGTATGCTTATGATATTGTGTTATTAAGCGATATAGGAAAGATACTAAGGGATAATAGCACACTCTATTGATTTACATTAAAAAATTGGGGCTGGAAGTAAACGTCAATACAACTAAATATTTGGTCACACACACAAACTGATTACATAATTCAAATGTCGATTTATCTCGACAAATGAGGTAATTTTGAAGATATGACCGAATTCAAATACCTAGGAATAATAATTACCAAGAAGAATGAGATGGAGAGTGAAATAAACGTAGGCCCAATTCTCCAAATGCATGCTATTACGCATTACAGGGTTTTTTTTGTCATCCCAACTTCTCGCAAAAAAATGTTAAAATTTATTTATATAAAAATATTATTATTAATTAAATAAAAATAAAACGTAGTTTTATTTGATTTTCATATTTATTATATAATTCAGTGACAGCTGTTTCGGTACACTGTACCTTCTTCAGACATATTAACAAATTATGAATTGTGTTCCAGCTGATCTAAGCAACAATACAACAATATTTATTTAAATTTTTTAATTTAACAAAGGGGATTCATTCAAATCAAGTTGAGAATTTAACAGTTTTTTACTACTTTCAAATTTATTAATTTCTACAGCCTCCAAAAGATCTAACTTCTTACCCTTATCACAAATATGTAAAATTTCAAAATTTGGATCGAAACAATGATTAAATTGGAATATGCTAACCACCTATTCCAGATAGTGTGCTGCCTTGTCACGCAGTGGCACGGGTTCGATACCCGGTCGGGACAGGCTCCTGGGTGAGGTTTTCTTCGGTGTTTTTCCTCACCTGTAAAAAAAATGTCAAGAAGCTTAGGGCCCAACGGTCCCCGAAAATCATACGGCTATCACCATCATCCTCATCATTATCATCTTTCACCGGTGTGGAAAGCAACGGGAAGCTACCACACACATAATTCCCTAGTAAATCAGCAAAGCATAGCATAAAATGCTATGATTGCAGTGAAAGACCTGCACTCGGGCAGAATTAATACGGATGGATTATTATTATTTATTTGGGCTTTTCTGTGTTCCATTGGAGTGATGCAATATTACACACATTTGCGAAACTTAATTTTTAGAATAATCTAACCTAATTATTATCTCGCGCGGTCATAACCAGTTTCGTCCACAAAAACTTTTATATATTTTTTTTTATTCTCTGGTTTTTCATAAGTTATGCCACGAGTGATTTCCAAATTATCGATTAATTCACGACTCACGAAGTGAGGAGTGAATTTATCTAGAGAATTTGTAAATCAAGAGTGGCATTTGTTAGGACTATTTAACGAATAAAATTAATCTGTTTACTTACAAATCATTATTTAACTATAGTTGTTTTAAAATATTTATATAGTTAATGTAAACGGCGATGTTTGAAAACAAATGAGAAGCGGTAGGTACGCTTCATCTACTTCTTTTGTTTATCACTGCAACCAGATCATACTATTTATTGCCAAAGGAACGCAATATTGTAAGAATGCTCTCTAGTGGAGAAATAATTAAACACATCAAACTGTATATTAATTCATTTGTGATGTCGTATGATGTAAATATGACAATTATATTTTTCTCGATTATTACCTGGGAAAAAATACATTTAAGAAAGTGCAAACAGTGGTTTCTTTTTTTTTGGTGGTATAATCAATTGCTACAAATGTTTTTATATTAACTCCCGCATGCGGCATGTGTTGACATTCATATATACAATCTGATAGCCGTATTTCTCACGGGCTCAGTCACTGCAAAATATTGGTCAGACCTGTTCAGAATATTAAAAAGGAGGGGCTTTCTTTAATATGGTAATTATGACACTGATAAAATATTTGGTGAAACACGACTCTGATTGGTTGTAAAACAGAAATCATTGAAACGTGATTGGCCATTGAGTCCCATTTGGGGCATGATATAAATAGTCACTTTAAATGACTCATGAGTCATTTGTATAGAAAACATTCATGCACTGTTCATAATGTTTGCAATCTCCTAATACGCGCAGATAAATGTTTACAATTCACACAGTTTCCTATGTTTAGTTCTAAACTCTGAATCGCTGTTCTGAAAAATTTAAAGTCAGATCGAAACCTGTGGCTCCAACCTTACGAGTTTCCACATTTCAATATTTACAATGTTTAGAGTGTAGTCAATCTATAGACTGAATAAGGTTTTTGAATTGTTTATAATATTTGGTAACTAGTTTCTCGTGAGACACTGGCCATGATTCATGATGTCTTTGTTTGTATTTTTGTCTCGAGTTAGTCCTGTCTTTGATTAGTTTGACGCACTCAAATATATGATATGACCTGAGTTCTACGCAACGGATGCGATGATCTACAGGGAATGGACAGCAGCCAGATACGACCTCAGACACACCGTGACGAGTGTCGCGGTCAATGGTTTCCACCACAGGATATGCACAACAGTGAAGCGCCATAACCCAGAAGAAAAGTGCAAGTGCAAACTATGTGGGTCGCACTGCGACCGATATCACCTATTAGTGTAAAAACGTAGGAACATCGATAACAGACTTCTGTAAGACTTGAAAACAATTATTTCTACATGGTCATTGGCTGCAATAATACCTATTATTATTAAATATATAAATGTTTCTACATACGAGTGTTTCAGAAGTTCAGATTCAAGATCGAATTGTACATGATGAACCAGATTCCTGGTCCACAGAAAGTAATAATAATAGTAATAATAATAATTATTACTATTATTATTATTATTAATTAGTTATAGGTATTATTAATTATTATTATTATTACTATTATTATTATTAATTATCACTAATAATAATTAATCATTATGACTAAAAATATTATTAAAATATCATTATCATTAAAAGTTAATTTGATCATGACCATTAATGTTATTATCATCTTTATCACTATTATTAGGCCTACTATTTATATTATCATTCGTGTAAACTAACTCACTGGCACTATCGAACCCAGAGGATCCTAGCCGCACAGATATAAGCTCTCCACACAACTTTATCATGAGTTTTTTTTTAATCATCCCCTGTACATCTATAATTTACCGCCCTCAAATCATTATTAATATTATTCTTCCACCTCATTATTTGCCTACCTTCTTGGTGTTTTCTATCTGGTTTACCTACAAGGAGATTCCATACTCCACTTTGACATAATTATTGGTGTTAATGTTATTTATAATTATGTAAAAACTATAGGAACGACTGGAAAGAAAATATTGATAGAATGCCAGAAGGAATATTTCCAAAATTATTGCTAAATTATAAACCGCACGGAAGGAGAAATGTTGGACGCCCACACAGAAGATGGTCTGAACAATTTTAACAATTCTAGCTTTTATGAAACCGGAATGAGCCAACAGGCTTAATCCCTGGATGGTGACGATAAAAATATCCAATTTAATCATGCACTTTATTTGGATATGTGTCATGATAATTTGTCATAATTTAAATAAATATAAATTTAGATTTACTTATAATAAATCTTACGTCTTGTAGCTTCTAAATTACAGTGCTAAAGGGCTCTAATTGTGGATAGTGGAGACAGTGGGTGTGGAGTGATGATAATTAATACAAAGTAAAAAAATAAGTTAAATGATTCAAATCAGTCACGAGAGGAAGATATGGTACCACAAATTTTCCACCAAGTAGACAGAACCGATAGTGCCAGATATTGCAGTTAATTAGTGTGAAATGTGGTAGGAAGGTGAAGGGGATATAAAAGTCCCTGTGATCGCTATGCTTACTTTATACTTGTATTTGAACTATTATTTAATACGAGATTTTATCTTGGCCCGCAGTACATGCTGACCCTTTGCCAAAATCATTTGGCTCACACCAATTCCGAGACTTCAATTATTTTTGCTCTAAACAAAAAAGACAAACATTTACAGAGATGTGGAAAGAGACTCTTCATCATAGCATCTTTGTACTACGGCTAGGATTGATGTGAAACAAAATTTAATTTTCTTCTGTTTTTAAACATTGTCAACAAAACCGCACAGAGCATTGTCTCATTTTTGTTTTTCTCCAGATAATAGAGTCTTAAACAAGTCATTAAAAAATGGAGAATTGTCCGTATTCAGGAAGGAGTAAAATTTCGTCTACAAATTTCGAGGAAGAATGAGGAAGCATGTGCAAAACCAAACCTGTTATAGGGGCCCAAACATGTTGAATCGGTAGGGGTCTATGAGGGCACGTAGGCCTATTTCTGTGACATGATTCAGGTGAATTAATGTTAACGTGATACGTCCATAATCTTTTTGTTTCTGTGCAACTACGATTACCATCGTGGTTACCCTAGTGCTGTAACTGATATTCATCCTGCAAAACCTGTCATTTTTATCATACTACAAAATGATTGGTAGATAGATGTAATTTCTGTTTTGAAGACAATGCGACCAACTTAAACAATATATAATATTTTGTGAAACTTTGCAATTTATAGTGAAAAATGTCCCATTTACTTAAAATTATGACATGTCCTATTGTTAAACTAATAATGATAAAAATTATTTTATTATTCCCTTCATGCTATCTTTACCTTGTCGTGGTGGTGTGGCTTGCGTGCTTAAATGATCCCGAGAGCTATGCCGGCGGTGGCATTGTTGCCGATAGGGTTACCCATGCCGGTCTGGTCGAAGGTGATAAGCCAGAAGAAAAAAGTACCTTGGTTGAAAGAGTGACTATCTTTCACCGTAAAAATACAACCGTCAAGAAATGCGGACATGGGTTCAACTGTTGTGAAATTTTTCGGAGGTCAAACAGTCCCTCATTCGGTTCTCCGGGCGGGGACTACTTCAGGGAACAGATGCCAAAGGCTCAAACATAGGGACATGTTCCTAGGAACATGGAATGTTAGGATTTTATACAACAGCGGGGCACTAGAAGTGTTAACTCTTGAATTAGATAAATCACCCTTGGATACAGTCGCTTTGCAGGAAGTTAGATGGCCAGGAGAAGGTAGTCAGGAAACATGAAGCTGTGCATTATACTACTGGGGTACAGAAAGACCTGAATTTGGAACGGGTTTTTTTACTCCGAAGGAGGATCCTATCCGCTATCCGAGATATTAAGTTTGTCAGTGATAGGAAGGATATCATTCGTAATTCTAAAGGGTAAACGGCATGATTTTGTAATCGTAAATGTACATGCCCCCACAGAAGATAAAGATGACAAGATCAAGGATGAGTTCTATGAAGAATTAGAATGCGTATTTGATAGCCTTACACGATATCATATGAAAATTGTCTTAGGAGATTTTAATGCAAAAAATGAGGCGGGAAGATATATTGAAACCAACAATAGGTAAATTCAGTCTTCATGAAGATAGTAACGACAATGGGGTTAAATTAGTCACCTTTGCCTCATCGAAGAATCACACTGTTAAGAGCACATCATTTCTGCATAAGGATATTCATAAATACACCTGGACGTCTCCAGATGGCGAAACTCGAAACCAGATAGATAATGTATCTAGATGTTAGATCAGTTAGAGGGAAAGACTGCAATTCGGATCATCATCTGGTCAGTGTGAAAATCAGACAACTGCTATCGCTTATGAGAGGAACAAAGGCTAAAGATGATTCTGAAAAAATTGATTTAAGAAACTTGAAAAATTATGAAATGCGGCAAGAATACCAAATATAAATTGCTAATCGATTTGAAGTACTGAAATCTTCGGATGACAATGTGGCAAACGAAAAAGAAACTAATATAAATAAATAATGGGAGGCTATAAGAGGTACTACTAAATTGTCAGCATCAGAAAGCAATGGTTATTTAAAAAAAGAGGCAAAACAAGAAATGGTTTCATAAGGAATGTGCCGAAATTGTAAAGAAAAAACTATAAAAAATGAAATGGCTACACGAGTCAAATGAGGTAAATTTGGAGCAAATGATTATTATTAGACGGGAAATCACCGGGTTATTAAAGAGTAAAAAGAGGGAATATTTGAGAGAGAGGATTAATGAACCTGAAATTAATTCTTAAAATAGGAACATTAGAAAATTATATCAGGGAATTAGGATAGAGACAAAAGGGTTTCAGGCTATAACAAACATAATTCGGATTGAAAATGTGGATATGATTGCAGATTTCAGGAGTATGTTAAATAGATGGAAAAATTACTTTAATCAGCTATGAAATGTACACAAAAAACAGTATATTGAAGATGATAATTTACAGACAGCAGAAATGCTAATCGCAGAGCCAAGTGGACTAGATTTTGAAATGGCGATAGAAAATTTGAAGCTGTATAAAGCATCAGATACAGATGAGATCCCAGCAGAACTGATCAAACTAGGGGGAGAAAAATTGATGACAAGATACGCCAGTTGCTTAATATGATTTGGTATAAAGAAGCTCTTCCAGATGAATGGAAAGATTCAATTATCGTACCAATTTATAAGAAAGGAGATAAAACATTTCAACAACTATAGGGTCATCTCATTACTCTCAACTTCGTACAAAATTCTAACAAATATATTAGTAAGCAGACTTTGTTTTATATTGACGACATTCTAGGAGATTATCAATGTGGATTTAGAAGAAACAGGTCTACAACAGATCAGATTTTTAGTATAAGACAGATTTTAGAAAAGAAATGGAAATATAATGATACTGTACATCAACTGAACGTATACATAAAAAAGGCACACGATTCAATTACGAGGAACAAGTTATGTAGTATCCTGCTACAGCTGGAATTCGTAATAAGTTAGTTGGACTTATACGAATGTGTCTATATAGCATAAAGAGTAGACTGCGTGTAGGCAGACAGTTTTCGAATACTTTTGAAATCCGCAGTGGGTTGAAGCATGGAGATACACGGTATCCTCTACTATTTAATTTTGTACTAGAGCATGCCATCAAATTTTTAGAATTTGAAGAAAACCTACAAATCAATGGTATTATTAAGCTGTAATTTTATGCTGATTATGTAGTACTATTGGGCGATGGCGAAGAGATACTAAAAGCCAACACGCACACACTATTGAGTAACACTAAGAAATTAAGATTGGAAGTAAATATCAATAGAACTAAATATATGGACACATATATAAATACATTATATAATGGAAATGGACAGCTAATGACAAATGAGGGTAATTTTGAGCAAGTGGCTGAATTCAAATACCTGCAAACAATAATCACAAACAGGAATGAGGTGCACAAAGAAATTAAATATAGGCTCAATTCTGGATATGCGTGCTATTATGCACTACAGAGACTCTTGTCGTCCCAACTCCTTTCAAAAACGATAAACTGAAAATATATAAAACTATTATTCTACATGTTATATTATATGGATGCGAAACATGGACTCTTACTTTAAGGCAGGAAAGGAGATTACGAGTATTTGAGAATAAAGTTCTTAGGAAAATGTTTGGACCAAAGCGAGATGAACAGACAGGTGAATGGAGAAGACTAAATAATAGTTAACTGCATGCTCTTTATAGAAAGCCAGATATAATGAGAACAGTTAAGTCTCGTAGACTGCGATGGGCAGGACATGTAGGACAAATGCGGAATGAAACGTGCATGGAAGCTTCTTGTAGGAAAACCAGAGGGAAAACGCCTAGTTGGTAGACCAAGAATGAGGTGGGAAAATAACATTAACTATGATTTGAGGGAAGTAAATTATACAGGGGATGATTGGAAAACATTAGCTCAGGATAGGGTTTGTATGGAGAGCTTTTTTGTCCGCGCGGCAATGAACCTACGGATTCGATAGTGCCAGTGAATTATTATTATTTCTTCTTCTTCTTCCTTCCAAGTATTAGGCCAAGGCCTGTTACGATCCTATAGAAAATTTTCCTTATGGGAAATTCTCGTATAAGACTTGAAAGCATAATAATAGTCCCTTCGATTGGTTGCTGGCCAAAGGAAGGCAAGACCAGTGATGGGGCTGCCATCTTAAAGCCTCTGGTCAGGCTTTTCTGGAGAAGAAAAGAAAATAAAGGAAAGGAGAAATGGAAGAAAGGAAGGACTCCCTAGCCCTCGGATGCCCTAATAGCGTCGGGGTCGAAAAAACAAGAGTTAACCAAGAGAGGTTAGATAGAAAAGTTAAAAGAGCGCTTATTATTATTATTATTATTATTATTATTATTATTATTATTATTACTATTATTGTTATTATTATTGTTGTTGTTATTGTTATTGTTATTATTATTATTATTATTATTATTATTATTATTATTATTATTATTATTATTATTGTCCTACATGAAGTTTCATACACCACTTTCAACTCTCGTCTGTGCCCCATGTCCTGCCAGTCGTAGTCTATTAGACTTTACATATTACATGTGGTTTCCCATTATATTATCAATATTATTAAGTATTATAATTATTAATTTAATTATCTTATTACTACTTCTCTCGTTTTTTGTTTGCTTTATATCTTCCTGTAGTAATAAAATTGTACTCTAAATTGCTGAAATATGTATATTGCAGAATTCTCACAGGTTTCTCCTGCAGTGTTGCACTTCTAGAGTCTAGGATCTTGCAGATTAGTTTTAGACACTAAGTATGCTGGAGTCCCCCCCCCTTTCTCTCGCTCCTCTGAACCGTCAAATTGAAGAGCCCGTACTCCAGTATGTCTTGTATAAAGTTGAGCTCGCTTCCCTTTTCCTATCCCCTCCGCCCCATCTCCGAAACTAAACGCAGAAATCCTTAGTCGAGGAAAATGCCTTTTCATTAGCATATATTTAGAAAAGTTGTGAAGTAGCTCTATAAGAATAGAAATTAAGTAAAGAAGCTATTGCAATTTAAACCTCGAATTCCAAGGTGAAACATCATGCGAGACTCGAGAAATAAAAAAGATTAACTTCATTCAATTGAACAGCTTCTACTTCATATAATAATTATTACTTCGAAATAATATGAATAGTGATTATCATATGTGGTAGTCAATTCGAATTAACAATACTATTCTACTGTATCATTACAATAAAACAAGAAATTCGAATCATGGTTTTGGTACTAAAATAATATGTAATGGCTTTACTGCTGATATTCGTAAAGTAAAAGGTAATCCCAAATTTAGAAAACTTATTACATAAATATTATTTCAAATATATTCCTATAGCTTAGATCACTGGAATTTGAGTACAAAAGAGATGAGCTGAGTCCAAGTTATTTCCTGGAACGGAGGTTTTTAAGTTTAGGCTAAAACTGTAACTCAATGTGTAAGCTTATATAAATATGTAAATGTACTGTCTTAGGAATAACACTAGCATAGTTGAGAACTGAAGAAAAAGTTATCACTTTCTCCAACATATAGATTATTATTATTATTATTATTATTATTATTATTATTATTATTATTATTATTATTATTAGTCGGCCGTGGTGGACTAGTGGTTATACTCCTTGCCTCTGGTCCCGAGGGTCGCGGGTTCAAACCCGGCCGGGGTCGATTGAGTTTTTCAGATGGAAAAATCCAAGGAGCAAGTCCTCCGGGAGAGATAAGCCGTGGGTCCCAAGTCTGAAGATTTTCAGGCTCGTAAAAGATCCTTAAGCCTGAATGAAAAGACCTCTAAACAAAATTTACCGAATTTTCCCGTCCTAGTACTACCTTGGTTTTCTAGATGTCAGTATGAGGCGGAACGCTGACCACGGATCACTCAAATGACTTCAATATGAACACAAGTGTAACTAAATTAGTATGGTTCAAATACTTCCCTCTAGGAGGAGACGGCCTAAATCTCTGTTAAGGGAAACATGGGCGAACAAGAACAACAAGAATTATTATTATTATTATTATTATTATTATTATCACTATTATTATTATTATTATGTTGTTATTATTGTTGCTGTTATATTTATAAATTAGTCAAAATCTTCCACTCCGAAGATTCAATTTTTCTCAGCGAATATCTCTATGCCCTTCGGCCGGCTTAGTTTTGGAAAAAAGAGTCGATTGTTTGAAATACCGATTTATCAAAAGTGCTAATTTTAAAGATATTATAAATTTAGTTTTTTTAATCTAATTTTGTACGGAGATTACCTGTTTAATACCAGGTGTAATATGGGCTCTTTGTTATCAGCTGGAGTTTGTGATAACCTGGAACTGCACCTGGCCATACGTTAGGATGACCAGATTCCCTTAAAATGGGAAAATGTGTATTTCATCACTTTAAATTTCATAAACAATACATTCTTCTGGAAGGTCTAAGCAAGGGTTTAGGGCCTATTCACGTATTTGTTTTCAACGTAAATTAAAAACAGGAAAATAATGTACAGTTAAATTAGCAAAAGAATTATGTTTATGTGCATTTGTACATTATATCCTGCAAAATATTTATGAAACAATATATGAAATTTTAAAATTGTGTCTTGAACGCTTACACTGCTTTCGTATGCTTGATGTTTAAATAAATACATACAAATATATTGATCATCATCTATTAGAATGTAGAAGTTGAAGTAATTTATATACTTCTGTCCACAAAAGAGGCAAAAATAGATCAAAGTCTAGAAAAAGTTACAAATACTCGGTGTTCTATTAAGGATTTTTCAGGACAACGATGCTGAAGTAGAATACAGGCAGTATATTTGAAGAAAATAATCTGGTCACCCTACCGTATAGACATTTATGTCAAATCATACATCAAACTGGATACTTCTTTGAGTGCAAAATTCTGGGCGTTATTTAAGGCTTGGTTTTTTGAGCCAGTACAGGTGCATGGGTTTTCTACTGAATACCTGGAGACTTCGTTTCGGGCCATGACATGTTTAATACACCGAAGAAGATATTACATTTAATTCCAAAGCTAGAAAAAAACTCGCTGACAACTTTTACTGGTTGTTCAGGGATATTGACTGCGTTTATTTTATTTTGTGGTAAAGGTAACGCATAAATGAAATAAAAATATGAGATGACTGTTCTGAAGTGTTGACTATCAGAGACAAGGAATCGCGTGGTTTGAGAGAATCGCTCAAATTTTATTTCGGATTTGTTGACCAAATTTAACGTAATTCTGGAAATCATCTTCCTGGCTAAATGGCCATTGTCCATTTCGTCTCAGTTTCGTCTCAGTTTGAGAGCTAAGAAGTTTACAGTTAGAACAATCGTACAGTCCCTGTGAATGTGTACCACATCAGTAGACTAAATGTCAAGCATTCTTCTCCATGGCCATATAGCACTGAAGAACGAATTTAAGAATCAAGACTCCGGCCGTTAATGCCAACAATTGAACTTCGTTTCCCTCACGTCATGCAGCTTTTTAGTAGTCATCGCGAGGTTGAGTAGGCCCCGTTTCAGACCTACAACTTAACTCAAACAAAAGTTTATACTGTACTGTATATCTGAGAATCCAATTCGAATTCCTGGCAAGCTTGATTACATTCTAACCGACATCAATAAATAACCCGTAGTCTCCAATAGAGTAACTTGGGTCAGTTGACCACTTTTCTACTTAAGACTAGATTTAGAGCAGACAGATAATAATGCGCCTTGAAACTGTTTATCACAGGTTTTATAAGATACTATTCTGTCGATTTGCAATAAAACCGCAATATTTTATTTCATTGTACTCTCTAATTTCACGAAAATCTGAATGAATTTAAAAGTGTCCAAAATACCCTTTAGTTGGGTATGTTGGACACTTACAAGTTTTACACATCATTTCGCACATTAATAAAAGAACAAACACATTTTCATAGAAGGAGCATTTATTTGAACACGAGCAACTTTAGAATACAATTATTTAGAATGAAAAACTTTGAAACCCTTTACAAATTCTGGTAAATAACATTAAAATGAACACAGCTTTAAAGGAGTTCACATCAAGCACTTTTTGCAAGTTAAATTCTTCTTCCCTTTTCCTTCAGCACATGATTCGTGATACCATACCTTACATTTTTGGCATAAAACCCAATCGTCTGAAAATTTCGCATATTTATTATAGTAATAATGCAGTCCCTTGGATTAACAGCTGGCAGCAGGTTTCACGACTACGTGTTTCAATCAGAGAAATGAACGATCGTTATATAAGTAAAGGGGTACCTTATCCATTACAGCTAGTTTTCTCAACGGAATCCCTACTTGTCGACATAATGGAATAACTCATGATGCCGAGGGTGGGCACCGATTCCAATCATGGGGCAATATAATTTTGCATAATATATTGTACTTGTGTCGCTTAGGAATTATATTTACATCCCATATTTGTAACATATTTTACAGACTGGTCTCCCATTCTTGTTTTCAGTGTTCCTGCCTATAGAGCATCGGTATTCAAAATGTGACATTTTTTTCTCTAAAGAGAATTTCCACATTCTGTCAGGGCTCTGAATGTGCGTGTTTATAATAAAGGAAAATTCACTGACTATTTAACTCATGCCCCAAATGGGAGTCAATGACCAATCACATTTCAATTATTTTTTTACACCCAATCACAGTCGTGTTTCGCCTAAAATTTACCACTAAAGTTTATCATAATAAAGAAAGCACCTCCTTTTTAACATTCTGAATAGGTCACAGCATTATTTTGCAGTGACTGGCCCTCTAAGAAATACGGCTACCAGATTGAATATATATAGTGCATGAATGTCAACACATAGCGCATACGAGAGATAATATAAAAACATTTGTAACAATTGATTATACCACAAAAAAAAAGAAACCACTTTCTTAAATGAATTATTTTCCAGGAAATGACGCAGAAAAATATACTTGACATATTTACGTCATAGGACATCAGAAATTAATTAATACCTATAACGTTGGTTATAAATTTCTCCAGTAGGGTGCATTCTTACAACATTGGGATCTTTTTGCAATAAATATTATGATCTGGTTGCAGTGATCGAACAAAGGAATCAAATGAAGCTTACCAATCGTTTTTCATTTGTTTTCAAACATCGCCGTTTACATTAAATATATAAATATTTTAAAATGACTATACTTAAATAATGATTTATGAGTATACAGCTTAATTTTATTCGTTAAATAGTCCTAACAAATGCCACTCTTGATTTCCAAATTCTCTAGATAAATTGGAAATCACTTGTGGCATTACTTATGAAAAGTAAATAACGAACATAAACAAAACGTCAAACCAGGAAAATTGGAAATAAAATATAAGGCAGATAAAAAAAGATCATAACATAGCTCGGTAGAGATACATAACTGTGTGAAATAAATAAAGCAAAAGGTATGAAAGAGACTATTCTCTCATTTTCAGAAAATGGTGGCATACTTTTTAAAATTAATCATTTTATCATTTCTGGTATTTTCGTGGCACATAATTATCACTTTCTGAAGATATAGACTCATATTAATGTCTAATATCATATTGAATTCCACCAATTTGTCTTTAAAATGTTCTTCATTGATGAAATAAGTAATTTGACCTGAGTTCTAGTGTAGCCTACATATAGGCCTATATATATATATAGATTCCTTACGTACATAGGCCTACTTTATTATTATTTTATTATTGTCAGTATTAGTATTATTTATTTTCGTTGTCCCTGTTCACAGCTGTAGACTATATGTAGCGTCGCTGCCTCGTACGCAGAGGTCCCGGGCTCGACCCCCGGCCGAGACACGTTTACTAGTTGATGGCTTCTTCAGGGGTTTCCCTCACCTAAAAGGCAAATGTTAGAAAATTTTAAAGCCCGATCGGTCTCCGAATATCAATTGGACATCATTATCATATTCTCCATGTTTAGTACGAATGATTGGAATATTTGCTCTTAATGTTGTATTGTCTCGGAGGAGGCTGTTGATTGAGCTGATCATTCATTCGGGGACTCCTATATCCTTGTGTTTTCAAAAAGGATGCATGTGATCCAAAGTTTATAATCCCTCTCCCAACAGGTCTTGACACAGTAAAGCCCACGTGGTGTGGGGCATGTAAAGCACTAATAAGGTGAGAGATTAAACTACAATGGTGAAGAAGAAAAATGATTAACATTGTCCTTGTTATTATTAGTTAAACAGTTTAATTTATGTGGTAATTATATCACAGCTTTCATAACGTATATAACAAAAATATACTATATTTTATAACTTACCTTAAACTGGAATTTGATAAGTCTATAACTTTTTCTTTGTTTAGTTTGTAAATTGTAGGCTATACAGTATTGTATACTTGTGCTGATTGAGTGGGAAAGAACGTCTTCATGGCACTAACTCTGCCGCAATAAATAGAACATTATTTATTATTATTATTATTATTATTATTATTATTATTATTATTATTATTATTATTATTATTATTATTATTATTATTATTAGTTTGATCCTTCCGGGAAATTCTCGTATAAGACTTGAAAGCATAATAATAGTCCCTTCGATTGGTTGCTGGCGAAAGGAAGGCAAGAAAAAAAAAAGATGAAGATAAAGTAGAGTATCATAGGAAGAGAGCCATAGCTAAATTTGAAGTTCGCAAAAAACATAGACAAAGCTGGGAACAATTTGTCTCATTTTTGGAAAATGATATCACTAGGCCTCAACCAAAAATATACAAAGTTTTAAAAAATTTAAATAATGATTCAAGAGAAAATGCACATTTAAATTGTATATCTAAAGAATCTTGGCTTAACTACTTTCATCATTTATGGACACAAAAGGATGATTTATTACAAATACCTATCTCTAATATCACTGCTTTGGAACAAATTTCTATAGATGAATTAACTGATGTTGTTAAATCATTAAAAAGTAACAAAGCTCCCGGAGAAGACCACATTAATCAAGAATTATTTAAATTTTCAACTAAAAAATTTTTAGACAGATTTCTTTTTCTCCTTAATATGATATGGGAAGGACAAGAACCACCACAAAGCTGGAACAAATCCATTGTAATACCAATCTTCAAAAAAGGAAGTCGCCAAATCAAAGATAACTATCGTGGAATTAGCTTGTTGAGCTCTGGATATAAAATTTATACTAATATAGTTAAGAATAAATTGAGGAAAATTTATGAAAATATAATTGGAGAAGAGCAGAATGGATTCAGAAAGGGTAGATCTTGTACGGATGGATTCTTTACTCTAAAACTACTATTATAAAAGCACAAGGAATTCAATATAGAAACTCATATCGCCTTCGTTGACTTCATAAAGGCTTTTGACAAAGTAGACAGAAATATATTACTACAAATTTTAGCTGATGATAACGTTCCATAACAATATATTACTGATATCTTCAACATCTATAAATATAATGAAATATCTGTTAAACAAGATGGCAAATTATCTTCTTGGGAAAAGATCAACACTGGAGTAAGACAGGGATGTGGACTTTCACCGGTGCTTTTCATTATATACATGAATAAATTAATAAATTAATGGAGGAAAACACGACGAGGATATATACCCATCAATAGGAACCTCAAACTCGATGCTATTCTTTTTGCAGACGATTTAGCTCTTCTGGCACTTTCCGAAAATGATTTGCAACGATCAGTTTATAATTTACAAAAAATAGGTGCCAAATTTAATATGGAAATATCAATTAACAAAACTAAAATTATGGCATTTCATGGGAAGGACCCCATACAAAGTAAAATCTGTCTCCAGAATAAAATTTTAGAGAGATCTAATCAATTTAAATATCTTGGATATTATCTCTCTATCTGGGATGAAAAGGATATGCCTGAAAAAGTTACTAATTATAATAAAAGTTTAGGAATTATTAATCAAGTTATGAAACCATCCCTTTTACAAAAAAAACACCAGATTACGTTTATATAACATTTTGGCTAGACCAGTGTTTACCTATGGTAGTGAAGCATGGACACTAAAAAAACAACATGAAAGCAGAATAACGGCTTGTGAAATGAGATTCATGCGCAGAACAGCAGGTTTCACCAGATGGGATCGGAAAAGGAACACCGATATCTTAATAGAATTGAAGACTACGCCAATTTTGCAATATATTAAACAGTACCAACTAAATTGGAAACACCATCTTGAAAGAATGAGTTCAAATCGGATCCCCAAAGCTGTTTATAATTATATACCAAGAGGACGAAGATCACTTGGCCGTCCTATGAAACGCTGGAGGGAAAATTTTCTATAGGATCGTAACAGGCCTTGGCCTAATACTTGGAAGGAAGAAGAAGATTATTATTAATATTATTATTATTATTATTATTATTATTATTATTATTATTATTATTATTATTATTATTATTATCATCATCATTTTATTATTAGCATTTTATTATATGGTTGCGCAACCTGGACAGTAAGTAGAAAACAATCGAACAGGCTGTTAACAGTAGAAATGGATTTTTGGAGCCGATTGACAAGAATTTCAAGAAGGGATAAGGTCAGAAACAGCACAATAAGGGAAATTATACAAGTTAAATATAACATATTAGGAAAAATAGAAGAAAAACGTTAGAAATGGTATGGACACCTCATACGAATGGGAGAAGAGAGAATATCAAAGAAGATCCTTGGAAAGCTAATGGAATAAGTGGAAGAGGCAGGCCTTAGAGTACGATGGATGGATGGAGTGAACAGAAGTATGGTAGCTAGAGATTTGAGGGAAGAAGATGCTTTAGACAGGAAACTCTGGCGACAAATCACTTTGGGTTGAAGGATAAACACTGTATTGTGGAATATTCCTAAATAAAAATATATTATTATTATTATTATTATTATTATTGTTGTTGTTGTTGTTGTTGTCCTTACAGTGCACTAAACACTGCAGTTTTGTACATAGATTCAGACATGACATTGTATGGAATATGGAAACGAAAACAGCTGTATCTCGGAATAAGTCGCAGTTTCCACGAGTGGTCGTAGCTTAACATTATTAAATTTATCTGTCTTATCAGACGGTTTGCCAGGTGATAGTTTATTTATCTTTTTATCACTGTCAACGCAACAATCATACATTTGTGTTTTTCCCCACAGATCTCCCATTGAGGTTGAAGTCATTTGTATACTCGTTCTTTGTTCAGTAACCCACATAATCCACCATTGATATTTTTAATAAATTACGGACTTACTATTTTACTATTTATTATCCAATTACCAGAACCTTACTTTAATCATTTGATATACTTTACAGTTATCTAAAAATTATAAATAAATCATAGAAAGTATAGTGAATATTATAAATAATATAACACTGGTCGACAAAAATGAACTTTTTTCTTTCACAAGAATAAAGATATGAGATTTTAGAAGTATTTTTCATCCTGAATTTAAATTTCATTTTAGTTTTTTCCAATCAGGCAAGAGCTTTCTGTGATATTCATTTACATTTTTATAAATTTTAATAAAATCCATCTAACTCTAACTCACTCTGTCTTACGTAGAAAGTGGTAGATAGTGACTTTCGGGCAAATTTTGCATCTGGAACATCTCTCTTCTTGGTCCAACAGTAGTCAGCCAGCATATTAGAACTCCACTTGCCTTGGTACCTCTTTTCCATTGTGGAAATTTACTGATGATAATGCTAACTGTGCTCATCAGAGACAGCCACTAGATTTTCCGGAAAGAAGTCCGGAAGAAGATAATGCTAAAATCAATTTTTAAAAAGTAGCTGTCACAAAAAAAAAACTGCTCCTGATGGAAAAATTCTTACTAGATATCTGAATTCAGTATGAAAAAATTCACTAGATTCACTAATCAGATTTCTTGTGAAGAAAACTTTGTCGACCAGTGTAATTGTAGGAGGGTGAAAAAAGTACTACATTAAAGTGTAATTGATATTATGAGATTCTATGTTAAAAATAAATAATAGTTTTAAAAATCTAAAACAGCACGCTTTATTATAAAACCGAACTAAAAAATGAAAAATAATTTTAATTTCCAAAACGCATGGGATAAAATTAAAGTGGTCAACAAAAAAATCATCTCCAACACATACAGAATAAAACTATAGAGTTATCAACAAAAAGAAAATAATTTTACCATCAAAAGCGTGGGGTGCTTTTTATGGTTTTTACGTTTTCTTCTTAGAGACTTTTACCAATATCTGTTTATTATCAAATATATTAATTGATATAGAGAACTACACGCTTTTGATGGTAAAATTATTTTTTGTTTATTTTGTAGATAACTCTGGTTTTATTCTAGATGTGTTGGAGATGAATTTTTATTGACCACTTTAATTTTATCCCAAGCGTGTAGGAAATTAAAATTACTTTTCATTTTTTAGTTCGGTTTTCCAATAAAGCGTGTTGTTTTAGTTTTTTTAAACTATTATTTATTATTTATTTTTTAGTTTGGTTTTCTAAAAATGGAAATATCTTTAAATTCGATACTATTGTAGTATGAGCTAAAAAGTCATAATCCTCTAAAAAATCCTCCGGGCCGGATTTGAACCAGCGACCTATGGATTACTGTAATTATATGCCACTACAGTCCACCACTCTACCAACTGAGCTACCAGAGGATATAATACTAATTTCTTACAACGATGGACTGACAAATCGGTAAGTCTGTAACTTATTATATATTATATATCATTTATGAAATTATTGTATTGTCATTGGTCGTTTAAAAGTATACAAAGTTTCAAGTCGATCCAATATTTTTAAGTGGGTGAAAATCGTGTTGAAAGATTCCGTTACATAGATAGATACAGGTCAAGCTAATATAAAGCATGTAAAAAGAACTCTTTCGAAGATCCGTGTCAATGGCATGTTCTCTTTTGTCCCTACTTCCCATCCTGGCGGCCCAGGTTCAATATCTGATAAAAGAACGATACGTAACAGTTCTAAGTATTTTCTTTACAAAATGTAAATTGAGAGATGAGTACAGGTATTGTGCAAAATCAAATTATTCTATATGAATTTGTTTAACATGTAGGTCTGATCCTTATTTAAACGTGAATATTTTAAGATTTTAAAAATCACGTGTGTTAATTGATAGAAACATTTCACAAGTTATTTTCCGTGCAGTTGGATTTTCGGTAAAACATTTGAAATTGTAGTTTTAAATTTCTCAAAATATGTAATGCCTCACCTGATTTACTCACACGCCCGCGCGCACACTGATAAAAACCCGTCTATCAAACATGCATTGGTGAAACAATAAAATTAACCTTCCAAAATTCAGGTGAAGAATGTAAGCATGCTTTAATAAACAGTGTTTCGCAAATTATTAATAGTAGTAATTTTGTACTACAGCATGCCATCGTATGTTTACAGGAAGAAGAAGGCCTACAACTCAGTGGTATTAATAAGCTTTCAGTTTATGCTGATGATGTAGTACTATTGGGTGATAGCAAAGAGATACTAAAGGCTAACACGCACACACTTTTGAGTAAAACTAAGAAATTGGGACTGCAAGTAAATATTAATAAAACTAAACATTTGGGCATACATAGAAATATATTATATAATGGAACTGGAAAGCTAATAACAAGTGAGGGAAATTTTGAGGAAGTGGGCTGAATTCAAATACCTACAAACAATAAAATGAGATCACAAGCAAATTAAACATAGACTCAATTCTAAAAAAATAATGCTAGTATGTATTTCAGAGACTCTTCGCGTCCCAACTCCTTTCAAAAAACATTAAACTGAAAATATATAAAACTATTATTCTACCTGTTATATTGTGTGGATGGGAAACATGTACTCTTACTTTAAGGGAGGAAAAGAGATTCTGAGTATTTCAGAATAAAGTGCTAAGGAATTTTTTGGACCAATTAGAGATGAACAGACAGGTGAATGGAGAAGACTACATAACAGTGAACTACATGGTGTTATAGGAAGCCAGATATAATGAGAACAGTTACGTGTCGTAGACTGCGATGAGCAGGACATGTGGCACGAATGGGGAATGAAAGACGTACATGGAAGTTTCTTGTAGGAAAACCAGATGAAAACGCCCAGTTTGTAGACGAAGAATGAGATGGGAGAATAACATTAACCGTGATTTGAGGAAAGTAGGTTATACAGGGAATGATTGGAAAGCAGTGCTCAGGATAGGGATGTATGGAGAGCTTACGTTCGGCCATGAGCCTACGGGTTCGATATTGCCTATGAGTTAGTTAATAATAATGATGTTGGCGGTGATGATAACTAATGTTATCGACAACGATAGTGACACAGAAGATGGAGGTGAAGATGATGACAGATTTATTTTATCAGACACAATATCTGAAAGGCCTTGTCTACCACACTGTGTAAAGTATAAGCTAAGCTGTTCTAAATTTAACCAGTACAAGAGAAAAAGTTCAAAATAGATAACAATTAGTTAACATAGAAATAAAAATGACACAGAATAAATTTCATGGCTTGACTTATGAAAGTTAAATATCCGACGACAAGTACTTTTACTAGCTTGAATTAAAACTATGAAGTATGCAGCATAACCTGATATCTTATGGGAGGAAATTGTAGGAGTGGGCAAAGGCGACTGTGAAAGAAGTAGACTACAAAACGGTCTAGTGATAATTTAATGGTAGCTGGTAATGAACTACATAAAAATTATGATGAAAAGATGACCGCTCAAATCTGGACTCTAGGTAGCAAGGAATCCAGAAGTGTAGAATTTCGTGGGAGAAATGAGAGAGAATGCAATTTACGTCTGCTCTTAAGACGAAACACAAGAGAGAATATTAAATTGTAAGAAAATATGGTCATAATGGCGAATAAAAATAAAACGAACCTAGTATTCAAGTATTGAGAATGCACTCAATAAATCAATGCAACAACTCATAGTTCAGAGCGATATATATATATATATATATATATATATATATATATGTCATAATCAGACTCCTGCGAAATAGTATGTTTTACTTGCTTGCAAGTACTGTGCGACTTAACTGTAGACTGAAGTAGGAGGAGTACGGCAACTACGTCACTTCAGTGCTGAACAACAGGTAAATTAATACAGTTGTGGATGTGTAAGTTTGTAATATGTACCTGTTGTCAGAGTAAGCAGGCTGTACCATGTACACAGAGCAATTGACATCAGTAGCTTGCCGTATTTCTTGGAATTGCCTGAGCCATTCGCTAGCACTTTGTAAACAAACTAAGTTCGTTTGTTCGTAACTTCACATCTCAGTACAATTTCCCCGCAGCTTGGTCATAATAATCAAAGTGTGGTAATACAACGTTCTGCATATGTGTTATTGTTAATAAAAGAGGGAGAAATTTCTTTAGACGTCTTGGATAATAAAAGCAGAAATCGTCTCACGCATAGACCTATGTGTTTCACTTACGTTTGACAGATTAAAATTGAGTCAAGAGATAGTCCAAGATCCAGTACCGAAAAAAATAGTGAAAATGTATTATTTATAGCAAAGTTTACAAGTTTTTTTTTTTGTTTTATAGGAAATGTGGCTCAGGTTTAGTATTAGTGGTATCACACACACACACACACAAACACACACACACACACACACACACACCCAGACCCAAGGTGGAGATTTATAATCCCCTATCCCGCCAGGAATCGAACCTGGGTCGCCGGAGTGGAAGGTAGGCACTCTACCGACTACGTAACTCGACGGACAGTTTACAAGTTAATGAGTAGGTATTTTGGGATCTACCATTTACAGGCTCATGGTAGTTAGGTTGGTAGCTCAGTTGTAAAGTTTTGGAATCGACTCCTGCTTTTTACGCATTTACAATAACTCCGCTTCCCTTCTTGCAGCGGAGTTTGTTGGAATTAGTGACACTTACAAGGGAACATTACGACTTAGGTGTCATGATACGAGTAGCAAGAAACTAATGATGTCATTATTAACAATTTGTGATTCATATATGGTATTAAAACTATTAGTTGTTAATATATTGTATGGATTGAGAAATAGACTTAGATTTTTTAAATCTCATATTTTCTTGCTAACGTGATACAATAGATTATCATTGCATTTACATCTGGAGAATTTAAAAGAAATAATCTAAATAAGACGCTTTTATACCATGAACATATAATAAATATGTGTGTTCACAGATAAGCACAATTATTGATTCCTTGCAAATTAAAATCAGAATAAATTGGAGTTACAAACCAATCTTAAGAGTCAAGTGTGTATACGGATTTACAGAGAGAATTTTGAATCATGCTCTTATCTGTAGCGACTTTAACTTATGGAAGTTGGTAGAATACACTCGAATTCATATAAGTCGATAATATAGTTTTGTCATATTCCTGAAGTGGTTGCTCTTACTGTCGTAGCTGAAAAAAAATATAAATAGTGTCTCAAGAAGGAATCTTCTAAAAGTAAAAGTATGACATTTGTTCCACGAGTAATGAATTTCGGTATAACACATTTTCAGATTAAATAGTTTCCTCTAAAACTGTCATTTTTTTAATGCCGAACATGAATATATCAAGAGCAAGTGTTTTGTCCTCAGATTTGCAAAGAGCTGTTTTCATACTAAGGCTTTAATACAGGTCAACACATTTTACTGTCCATTGATGCTGTTAGAAAAAAGAAACAAAGAACAGTAGCAAATTCGCACCCAACTCGTTAAAACGAGACAGATAATTTGGAGGGATTTCTATGAACACTATAAACAAATCGGAATTATCCCTCGTTAGTATTCAAGCGATCTCTAACAACGAAATAAATTACATTATTTTGTAACCTATCAATATTCCTTCCCTGTATTATTTCTCAACACTTTCAAAACGCTATGCAGTATCGCTTCTTGTATTGGAGCATGGAGTAAATAAACATTCTTTAAAACACACACAACAGCAATCGAGAAGCACAGGTGCACCATCTCCGAAAAAGAAATCGCAGGAAGAGAAACGTAAAAATCGTGGATCTTAGTAAAATATACAAATAAAAAGGAAGAAAAGTTTCATGTACACTTAGCAAAAAAGAAAGAATGAACCGCTTCAAAAAGCAGAGTCCCTGTTATGGCCCACTGCGCTTGCTCGAAGAACTAAAGCTGTTGTTCGCAGAGTAACGCATTGTTATGTGTTTTAAATTCTCTGTATTTGGTCTTAATCGTCCTAAATTGTTAAATAACAGTGAAGGAGACATGTTTCTAGATATTTACGAGTGTTCGAAAAATGCAATATTACTCAAATTGCGACATTACAAATAAAGTTCAACCCTCGTTCATAGTGTATGAGTAAACAAGACAACCAGAATTTAGACAACTATTATTCGAAGTTGGAGTAGCGTAGATCGTTAAACCAATTACAAAAGATGAAATATATCTGAGAGCCAGGGTTCGAGACCCTTGACAATGTTTTGTTTTACTCATTTATATTTTTTGCAAAATACGTCATGTAACATAGAATTCCTGCCACGTAATCTACGTCCACTTTAAATTATATTAAGAAATATTCCTGCCTTTGTAAACTCTATAACACTATTTAGCTACCGGTATAAATTAGTGTGTGCAGTACCAAGTCATAATAATAATAATGCTATAAATTTATGTAATAAAAGTTAATATGGCTTCATATATTGATATATTTATTTATTTATTTATTTATTTATTTATTTATTACATATTAGTGAGGAAATAGTTTCACACTTAAATTAAAATATTTGATTTATATGTGTCAAATCCAGCATAATAATAGACCACATGATGGACATTAATAATAATAATGACAATAATGATAATAATGATGATAATTAAATGATAATAATAATAATAATAATAATAATAATAATAATAATAATAATAATAATAATAATAATAATAATAATAATAATAATAATAATAATAATAATAATAATAATAATGGAATGTATCAAAGGATCTGAAGAATATAATTACCTGGGGATCAAAAATTAACTCAAAATTTACCCAAGAGAATTACATAAAATACAGAATTCAAAATTGTAGATCGGTAATAACAATGTTAAACGGAGTGGGATAAAAACATAAGAGTAGATACCAAATTACAAATATAAAAGTCCATAATTCTAACCACAGTCCCGCGCCGTAGCCGAGTGGTTAAGGCAGGAAGCCTTTGCGCAGAGCTACGGGTTCGAGTCTCCATGGGGGAAGAAATTTTCTCATGGTATTTCGGCCAGTATGGGACCGGTGCCCACCCAGCATCGTGGTGCATTTGGGTACCTACAATATGTAGCGGCTCCAGGTTGAGAAAACCAGCTCTAACGGCTAGGAGACTCGACATGCTGACCACATGTCACCCTTACACTGGCTGTTGATCATCTACCTCTGTGATTGACTCATGTGGATGTGATGCAAGCAGCCGTCTCGTAGGCTAAGGACCTTCTATGTATGTCGCGAAAGGAGGAGGAGGAGGAATTCGAACCACGCTAACATACGGTGCACAAACTTGGCAGTTTAATAAAAATTTGAGTTTGAAGCTTATGTCTACTGAAATGGGTTGTTTTAAACGCTCAACTAGAGATTCTAAATTGGAAAAAATAAGAAATACAATCATCAGACAACAAATGAAAGTCCAAAATTCAATGTTAAATTTTGTGAGATACAGACAACTAGAATGGTATGGTCATATACGTTAGATGTCAGAGAAAATATAACCCAGACAAGCTTTCGAATGGATTCCACCTGGGATAGGAAAGAGAGATTTAAATGGATGGGTGATATAAGAAGAGGTATAAGGAAGCTAGGTCTGAAAAAAATGGAATGGATAGATAGAGAAGAGTGGAGAAAGAATATAAAAATTTAAAAGGCTTTTGACACAAGAAGATGTATTGTTACATTGTAAACCTGATTATAAATAATAATAATAATAATAATAATAATAATAATAATAATAATAATAATAATAATAATACTTCCAAATTGTCAGTACGTTTTTTCTTTAAGAATGGACAGACAGAATAAAATTGAAAGCATTTTAACAATTAAAAAGTTTAACCTCCACCAGGAATCGAACCTATTTATAACTTTGTGCATACGATTCAAGCCACTAAGCACTGACCTAAGTATTGGCTGGCTTGCTGTGCTTGAAAGAATGCTCTTTAAAGGAAGAAGGGAAACTTATTTTAGCTCTACTGTGCAATTAGTTTACTCGTGTCAGTCTCGCGTTAGAACTTAAAATACTGGAGATCAAGAGTCGGCCCATTTTTTTTTTTGCCAAGTGTACCTTAAGTGTACTTTAAAAATAAACAAACTATAATATACCCTATTAATTGATTTGTAGTGCAATTTTAAAAAAGTTGTGCGAAACATTTTAATACAAATGACGAAAATGAAACGTTAAATAAAGAAAATTCCTTCTCCGGCAAAAGTGAAGAAAAATCATAGCTACCACTTACTCATCTTATGATTCAATGCCGCGGCTGATAAATTATAGAATATCCAGATTTCCAAATGATCTGATATATATCACTATAGTCGACGCTGGTTCAACCCCAACAACGTAAGAATGAATATTTACGTATCTCTACTGATTCCTATCCACATTCCTTTTGGGGTTCACTTAACCTGCTATGAAATAAATATAGGTAATTTTCCATGGGGTTATGTCGGCAGGAGCGTAGGACTAGCCACCTTAATTCCTTTTCGCTCTGCAGACAAATAATATTGTGGCACATTCAGTTCGTCCCCATGGGCTCTGAAGTCATGTCGATGGGATGTTTTATCGTAACCATATGTAAAGGATATAATTTATCGTTATTATTGTTATTATTATTGTTATTATTACTATTACTATTATTATTATTATTATTATTATTATTATTATTATTATTATTATTATTATTATTATTATTATTATTATTATTATTATTAGTGAACAGAATTAATTATTACGGTGCGAAAATATGTTATGTAAGTTAATTCAAGCCACCAGTATAAACAGATCACGTAAGCAATAAGCAGTAATAGTTGGGTAGAACACACTTAAATAAGTTAAGTAATGATTCTGTAAGGTGAATAGGTACTGACCGCTTAAATTTTCTTAGTAACCGTGCAGTGATTTATGTACATTCAAAATATGTTCTCAATTTGCTTCGATAATCTAGGAGTTAAATTTCTTGCATCTGGTCCCAAGGATAGCGGGTTCAAATATGGCTGTGGCCGATGGATTTTTACAATTAAAAATCCAAGTGAAAAGTTCTTATGGTGGAACGTCAAGCCGCGGATCCTGAGCCTGAAGATTTTCAGACTTCTAAAAGAACGTCAAGCCTGAATTAGTGCCCCTGAGCAAAATTTAACCGACGTTTCCCATCCAAGTAATACCTTGGATTGCCACCAGTCGTCTCTCTGAGACGAAGAGCTGACAACTTGTCAGTTGCTGATATCTGTAGGGAAATAAGCGTAACTAAATTAGCTTCGTTAAGTAATTCCGCAAGGGAGCACTGTTGCCCCACGTGATGTTGTACGGGTATATACAGTCTCTTGTCACAGTGCGTTTCAAAGGCGTTAAAGTGCATCAGAGTTACCTTATCCCGGTTCCTATCACTTTATATTTCTTATTGGCAGAAGATGTTACTTACTGCTGGGAAAATGAATACCTTGTTGGGGAAGACGTCGGTACACATTGACGTGCTGAAGAGGATCGCAAGGCTCCATATCTAGGAGGCATTATCACCAGCAGACACACTAGTTAAAACTGAATCAGGTTGTTGGTGGGGAATGAAGTGCGGAGGAAGGGGGGGTCTGGTCAGTCCCGTAACAGGGCGTGTTGGGTGCGATGGGAACCAAAGGCGTAAACTTTGCTTGGATCTCTTTCTCTTTGGATTCTATTCTGCCACCTCATTTCCTGCACCCTCACGCCATGCTGGCACGAACTTCACTTTGTAACTTTGCTTTCCATTACAATAGCAATATCAATTTAATTCTTTCTCAAGTATTCTTGTACATTCCATGATGTAATGTCTTCTAATCTACGATCAGCAGGTATCAAGCATTTTATAACTGTTGATATCTCGAAAGATCGTATCAGGAAGACTCAACTAGTTTGTAACAATTGGCTAAATATAATTACCATGAACGTCTTTGATTTCGCGGTTCACGGTTCACATTAGGTCGGGAACGATGGATATTTAAGAGCGTAAAATTCCTGAGTATGACTTTTTTTCGGAAGGTAAGTAAAGTCGCGGATATTGTATGGTAATTTTTAATAAGTAATGCCACGAGTGATTTCCAATTTATCTAGGGAATTTGGAAATCAAGAATGGCATTTGTTAGGAATATCTAACAATAAAATTAAGCTGTTTATTCACAAATCATTATTTAAATATAGTTATTTAAAATATTTATATATTTAATGTAAACGGCGATGTTTGAAAACAAATGAGAAACGCAAACAGTGCTTTCTTTTTTATGGTATAATCGTTTCTTACGAATAATTTTATATTATCTCCCGCAACCACGATAAGGTTACATTTGTGCACTATATATGTAATCTGGTAGCCACATGTAGTCACTGCAAAATAATGCTATGACCTATTCAGAATGTTAAAAAGGAGGAGCTTGATTTTACAGTGATGAAATTAAACTGATAAAATCGAGGTCTAAAACGACTGTGATTGGTTGTAAATAAAAAATCATTGAAATGTAATTGGTCATTGACTCCCATTTGGGGCACGAGTTAAATAGTCATCACGAAATTGTACCTTAAGCTATAAATAAGAGACTCTGACAAAATTTGTCGGTTATTTTGCAACCATATTTCACTAGCGACGATAATGACCTGAGTTGTTAAAGACCGTTCTTAATTCAAAAAGTTGAAAAGCCAAGGTACATTGAATTGTTGATTATTACTTGGTAGGAGATGAAACTACAGGAAGTCATATAGCCTATTTAGCATGTGTCAATCCCTTAAACTTAGTTGGTTTGTTTAACATTTTTCGCTACTTATATAAAGTAGGTACTCAATATTCCTCATGAGACCTAATGGATACCGTACGAGAATATGCAGGACTATTCAAAGAAATATTCTGTGGTATACACAGAACTTGGGATCTCAGTCAAACACGCTGACTGTTACATCATATAGGGTGACAAATAATAATAATAATAATAATAATAATAATAATAATAATAATAATAATAATAATAATAATATAACGATAATAATAATGATATAATAATAATTACAATAACAAAAATAACAAAAATATTAACAACAATGATAATAACAATAATAATTTTTACGAAAAGTCAGACAATAGTATTTGACGTAAGTAGAGGTAAAGATAAAATTATTTCGTAACAGGCCTTAAGAGTCAAATGGAATTGTGGGAGGTTGAGGCATCCACATATCTAGACAATCGGCTCGAGTTATTAGCCAGGTTACCAGCCCGGCATGACGAACATCCATCTGGTACACATTTAACTTAGAGGTTGAGTCGAACCCAGAGTCACATTGGCGCCAAGAGGATTAGGCCAGTTTAAAAATCCTTAGCACATTTGAACTCAAATTCACAATTTTCCGGATTGTAGAGTATTGGTTTCAGCAATCATGCCACGTCGTGCCACCATACATATAAAGTGAAATGTAAATTTTAGGCGAGAAAAGTGAATTGAATCGCAGATACTTAGTAGGAATCTGATGGAAAATGATGCTGGTTAGCTGAATGTGCGCTGAATGCTTTTAAACTAAATGGATATTGGTCTTGTTTATTTTTTCACTTAATTAGGTGTTATCTAACATAGGTAAGTGATTGGGAGAGCCAGTACTGGAAAAGATTGAATGGATTACATCCTGAACCGTTTAGATTTTCTTCAGGAAATTGCAAGCTTTCTTCTTGTTGCGGAGCGATAAAAATTATATATCACCACCAGTTTACAAAGTGTGTGCCAGATTGAAGGTTTTAAACTGTTGAGCAAGTAAGTGAAGCTATTACAGTAGTAACAAATGATCCGAAAATAATAAAAAATAATAATAACCAACTCAGTATATCATCCGGAAATTCATTACCATGCGGAGATAAATTCTCAATAATCCCTACCTTGAGATAATACAGTGTGTACATAAAATAATATAGTAGTTTCAAGTAATAATACCATCACTTAGATGATAGCGTATAAAGTTGTTGTAGAGTGAAATGAAACAGGAAAGAAGATAGTTTTAGTTGTGTGAGTGAGTGCATATCTTTCTTTTGTTTTGTTTCTATGGCAACATAATAACAAAGGTGGCAACTCCTCAACAGAAAGCGTTTTGTCTTTTGCAGTTTGGGAGTTGTAAATCAGTTGTGACAGTTCAACATGCGTTTCGTAGATAGTTTAATCGTAATCCCCCCAATGCCAACATCATCCGTCGATGCCATAATCAGATCGCAACGACCGGTTGTCTGTGTAAAGGCAAAAGTGTGGGACGGCCAAGAGTGTCTTAGGAGAATGTTGCTGCTGCAAAATTTCAAGCGCCAAGTCAGCGTAATCAGGAGGCTTTAGAGCCTGGAACTATTGTAAACGGTAGGGAAGCATATGTAAGCGTTATCCTAAGACCTTGCACACTGTCATTACTGGATTAGTCATCATGGTCCAGATGACAGGGCTTATTTCCAGTGGCCTCGTAGATCACCGGATCTCACCACATGCGATTTTTTCCTTTGGGGTTTTGTAAAGGACAGTCTACGTGCCTCCATTGGCTGCTAACCTGCCCGTGTTGAGAGTCATGATTCGAGAAGCTGTTGCTGCCATCAATCCAAACATGCCCATTAATGTATGGGAAGAATTAGCTTAGAGGTTGGATGTGTGTTAAGTATCGAACGGGCTCACATTGAACGACTATGAACTTATAATGTAAACTGGAAATGTTATTCTTTCATTTAACATGAGTTTTGTTTTGTCATAGTTATTTAAAGTATAATTCAACACAATTAAAATCGCTATATTATTTTACACCCGGTATTCTTCAAAGTTCTAATATATAAAAATCAGTGTTTGTTTATTTGTTCGTATTTTATGCGTTGTTATAGACTACAGTTCATCCGATAGTGATGGGGCTATTTGCAAAATGTTCCCGAGTTTCCTGGGCACGTTATAGGCTATAATAGAGTTATAATACTTAACTACTTTACACCTAAAAATCGCCCTTTTATAATAGAAAAGTGAGAAATAACACGCGTTTTGAACGCTTAAATGGCTTACGCTGCCCAAATCATAACAAATGCACAAAATAAATGTATACAGAATTGAATATCTCAACAACAACAAAAAACTCTACGAAAAATGTCCGGAACGCGTATGTTTATCTATCACGGATAGCTCACAATAAATTTTTTTTTTTTCATTGATGACAAGAAGATCGGAATAAGTAGATTTCCGGGTGAGCGTAGCAGTGCACGGCGGTTATTCTTTTATGGATAACTCACAATTACGAATTTTGTCCTTCAGCTCATTTTGCCAAGAAGTTCGGGATAAGTAGATTCCCGGGGCAACACCGACTAATCAGCACGGGGTATCTAAAAATAATTACGATGTTAATTGTTCCTCTTACTTATTCAACTAAACATAAAATTCGTCCTTCATCTTATTTATGCCAAGAAGATCGGAATAAGTAGATTCACGGACAACGTCGGATAATCAACGCGGGACAACTAAAAATAATTACGATATAAATGTTTCCTTTCACACATTCGACTAAACATGAAAACACATTAATTTGCATTTATTTAGGCGTAATAGCGCACGCCGGGTATTAGCAATTTCTCTATATAATTTGCCTCCCTCAAATCATATTTAATGTTATTCTTCCACCTCATTTTTTGTAAGACTACTGCGCCCTTTCTGTTCAGCCAATCGAAGTCCATGAGACTTAACTATTGTTATTAAAACTGGTTTGCTATAATGATTATGTAGTTTACCGTTTTATAGTTCTCTCCATTCACATATCTGTCCATAATTTTTCTTCGAAATTTATTGTCAGATACGGTACTCGTAATCCTTTATCCTCTGTTAAAATAAGCGGTTCTAATTAGAAGAATTGCAGATTTATATAATGAGTTGTATAATTTCGCAAAGGGGTGGGGAAATGAATCCCAGCTAACCGGCAAAAAATACAGTAGGCGAAAAAACAAACAAATCCTGACCACCGACATTATAGTATAATTCTGCAGCAGAAGAAATAATATTGTAATATATTATGACGCACCGTAATGACAACGTTGAAATTACGCGGACAATGCGAGAATAATGGTTTCGCACTGGTTAGAATAGATTTACGAGTCATCCATTCGCGAGTCAAAAGACTCGCGCAAACAACAATGCATCTGGACCCCCAGTCCAAATAATTCTACGCACATCTCCTTTCCCTTTCGGAAAACATCGGTGGCCAGAGGCTTCTATGTTTCGAAGTGTCTTGAAACTAAGCCTAGAAATTTCCTCGAAGGAGGCTAGTATTTTTTTCCGCAGGCGACAAGCGAGGTGAAGTGCAAGACAAATTGTAGTGAGTGAACTCATATGCGACTGTAAAATAATTGTGATACAGATAAAATTTTAATCAAGATAAATTGTTAGTGGAACGTGTGATCAAACTGTTACTGATAATTTGTAGAAGTAAATTAAGCGATTAACTAAATATATGGTCACACTTAGAAATTCATTATATAATGGAAATGGACAGCTAATGACAAATGAGGGAAATTTTGAGGAAGTGGCAGAATTCAAATACCTAGGAACAATAATGACAAATAGGAATGAGATGCACAAAGAAATTAAACATAGGCTAAATTCTGGAAATGCGTGCTATTATGCATTGCAGAGACTCTTCATGTCCCAACTCCTTTCAAAAAACGTTAAACTGAAAATATATAAAAATATTATTCTACCAGTTATATTATATGGGTGCGAAACATGGACTCTTACTTTAAGGGAGGAAAGAAGATTACAAGTATTTGAGAATAAAGTACTTAGGAAAATTTTTGGACCAAAGAGAGATGAGCAGACAGGTGAATGGAGAAGACTACATAACAATGAACTACATGGTCTCTATAGGAAGCCAGATATATTATGAACAGTTAAGTCTCGTAGACTGCGATGGGCAGGACATGTTGCACGTATGGTGAAGAAAAAACTTGCATGGAAGCTTCTTGTAGGAAAGCCAGAGGGAAAATGCCCAGTTGGTAGACCAAGAATGAGGTGGGAGAATAACATCAACAATGATTTGAGGGAAGTAGATTATACAGGGAATGATTCGAAAGCATTAGGTCAGGATAGGTATGTATGGAGAGCTTATGTCCGCGCGGCCATGAACCTACGGGTTCGATAGTGCCAGTGAGTAAGTAAGTAAATTAAGCGATTATTGGGATTTTAATCGGCGTGCTTAATTACGTCGGAACTACGTGAAGACCAATCCCCACGAGAGTGGTACAATCTAAAAGCTACAGAGAATACTAAAGGAAAACAGGTAGCAAGTTCAAAAAGATTTGAGGATTCTCTGGATATAGAAATTAAGATAAAAGTGGTTGATTTTATACAACTAGACATAAAATGGCCGCTAGAAAAGGTTAGTAATGAAAGATGGAGATAATCAAATATATAATTAGCATACATTTCCAAACGCTGAGCTAATGCACATGAAAAGTGCTGATATACCGGAAACAGGAAAATATTTAATTCGATAAATGCAACAATACAGTTATTAAATATAAATAAGGTATTGTTACTAGCAAAATAATAATCTAGATTTTCTTATGTATCCTTCAGTTAATAATATTTATTCTAACCTTGAATGAACAAAAGTATGAAATTGAGTTGAAAATCTTGTTTAGCCAATAATATATTACAATAAAACTTAATTCAGATGTGATTATTGGCTTTAAAACTTTAATGATAATACATGGTCAAGAATTAAAAATTATAGAAAGAATAAAGCTTATCACAATATAATATCAAGTAATTTTTTATCTGAGGTGATAGATTCTGTAGAATTGACTATATAACTAATGCATCAACCTCTTGACGTGTAGAATTAATTCATTACGTCAAGCTAGAATCTCGATGACCTCCTTTGATGAACAACTTGTATAACTATCATTCACGTAATGAAGCGTAGTATATGAGCAGTGAAGTACAGCTGAATAATACTTACACAATTAGTCTCGAATTACAAAATCCAGAATCATACATGTTTCAGCTTTGTGCAGAGAAAGATATGCGGTAAAACTCCATCGACGACGATATAATTAAATGTCTGCTGATCATAACAATAAATATAATCAAGTGACCTGTCAACCAATGCATGCTGAAACCGACCTTGAAATTTCCTCCATAGAAGCTTTGTGATATATCAAGCCCGTGTCAAAAAGATATCCGTTTTTAACTGCATGACACTTAATTCCACCGCCAAATCTCTCATTTAAACTACAGGAAGTAATACTACTCCTGACTTGGAGAAATCGATAACCCGGAAAAGCTAACCGCTCCTCGCGTCACGCCACACTCCATATCACTTACTTTACTCACGCAGGAAGTCCTTCAGCTTCGCCCAATGGTTTCCGATCGTGACTTAGATTTCTGTGCCTTCCAGTTAAAAAAAATGCTTTTTTTAACATTCTTGGTACATCACAACGATTCTCTGGGAGAAATTTCAAGGTAGGTTTTAGTAGGCAGTGGTTGACAGTTTCCTTGTAAGTATAGTCTCCTACAGAATAATACTTAAATTAGTAGACTTAAGCCTGCCCATAATGGTCGTAGTAGACTCGAAGTGTAACAGTGAATGAAATAAATTATAGAGCGAATGTTGCTCAATAATGTAACTTTATATAGCCTGTGGTGTAGAATTTATAAGAGATTAAATGCTCTTGCTGTAATAGACGTGTCCTTGCTAGAAGCCTATCACGAAGTAGATGGTCATGATCTTGCTCATCGCGTACAGCCGAAGCTGAATTATAAATAAAACCATTAGTTAAATCATAACATACGTAAACAAGTGACGTTATCAGTGGACTATCTATATCAATTTCAAATTTATAATGAAAATACAATATAAATATTGAGACTGTATTATACGGCATAGCGGAAAGTATATCTGCTGTATTCAGAGTAACCATATCCACAAAATAATTTCTTAGTATTTTTGTTCTTTTTTATCTAATATATAAAAATTAATGTTTGTTTGTTTTGTTGATTGTTTGTTCGTACTTTATGCGCGGCTATACCTTTGATCCGATTGTGGTGGGGCATTTTGCAAAATGTTCAGGAGATTGCCGGAATGAACATAGGCTATAAGACAGTTACGATACTCAACTCCTACACCCTTAAAAATTGCCCTTCGTAGTGGAAAACGTGAAAAGGGTAGCTTTTTGGACGCTTAAATGGCTTACGCTGCCTAAACCGTTACAAATACACGAAATTAATGTACACAGAATTGAATATCTCAAAAAGCTCTACAAAAAAGTCAGCGACAGCATATGTTTATATCTTACGGATAACTCACAATAACCATTTTTGTCTTTAATTGATGCCAAGAAGATCGAGACAAGTACGAAGATTCCTGTGCAAACATAGCAGCACATGTCCGGTATTCTTTTACGGATAATTCACAATAACGAATTTTGCCTTATAGCTCATTTATGCCAAGGACATCGAGATAAGTAGATTCCCGGGCAACACCGGATAATCAGTACGGGGAGTCTTAAAATAAATACGTTATACATTTATAATTTTTCCTTTTACTTATTCAAGTAAACATAAAAAAACATCAATTTTCATTTATTTATACATAGCAGCGCACGCCGAGTATTAGCTAATCTTAAATAAAAAATACTATTACTGCAGCAGTTGACACTACAATGACAAGATGACACTATACGCGTTTAAGAATAGAGAAAATGTTGTTAAAGGCACAAATAATCTAGAAGTGGAATCCATGGTTCCAAAGTTAAAGTCACGATCTCGCGATCTCTGAAATAGCAACTCTTCCTCCACCGTGGTCCATAAATAAAGATATAAATAATGATTCAACAACACATATAGATAAAGATGACACTCATAAATTCATATGTAGGAGTGGCTCAAAGACGTACTAAAAATGCAAATAAAACACAAATTAAAGGCACTCAAAAATAAAACGAATCTAACAAACACTCCAAACACGACCGAAGCAACTGAACACACAGTTAAAATATCTAAACAAGAACTATGTCTAAGTAATCCAATTCATCTTAAAAACATAATTAAAAACGAGCACCAGAACTCACTAAACCATTGCCAACTAATTTCAGGAACATAAAACTCAAACATACGACACTACCAGAATCAACTTCAGACTCTTCAACATAAATCACCAAGAACTGATTTCGGTTCAGACGCACAATATGTTATAGCACAAGAAAGAACGGCAAAACCAACAGTAGTACGTACCACTCAGTACATGGGAGTCATGAGAGGAGTGGATAGAGACATCTCTAAAGAAGACCTACTAGAAGAACACAAATCAGCAGAATATAATGTCTCCAAGCTCTTTTGCATTCAAACCAAAAATGGAGATACTACACTGATGGTAAGACTCTACTTCACAGACAAAGACCAGACAGAATACGCCAACAATAATGGAATTGTTCTACTTGGACGACAATTTAGAGTGGACCCATCTTTGGAAAGATACAGACACATTCCTTGCCGAAAATGTTGCCAATATGGACATACCGACCTAGACTGCACTGGACGAAAGAAATGCCAATACTGCGGACATCCATCTAATTGTAAACATCCTAGAAACACCAATGACCTCATGTACTGCGCCACGCGTGATGTCAAAGGAAATTACACAGGGCGAGTAAAATGTCCTAAATATACCTAAGAAACCCCTATCCCACCTAAAATACATATTCTTCCTTAATACAGCAGCAAGTCTCCTCCAGTACCATAGTTTGAACTTTTCCTAGACTACCGACAAAACAGACGAAAAAATATTATATAGAAGTAAATACGTACAAAAGAACCAGAAAAGACATCTAACAAAGATTCAAATAAAAACACTATAAATATAAATGAGATAATTAATAATAAAAT
The DNA here is from genome assembly GCA_030220185.1 of Diploptera punctata. Lineage (NCBI taxonomy): Eukaryota > Metazoa > Arthropoda > Insecta > Blattodea > Blaberidae > Diploptera > Diploptera punctata. Next base: position 45,676 of record JASPKZ010008965.1, on the reverse strand, counting down.
TATGGAAGCCACTAAAAATTAGAAACATACATCGATCAAAAAATCAATCGAGTTAAAAATTACATAATGAAATCTTTCCTTGCAATAACATACAACTTAACAGATAATAATGACAACTTCTAAAAATTGCATATAGTACAGCTAAAAGAGCATTTAATACTAGTCAAATTCGTGCCATAAAATACTCATCTTGACATTATGATTAAATAAATGAGCGAAAATATAAACTCAGCTATGAACACCATTCAAGAATGACTACATGAATCAACACAAGTAACACTTTCAACGCCCTTATCAGACAGGGACTAATTATGGGACATTACAAACACAGACTAGACGTACTGACTATAATACGTAGCAACATCAATGGCCTATCAACTAGTAGAACAAAAATAATTCAACTAATAGATTAACAAAAACCTGGTATAGTAACATTAAATGAAACTAAAATTAATATTAACCACAATTTTACACTCTTTGGAAATAACATACTTAGAAAAGACAGAAACACAAGAGGGGGGGAGGTGTAGCAATATTCTACACAGATATTCTGAAAACGACAGAAACAAAACTTAAAGAAAAATTTAAACATTAACACATTAACTGCCATGATCCTCATTTGGGGATTGTTGTTTCTTTTTTAATTTTGTAGCTATTTTCATGTTTGCAGACTTGATTTCTACTTTGAATTGTTGTCTGTAGTTTCTTCAAACTTGTGTATTATATGACAGTTAGAAATTTTAAAGCAGACCATTTCTAAAGAGTGATTTGTGAGAAGGGAGCAATAATTTCAACATTCTATTATATCACAGTTTTCAAAAAATGTAAGTAGTATAATTATCTATGGAATTTTCATTTGTATATATTAATTTCTTTAATAATGTTTGTAAATTATATCCATTGTAATTTTACTTTCACATATAATTTATTTTTGCTATAACGGTTGCATTTATTTTTGCTATAACGGTTGCTTGAAGCTCGATTTTTTTTTAATTTTCAGATTTCGATGAAACATCATTATAGACTAAGAGCCGTTATTTCTCATAAACTGGAGGTTATTGTTAATCATCCAAATTTTATGGCATCTGACAGTGAAGATGAGGATGATTTGTTTGAAACTATTGACATCGTGGAACTTCCTCCGGATCGTGTAGATGATGTATCTGACTGTGAGGATGTTGATGAGAATATATTAGATGATACAATTCCAGCTGATGTTCCTGGCAAGTTGAAGTTGCATACTATCCGTGGAGTGAAGGTTCCTGAAACTTCAGAGTATAGTTCTACTACAGAGAGTGAAGATTCCAAGAGTAAAAAAAAAAAGAAAACTGGTGTCGAATCCAAATGGGCAAAGAAAGATAGAACTAACTGCAGTACTTATGCTGATATGCAAACAATTGAAAAGCGTAGAGGCGATTCGATATGAAGTCTGAGAGGAAAAACTGCAATAGAGTTATTTGAGAATTTTTTCTGATGAGGCAATGTTGAACATGATTGTCAGGGAAAGTGTGATACATGCTTATCAGAAAAACAATCACAACTTTCAACTTTCAGTTGAATGTGTTAAGTTTATTGGAATACTGTTCTTCACAGGTTATCACGCACTTATTCAAGAGTAATTCTATTGGTGCGAAAATGAAGACATAAAATGTGTGAGAAAATGTATCAGTCGCAATAGATACTAGAGTAAAAATGTTATTTGCATTTCAATAATAACGAGCTTCTAAGCAGCATCCCAATGAAAGAAAGATACACAATTTTCAAAATTCGTCCCCTCATGGATCATCTCAATAAAAATTTCTTGAAATTCGATGTTTTCTCTGAAAATCTAAGCATAGACGAGCAAATGGTTAGATACTATGGTCATCACTATCTAAAACAATTCTTTGGGGGGAAGCCTGAGACATTCAATTTCAAGCAATGGGCTTTGTGCTGCTCCCAATGTGGATATTGTTATCATATATCAGTGTTTGAAGGTAAAGGTAAGGACACAGAGGATGTTGCAGTTATGGGTCTTGGCTCTTCAGTGGTAATGAAACCATCCTTTTCTCGTGTTCCAGTGGAGATCAGGATCTCTGGTTCTAGCCATATGATCTAACGCAAAACCATGGAAATACAAAGAAAATGTGCAGTTTGCTAGAAAAATGCAAGAAAACGATGTTGTGTGTGCAATGTATGACTTCATATTGACTGCTTTTCTGTCTGGCACAGTAAACGAAAAGTGTAACAAAATTGTAAATTAACAAGGTAGCAATCGCCATGATCCCCAATTGGGTATCGTCATATTTAAGCCATTTAATAAAAAAAGTGCTCAAATGAAATGATTGTTTTTTACTTTTACACATATTCAAATACCCTAAGAAACATGATAAAAGTGAAAATGACAGGGAAAAAATTGACAGTTAATGGGTTAAGAAACCTGTCAAATTACAATATACTTAGGTAAACAAAAATTACATATAAACACTATCTACACACCACCTAATGATACATTACCTACAAACTATTTAGAACCTCTACATTATCAAAGTAACATTATCATTTTAGGAGACATAAAACAGTTACCATACGATACTAGGAGATGGACACATCAATACAAAAGGAAGAGAACTAGTCACAACACTACAAAATACAACATTAAGACATATAAATACTTCTGGGCCAACTAAAATTCCAGCAAGAGATCTATACCATTTCACATTAACATACAAATTTCTTATAACACAAAATATAAGACACTACATTACACAAATATAAATGCTTTCTCCACCAAACTCAGACCAAATGTCAATAAAAATTGCAATGTTTACACCAACAGCAAAGATACACAACATATCTACACAAATTACATTATATCGATATAATAAAGCAGACTGGACACATATAAAGAAGAACTTAAAAATAAAACTAGTTTACTAATACAAAATTCTAAAACACCAGATGAATTACATATGGCAGATGAAAACTATGCCAGCCATTGATGAAGCAAGACAAAAAGCCATGCCCAATTATCAAAAACACAACACAACTCACATAAAACCTAGCAATTCCTGAAGTATATAATAAATGCAATAGAATTAAAACATAGAGTACACATATTACACAAAATGCCCAACAGAAGACTACAAAGAAAAATTCAAAAATATTTGTAAACTCAATAGATTGATTTAAAAAAGTACACAAACCACACGAACAACTAGACCCGGATAAACATAATAATATATAAGCATTCTAGAAATCTATTGTACATCATCAAAATAATAATCTTTCACAACATCCTTTTAACAGTAACCAGACTATAGCATACACAGATAAAGATAAAGCAGAACTCTTCAGAACAACACTAATTAACACTTTCCAATCTAATAATATAAACACAAATAGTTGAAGCTTACATAAACACACACAAACAATTATTTCAAAATTTAAATACAATATATACAGAACAAGACATGCAATCAGTCACACAAGAAGATACCATTTCAGCCCTAAAATGAATTAAATAAACAGTTCCAGAAAATTATAAAATACCAATATATAAATAACTACTAAACGAAACAAAACAACATCTATTAAACATATATAATACCAGCATCAAACTAGGATATATACCTAAAAGACGGAAACCGCAACAATAATAGTAATCCCTAAACCTGGAAAAAATCTAGCTGATCCGACAAATTACAGACCAATTTTTTTAATTCCAACTATCTCAAAATTACTAGAAAAAATAGTAGTTAATTGATTACACATAACAACACAAAGATACACTGCTCAAAACAATTAGAGGAACACTATGAAATATGCAAATATTTTTTTCATTGGATAAAGGTACAAACATGAAATTAATAAAGTACATTATTTGTGGTTATTTATTTATTTCTTTATTGCTCATGTCAGTAAAAACAAATGAATAACGCTGACAATTAACTTTTCAAATAATTCCGCTATGTAAGCAATTGAATCTTGTGCTTATTTTTCAAATTTAAACACTCGTTATATAGAGTTAGTATCGTGTATGGCCTCCACGACATTCGATGACACTTTGGCACCTTCGTGGAATGCTCCCAATAAGATTCTGGATTTCCTCTTGCGGGATATTCTCCCATTTCTCCTTCAGAGCATCTCCAAGTTGCTGCAGAGTTTGTGGAGCTTGACGTCGGTTCCTGACCTTCCTGTCTAGAAGATCCCACAAGTGTTCAATAGGGTTGAGGTCTGGGCTGACCGCTGGCTACTCCATTACCTCAATTTCATTCCTCCTCAGGAAATCCCTGGTGACAGCCGCAGAATGTGCCCTGGCATTATCCTGCATAAACAGAAATCCAGGGCCTACTCCAATGGCAGCAGGTACTACATGCACTTCCAGAACGTGCTCGATATACCGGGCAGCATTCAGTCGCTGGGGAACAAGTACAAGGTCCGTACGATTGTTGTACATAACTCTGGCCCACACCATTATGGAACCTCCTCCGAATCTATCAATTTCCTGTACAGTCTCTGCAGGAAATCTTTCTCCTGGCCGTCCCCACACCCTCAATCGACCATCACAACGTGTAAGACGATACCTGGATTCGTCCGAGAAGAGCACAGACTCCCACTGGTTCAGGTTCCAATCACCATGGTTTTCAGCATACGTACATCTTCCTGCCTTATGCCCATTTGTTAAGCGTGGTTTTTAACGGGCCTTTTTAGACGAATATTCTCTTTCCTTAATCTGTTCCTTATGGTTTGGTCTGAAACCCGGATTCCGGAAGCCATATGAAGGTCATTCTGCAGGTCTTTTGCAGTTTTTGTAAGCTGTCGAAGAGCAGAAAGAACAACGTATCTGTCATCCTGGGGGCTTGTTTTAAATTTACGGCCCTGGCCACGTCTTCTACAATACTGACCTGTCTCTCTGTGCCTGTTGCGTAACCTGGACACCACGGAAGGAGAAACCCCAAGCTCTCTAGCCACTTGTCGCAGAGATTGACCTTGTCGTAAAAGATGTAGAGCATGATACACTTCAAACTCATTTAAATGCCTCATTTTGTCAGAAACTTCAATAAACAAGGCAATAATCAACATTCGTCACTATAGCAACATCAGGAAGCTTACCAATTAGAAGTGGCCAGTGCCTTCCAAAATAAAAAAATTCTCTATATTTGTTATTTGAGGTAATTTCTCTGTATTTAGGCCATGGATCTTTAAAATTTCTATCCAATGATAAAATTAATAATTAAATTTACATATTGTCCAACTTTCAGCATCATAGCTTTAAAACACAATTACTTATTCTATTTATTACAAGTGTTCCTCTAATTGTTTTGAGCAGTGTATGTTCCAATTACACCAAGCAGGCTTCAGACCTGGATTTCATATAACGGATCACATAACTAAACTTAATAACGCAAATCCAACATAATATCATCAGCAGACATAATGCACAACCCTAATAACACTTGATTTAAAAAGAAATTGACATGGTATGGCTTTACGGGCTTAAATACAAACTTGCACTCACGGTCATACCAAATTACTTAACAAGATCGATTTCCAACTACATAACAGACAGAACAGCAACAGTAAAAATCAATACAGCAATCTCTGAACCATTCACACTTACACGTTGAACAACTCAAGGAGGAGTACTCGGCCCTTATTTATACATACTTTATGTCTCAGACATACCTAAACCAACTTCATCAAACATAGGACTAAGCTAATTCGCAGATGACACTCTATATTGGTCCACGGCAAAAGACATAAGAAAATAACCATACATCTAAATAGACAATTAAAATTATATACAGAATGGACAGGTAAATGGCGAATTGGTATAAATACAGATAAAACACAAGCAGTGGCAATTAAAAAGGAAAAAAGTAAAAACAATCTATAAATAAATAAATAAAATAATAATAAACAATACACCAATCGAATATAAAAACAATATAACAACATATTTAAGCTACACTATAAAATAGGATCTAACCTCTACTATACATCTTAAGAAACTACATAAAAACTAATCTAACCGATCAAAATAATAAACTACCCAACTAGAACACCACCAGACTATATTCAAGACCCACTAATGATACTGTATAAGACAATTGTCAGACATGTAATACTATATTCATCTCCATTGCTAGTATATATATCAAACTATCAACTCAAAATACTTAAAGTTAAAGAAAGAAAAATCTTAAGATTAATGTATTACTTGCCACGTCGATTCCCATACACACTCACATATGAAACAGCGAACATCAAACCTCTTAAAGACTACATCGTAGAAAGAAACATTAGATACTATCACAAAGCCAAACGAAGTCGACCATTATCAGAACTCTTACAAAACATTCCTCTCAACGTGAACTCGAATAAATAAAACACAGCGCACACAAGACACAACACTTGCAACAATCAGAGAGACTTAAGTTTTTTTTTCCTAAAACGACCTTAAAATAACCAATAACTCCTTGAGAAATTCGATCCCTTCTTTAATTCCTAGTTAATCCAATATACAAAACACAAAAAGAAACCCAATTCAACGAAAGCTAGGCAGACTGGATAAGGATTAATGAAACTTTGCCATTCTTTCAAAAACCGGCATGACCTATCAAGTAACAACGTGCCTCAAACTCTCAAATAATAGAAACACTCCGAAAAACATCGACGATAGAAATGGTACAAAATATGACCTTAATCTATCGACTGCTCTTACAAGCACTCAATTTTATCTAATCTAAAACTACTTCAACTGTGCATCTACAAGTGCATGCGTCTTGTAACAGCATCATGAACCGAAGTGGGACTTAGAATATAATCACTCTTCAAGAGCGGTTGAAGACAGGGAGACTAAATACTACTTGGATTCAAAGTATAAAACAACAGTGAGAGAAAAGATAGTGATAGTACGTGTAGTAATAGGGAAGACTCGAGAAAAAAAAATTAAATCCAATATTAACACATAGAACATTGGGCATCAGGATATTTATTTAAATTGTTAAACCTGTTTTAGATAGATAGGCGGATAGATAGTTAGGTAGTCAAATAGGCAGATAGGTACATTACTGTTACTTATATTATTATTATTATTATTATTATTATTATTATTATTATTATTATTGAAGTAGTAGTAGTATTTCGTGTGCTCTAATGCCATCGATGTACTTTTCGTGCTTCGGGATAGGCGTATAATTGGCACAAAATATATATCTTTCAACGCTTTGAACGTTTTCACTATTCAGATAACATTCATTTTCCCGGCCACAACTCTCTCCCTCTCTCTCGCGACTAACTGCTCACAGCACTCTCATTCCTTTTATATGTACGAGGGTCGAAACTATCAAGAAAAGAATTCATGATCTCTCTTGAATGAAAACCATAAGAGGAGGATCCTTCTAGAAAGAAATGCATAGACGCATCAGGAAAACCCCCCACCCGGACCCTCCGATCCATGAGCCGCAAACTCACGAATTGCTAATAACTTATAAGACGAAAATTGATTTCCGCCGCCAGAGATTTTCGGAAGCCAGCTGAACATTACGTTACATTGCCTTCCTCAGGGCTGATTGTCCCGATCAGATCCTCTGTATGTCGCCAATCGATGTAGATGAACCACCACCATTTTCCATCTAGGTTGAGTATGGATCCGATAGACAACATCGTTGATCCACTTGACCTCTCGGTATGTGCCGTCCCATAAACGCTGCAGTTTCTGTGATATTCCTCACGTTCACATCAGGTGGTAGAGACACAGACGCGGTGCGTATGTTACAATTCCGCAGCGGCATCCACTCTGGTAACCCTTCTGCTATTTCAGGTCGCACTATGATCATCGTTTCTCCTGTGTCGACGAACACTCGGCAGGCTTTCCATGAACCATGGTCATTTACGGCGTTCAGCACAAAACGGGGAGATGGTGGTGTAGACGATTCCGATGACACCTTCTTCCCATCTCTCCACTATTGTTTTTCTTTTTCCTATGGTTGTAGTCCCGCATCTCATACATGCCCAACATTCCTGCAGATCCAGCAAATAAGTCCTTCTTTTTCGGGACGCATGAATGGTGATGACGACGTCAGCATCTGTGGTCTCCTCTTTACACCAGTCCATTTTATTCTTTCTGTTGGACGTAGATCCGAATCAGGTGTTCAGTCTTTCCGCAGTTCCAGCAAGCGGGCCTTCTCTTATCTGCGGTACTTGAATGTTGGTGGTCGTCACCCATCGATGTTGACTGCGTTCAACTGTCCCACATGAGACTGCGTCGCCTGGTAGAGAAAGTATGTGATTTTTTTTTTGCCACGTCTATTCTCAAAGCAGAATTAAGAGCACTGTTGATAGTCCGATTTCCCGCCAGCGGCAGGCGTTGTTTTACATAAGGGTACCTTAGACTACATTCGAAAATAGACACCGTCTATCCGTCGTTGAAAGTTGTTGCGAATCGGCTAGGTTACCTAGCTCTCTGTTGCCATGGTGTAACCTAGACGGAACTTCCCGATGCGCTAAACCCAGCAATTAGTTGGTCGCTATAAGCGACTCTGCGATGATGATGTTAGTCATAACGATTTTTAAGGGCCTGTACGATGTTCCCCGACTAGCAATTACGTTGGAATGGTGTTTAAAATCTCGGTGTTTGGTCATGGAAGAGAAGCAATTAGCCGCGTTGACTTTCCTTCCGATGTCCATCTATTATGGGCACATATGGTCGGAAATTTGCGCTTGAAGATGCCCCACAACATCGTTCCGTCGAATATTGGGATCTTGATTCCAATTGTTCGGTCATGGATGTCGGCAATTTGTAGAATTCCGAACGTCATAGACGAATCACCCTGTAGCTCCTGAATCGCGCGACGAAACTCAGCCCTTACTAACTGATGACATTACAGTCAAACTTCCCATAACGGACACTTCTCAATAACGGACGCCTCTCAATAATGGACATTCAAAAATTTCCTGAAAAAAAAACATTGGCTCTTATGGAGAAAACTCTTCTTAATAGTAGACATTCTTAATAACGGACGCGGACACTAAAACAGATCCCCGAACGACAATTAGAACTTCCTGAATAATGGATAGCATTAGAAGTTAAAAATTTATACTGTACATGTAATTCTTTGCAACAATGAATATTATTGCGCATTTTGAACGTCATTGCAGCACTTTTTTTGAGTCCCGGGAGCAGCATGCTAATGTGAACACTATTTGTGTCTTCAAGAGATAAAGCCAGATCTTGCTGAAGTGTTACAAAACGCAAACGATTATATCGAATAAAAGGTAGAGATCATAATGTCTAGGAGAAGGTAAGAAAATTGAAATAGTACTTTTTAATGATATATGATGAAGAGGAACTCTATTTAACGTCAGCGGTTGAAACACATACTGAGAAGACAATTCTAAATTAATATCTTGTTCAGAAGAAATACAGGGTAATTTCAAGCCACCCTTCCAGAATTGAGACATACAGCCTAAATGTCTAATTTTTTCGTGTAAATTATTGTAGTAATTTGTTTAGACATATTGTATATACAATAATATGCAACTGTAGGCATGCACTTCGATACTCTACTGCACGTTCAGATTGTATAGTACTTCTGTACTCAAATAAAGGATATACACTAATTAACACGTGAACTGTAATTTTTTTGTACCACACAACTGAATATTGTACTGTACTGTATTTTTATTCATTTTTTGTGTATAGCGGTCACTACTTAATAGCGGCCATTTTTATTTTCCCTATAGGTGTCCGTTATTGAGAAGTTTGACTGTATTGTTCCTTTTGATATAACTTCTGTTTTATCTCCTCTTTAACATTGCTTAACAATTGGTGTTTTTATATCGTTGACCATCCTGGAAATTTCACATTTCCGGTTTGTGTTATCAGTCTAATCCAGCGATGTAAAACACGAGCTCCATGAGACGGTGCGTACCTGGTGACTTGGTTCAGTTTCACTAGTTAAACACAAATGATGAGCATGGCTACGTCCAGCATGGAGGCATTACGAGAATCAAGCCTTCGTATTTGTTAGTCACAGAATCTCTCTCCCAATTTAGAAACGGTTAAATCAGCTAATTCAATGAAGAAACAATACAAAAACATATAAATCGCCTTTAAAACTAATAACAAACTCAACATCGTATCAAACAGAATTGAAGTAACAAATAAGTACTAAAATAAAGGCGTTTATAAACTAAAGTACAACAATTACAAGTTTTGCATCGGTATAAGAACAAGACATTTTAACACAAGATACACTGAACATTTTCAAAAATTTATTAATTACGAAGAAAAATCAAGTTTTGCCAAACATATACTAGAAATGGTCATCAATTCGTCAAAATCGATAATACTGTCAATATTACACAGAAAGAATAACAAAAATAACATTAGCATCCTAGAAGATATAGCCTATAAATTTTATAAGAACCTGAGAATACAAACTTGTTCAACAAGAACACGCCCGCAGACCTGAACCCGTTGTACAACTTATACAACAACATTAGTATCTGTTGAAATGCAGAAGATGAAGCATGGTTTTGAAAAGACTTAATAATTTTAACTACTAGACGATATTTTCAAACAGAACTATATTTTAGTTGAGAACGGCTGGTTTATCATAAGTAATGCCACGTGTGATTTCCAAATTATTGATAAATTCACGACTCACGAAGTGAGGTACCGCCGGAGAAGTAGGAAGGGGTACAAATTCATGCTCCAGAGTTAGTACCGCGCTCCGCACAAAACTTGGAGCTCTGAACTATGACGTGGCTGGTCTAATCTCTTCTTTCAAGTCGTCAGTAAATATTTTTGTATGTAAGCATTGTCTTTAAATTTTCTTAATTTCTTCGTTGGATGAACTAATCTATTTTTATAATTGTTTCATGTCATCGTTAAGTTGTGCTAATCTGTCTTTATGATTCTTCTTTAATTTCCAATAATATTTTTTTGCAATTGTTCCATTTTGTTGTGTTAAAATCTTATGTTCGTTATATACTCTGCCACTTCGTCGCCTGTCGTCACTCGTAGCAGGTTTTTAAGGGTGGGTACGTCACGTATGTACGCGTAACCCGTACTTCTGACACCATGATGTCGCGGGTACTGATGGCGTGCAAGCAGGACGAATTTCTTTAATTTAATTCCATATCAGTTTAAACAAAATTATCCTATATTCTTTATTTCTATCACAATTATTCTCCTCTCCATGGGACAACAGATCTGGAAGGCACTTTACCTACAGCCGGCTGCCGCCTCACGTCCACATGTCTAGTAGCAGAGGTTGACGATCATCTTATCCAGTATATAGTTGATATGTATTACTATTACTACTATTAATAGTTATTATTATCACTATTATTATTGTAATTAGTATTATTATTATTGTTAACGATATTGTTAATATTATTATTGTTATTATTGTTAATATTATTAGTGTTATTATTGTTGTTATTATTATTGTTATTATTAGTATTATTATTACTATTATTACTATTTTATATTATTATTATTATTATTATTATTATTATATTATTATTATTATTATTATTATTATTATTATTATTATTATTATTATTATTATTTGATTAAGGCGAGATGCCTTGACGGTACTTGCACTGGTTCGAGTTTCCATGGAGTAAGATATTATCTAATTGAATTTCGGCCAGTATGGGGCCAGTGCCCACCAAGAGCTTCGTGAGGAATTTGGGTAGCTGCAATAAGTAGAGGCTCCAGGTTGAAAAGAAATTATAACAGCTGGGGGACCCGATATGCTGACCACATGTCGCCCCCACACTGGCTGCATGATCGTCTAACTCCGTGATTAACACGTGGATGTGAGGCCATCATCAGGTGGATGCTAAGCCTAGGGCCTTCTAGGTCTGTCATTATTATTATTATTATTATTATTATTATTATTATTATTATTATTATTATTATTATTATTATTATTATTATTATTATTATTATTATTATTATTATTATTATTATTATTATTATTATTATTATTATTATTATTATTATTATTATTGTTTGTAAGTATATGACTTCATGTGACTTACAACTTACATTTCCCAGGAGAGCTTAGCGAATGAACCTCAATCCAGTTCATGGCACGCAGCGATACTGTAAATTCTTGAATGTATGGATGCCTAGCCCGTGGGAGTTTAAGGCCTGTTGGGAGACAGGCATCTGATTTATGGCCGAGGAAATCTCTCAATATTGCACCATCTCATTGTCGATTTTCTTCAAACGGAAGGACTTAACCTTCCGGATTACTTTGCCTTCCAAAGTTAGGCCGCAACAGCACACTACTGGGTAATAAATCTGACACATCACTGGCTTAAAGAATTTATTCCCTATTTCCCCCCTCCTGACTTCTTGTTCCAAATATATATATATATATATATATATATATATATCCCTATTACATTATTCTCACTCACTAATGAAATTGTATTTAGTACTCCGGAAATAACCACTAAACTATCGTCAGCTTACAAGTGAAAAACACTTAGTCGAAAAATATACTTTTCAGGAAAAGGGTTTCAATATCTCAATTTTTCGCGCAATAATGATTTTTTGGGACGAATATTCTAACAGACATTAGGGCTGAAGTTTATTGTTGTGATGGATGATGGTGAGGAGCAAACTGGTATTATTTTATCATGTTAAATATGGAATATGTTACTGATTCACTGATTTTCACGAGTCAACATCGACTTAATATCTCTCTCCAGACTATCATCTGAGAGGAATCTCCTATTTCGGCAGTAACTTTTATTTGTTCTGATGAATTATTAAATTTAAAATTCTTTAACGATATTGTGTTAAGGATGTAGATGATTTCTAGATACGTTATTTGACTAATCCCGACATTCATCATTATTTTTTATACTGTTGAAATATGATTGGGATAGTTAGGCCTACATCTGTGTATACCTATTTTCTCTTAATTGATTTCCTTGTTTAGCTGTCATTAGCTATACCTCTATTTCTTGTGAGGAATACTCTAAAGAAAAATAGCTTAAGGTCTGAAGAATAGGATACATAGTGCACAAATAAAAGTTACATTAATTGAATTATGATTAGTTCTAAGATTATAAATTTTTACGCTCTGGGAAAAGAGATAATTTGGTTTTTCAAATTGACATTCATGTCCCAGACTTAATTAAATTTGTCTCTTTAACATAGTGTCATCAGCAAACTTTCCTGATACCTGCTACAATATTAATCTCCAAACAAGTAGCTACCATTTAACATAATATAAAAGAGAATAATGTTAGGGTTAGTTTAGTTAGTGGCGGACATAAATAAATTAAGGGAAAACCAGGTTATAATTATATTTTTTTACTTGGCCTTTACCTGAAAAAGAGTAGAAAAGTCTGAGACAAAGAACTTCGAAATTCCATTGTTGGTAGGCCTATTTCCTTAAATTTATTACAGGCTTCAGTGTTATTGAATAATTTCGTAAAATTATTTAAATAGGTCTACAAACTTCAACTCAGAAAACTTGTTATTAAGTTCTGAAGAGGATGAACAATTTACTATACTTGTACACAACATATTACTTAAAGAAAGAGAATTAATAAGTATTTCGTATATTCATGTTATGAATTGATGCCATTTAATTATGTTTAAACAACATATAATTTTTATAGCCAAAAATATTCTAATTTTATATTTTATAGTGCTTCAGTTTGGAGGACCTCGGGGGATGTGGTTTAAATATGTTTTACCAACTAATGCACTGTATTTTCATAAAATAGCAATACTAATTTTTAATTACGTTGAACCGTTCTCTCCCCAAGAATAATGTTTTGTGTGTTCGAATAACTTACCATACCTACATTAATGTTAAATAATATTTCCAATATTATTACTACGATAAAATTTAATGTTATGTTGTCGTGAGTCATCACTCACGCAAGAAACAACTCATTCCTGAAAATGTATATTCACTAAGTCGTAAATGCGGACAACAAATTGTTTGAACTGTACAGCTTTTGAAAGAATTGATGACACACAGATAATTTATAAGTCCCAGAAAGAAGCCTTTGTGCATGATTAGATGTCACCTACACAAGTGCGCAACTATTTGAGAAACTAAAATTCGTTATATTTCGTTGTGTATTGTGCAATGGAAAATAATTTCGAGTAAATAAGTAGTACGGTAAATGCTGTAAATAAAACAAAGCAAAAAAAATACTTAATTAAAATAAGGACGAGAGAGAAATCATGAAAACAGGATCGAACAATATAATAATAATGATAATAATAATAATAATAACAATAATAAACAATAATATACGAATAATGCATGATGAAAGACAGATTTCAACTAAAAGGAGACTGCACATTTAACAAGATATTGGTCTGAATCGCTCTTCAAAACTTTAACTTTCCACCATCAAGAGTTGCATCATAATATTTTTACAATAAATTGTCAGGTGAAACACATTAAGGGATTTAGTGTGTTTCAGTAGTATATACTGTATTATAAAAATATTGATTTTAGTGGATATGGAAATTATTAAATATTTATAAAATTGTTTGGGATATGATTTCACAGACTTCACGAGACGAAAGAGCGTGAAATTTTACATAAAGAACTTACAAATTCTAAATTAATATATAGAAATCTGACTTGGTTGGTTTTACTTTTAGGCCGACGCTATGTACTCGACAGTTTGCTGGAAACAATTCTAAGAGATAGAAGTTTTACTCTTACTATCTGATTACCCTGCGTTTCCCTGGAATTTATGTATCCCAATATCCTTGTCACCAATCAGCTCAGCGTCATCGGAAACTATTAATTCGACACAAATCTCTGCCATTTTAACATTTCATTTTTAAACCATTCTCACTCTCATGTCGATGGGGACAAAATTTGAACTCTAACGCCATCCGGAATTTGGTTATTCATCTCAGTATCTTCAAAAACTGTGATCTCGGAATCACTAACGTCGGTCAATTTAAATAATTTATGCCACCCCACTGCCACACCCTTTGTGGTCTACGGTTTCAAAAACATTGGGACTGTCAACTATCAGCTTTACTACCACGAAAACTATGGATTCAGCGATATTCCTTAACAATTTGTACCTTTTATTTTTAACGTCACCCCTTCTCACCACCATACTGAATAGGGTAGAATTGGAACTTTAAATGCATCGTGAGTCTCACTATTTATCTTAGGGGAACCTCAAATTTATGGATCCACAATATCATTACTTTTAGATCAGTTTTTCAAGTAATTCCATCCCATTTACCCTAAGGGTGCTGCAAGGTGTCAAATTTGGTTTGAATGAAATTGTATCATTACCAATCAGCTTAGCGACCTCAGATACTTTGGATGCCACTATCCTAGATGAGATGCACATGTTTCACCCCTTCTTACATCTTTGTGGGTGCTAAGAGTCAAACTTTGGTTCGAACGTTATCGGGACTGTCACAAATAATTCTAGAGACAAATGAAACTGTGTATTAAACATAAAATATAGTTTTTGTATATGTTACATTCATCCCCCCATACCGTTGTGGGCTGATCTTAGATATATACGTTATAAATAGTGTCACTATTTATCTCAGCTATCGCAAAAGCGTTCATTAGACACTATAATAGTAATATTGGTCGTTTTCAATTATTTTTACATATCACCCTTCCAGGTCTTGAGCTAAAATGGCATCAGGACTGTTGCCAATCTGCTTGGTAATCCCTAAAAATAAGGATTCGACAGTATATTGGTATTTTTGCATATCTTATTTTTAGCCCTTTAATTGGCAATGTATTACATAAATACATTGGTTTAATGTACTTCATTTTCTTATAAAACAATACAAAAACTAGTAGAAATTTTATAAATACGTGTCGAATTACAAAATAGGCCTGGATGAATCTTCACTCCAACTTTCGGCGTTATTAAAAAGTCTATCATCCGTTCTGTACTTTGTTACCATTTTACCAGATTATTTTAAAATGTCTATTATATCTATCAAACTATCATATCTGTGGAACATATATATTTGAATTTTGGTTGCTTTGTGATGTTGTGACGTCACTGTCAAGGCTGAATAACAGTAACGCTATCCAGTGTCCCGCGCCGTAGCCGAGTGGTTAAGGCAAGATGCCTTGGCGCAGAGTTACGGGATTTGCGCTAGTTCGAGTTACCATGGGGGAAGAAACTTTCTCATGGAATTTCGGCCAGTATGGGAACGGTGCACAACCAACATCGTGGGGAATTTGGGTAGCTAAGATAAGTAGCGACTTCAGGTTGAGGAAACCAGCTATAACGGCTGGGGGACCCGATATACTGACCATATGTCACCCTTATATTGACTGGATGATCGTCTACCACTGTGATTATCACATGTGGATATGAGGTCAGCAGCCGGCTAGTATGCCAAGGGCCTTCTAGGCCTATCGCGCCATGGAGTTATCCAATTAATTTAATGGAATTTAAGTTTGAAACCAAATTGTTTGTTTTGTATGCTTATGTATTACCAACACCTGATAAATAACATTCCACATATCACGTCATATTTCTGAATATCGGATTGGCTGACATAGCCTATCCGTCCTTGTTTGTATAATTTTAATAAATTCGGCCATATTAAGAACGACCAGTGCAGTAGGAGCTTTGAACTGCTAATGTGTCGTACTCCGCAATGCGAGTAGCCTATTTCAATTTCTTCGCGGAAGGAAATAATTTAGTGATCCGTAATAAAGAGTGTATTCAAAATATGAAGAATTACAATCTCAAGTATTTTATAGTGAATTAATAAATGTATTAAGTTTTGAATTTGTGTTTTAGTCATTAATATCCAAAGGTACTTCAGTGAAGTACTAGAAATTTAAAAGTTGGACAGCCAGGATCCACACAGCTACCAGAAGAAAATAATAAATCTGTAATCATTAGGAATGGTGAAACTTATTGTTTGTAGAGCCTACAGTTATATGTGATTTAGATTTTACTGCGGTCCGAAGTATTTAAATAACTAGTATGTGAAATTAATATTCCGCCCATTTAAGGGTTGACTATTTTTCTCTCCACGCCCCCTTTAGTTGTGGTGGAGGTCAAACTTGACTTAAATATGATCGAGTCTATCAACAATATGACTAGCGATTCCATAATTTATAATATTGGTAGTAACATCAGTCGTTTTTAGTTATTTTTACATCTCATCCCTTAAGATTACTAGCGTTTCATACCCCTCCACAGTATATATAAATATATTCCCCAGATTTTAAGTTAAGTCTGTACGTATACCGAGTTGGTTGAAATTGTTCCTCGCGTCCCTGAGTTATGTTAGAACACATATCGGTCGTTTTTTAAATATCTATAATACATTTTCCTCCTCTCGCACCCTAAGATAGAAGTACTTCGGGTCTCTTACCCATTGCAAGATCTTTTCCAGACTGTAATACAAGTGAATACCAAATTTAAATCGATTTGCTGGAGATGTTCAATACTTATTCTGGCCTTCAAACATGCATGTGAGCATGCTTGTTTTTTAAATTTCTTTTTTCTCCAGAACATAAATTTATTTTATGTTAATGGTAGTATTTTTTTCAATTCTCTATCATGTACATTTTATATTTCATTCTTTAAATCTACCATTATTATTACTATTATTACCATTATTATTATTATTATTATTACTTACTTACTTACTTACTCACTGGCACTATCGAACCCGTAGGTTCATGGCTGCGCGGACATAAGCTCTCCATATATCCCTATCCTGGGCTAATGCTTTCCAATCATCCCTGTATAATCTACTTCTCTCAAATCATAGTTAATGCTATTCTCCCACCTCATTCTTGGTCTACCAACTGGGCGTTAATATTATATTGTTATTGTTATTATTATTATTATTATTATTATTATTATTATTATTATTATTATTATTATTATTATTATTATTATATTATTATTATTATTATTATTATTATTATTATTATATTATTATTATTATTGCTACTACTTGTTCTTGCGTACATGCTTAAATGCATGCGTACACTTGGCAAAAAAAGCGGAACCTTGATATTGAATATTTCTAAGCGCGATTCACACGAGTAAACTAATTGCACATTAGAGCTACAATGTTCCCATTCCTCCAATCAAGATCTTAGCTCATTGCCTTGTGGCTTGTTTGTTATGCAAGAGGTCATGGGTTCGATTCCTGAGTAGGTTAATTTTTTAATTGTTAGAATGCTTTCTAATTTATTCTGTATAACCAATCTTAAAGAAAATAATGAGTAGTTAAAAAAACTAAAACAACACGCTTTATTAGAAAACCAAACTAAAAATAGAAGAATAAATAATAGTAAAAAAACTAAAACAACACACTTTATTAGAAACCCGAACTAATAAATAAAAAATAATTTTAATTTCCAACACTCTTGGGATAAAATTGAAGTGGTCAACAAAAAAATTATCTCCAACACATGTAGAATAAAACTAGAGTTATCTACAAAAAAAAGTAATTTTACCATCAAAAGTGTGAGGTGTCCTTTATCGATTAATATATTTGATAATAAACAAATATTGGTAAAAGTAAAGTCTCTAAGAAGAAAATGTAAAAACCATAAAAAGCACCCCACGCTTTTGATGGTATTTTTTTTTTGTAGATAACTCTAGTTTTATTCTAGATGTGTTGGAGATGATTTTTTTGTTGACCACTTTAATTTTATCCCAAGTGTGTTGGAAATTAAAATTATTTTTCATTTTTTACTTCAGTTTTCTAATAAAGTGTGTTGTTTTAGTTATTTTAAACTATTATTTATTTTTTATTTTTTAGTTTGTTTTTCTAACAAAGCGTATTGTTTAGGTTTTTTAAACTACTAATTATGTTTTTAATTTTTAGTTTAATTGATTGTCATAAACCGGAATCCCATGAAAATTTAATTGCTTACGATATTTTTAGTGTCTATGCACGAATATAAATATATATTTTTAAATTATTATTATCTAATATTATTATAATATTTTTTAATATTTTAATATAGATAAATAGTTACAGTTAATCGTATCCTTCTCTATACTTTTTTGGATAAATTACAATATGGTAAGTTTACAAAATTGTCATTAATATTTTACAGAATAAGATAAAAATGTAAATATCTTTAAATTTGATACTATTGTAGTATGAGCTAAAAGTAATACTCTTCTAAAAAACATCCTCCAGGCCAGATTTGAACCATCGACCTATGGATTACTGAATATATATACCACTACAGTCTACCATTCTACCAACTGAGCTACCAGAAAATATAATATTAATTTCTTACAACGATGGACTAAAAAGTCGATAAGTCCGCAACCTATTATACCGGTCTTTATTTCGTTGATGTCCTGATGACCTGGCCAGGATCTTAGAACAAATGTATGAAATTATTGTATTGTCATTGGTCCTTTAGAAGTATACAAAGTTTCAAGTCGATCCAATGTTTTTAAGTAAAATTCCGTTACATAGATAGACAGATATAGTCAAACTAATATAAAGCGTGTAAAAACGGATTAACTGTTTGGAAGTATTACTATTTTATTATTAACAGTATTATTATTATTATTATTATTATTATTATTATTATTACTAGTACTATTATTATTGATATTATTATTATTATTATTATTATTATTATTATTATTATTATTATTATTATTATTATTATTATTATTATTATTATTATTATTATTATTATTATTATTATTATTATTATTATTATTGTCTATCATCTATATATTATTATTAGGCTGTACTTGACCTATATGAACCAAGTATTTTAATTGAAAAGTGAAACTTTTGCCTCACTAATATCTAATAAATAAATACGTAAAAATATAAAACTATATTATCTTTTGTTACATAATTTTATAGCATCATTATTAAACGCGATTCTGCACACACAATTAAATTTATACTGGTAGCTAAATGGTGATACAGAGTTTAAAAATATTGGAATACTACTTAAAATAGTGCGAAATAGACGTAGATTATATGGCTGGAAATAAATATTATGGAATGCATTTTGCGGAAATACCACAAATAAAAAAAATACATTGTCGAGGGATTTGATCCCAGACTCTCATATACATTTCACTTTTTCGTATTGGTTTAACGAACTACGCTACTCGAACATTGGATACTAGTCGTCTAACTCCTGGCTGTCTTGTTTACTTTTACACTATGCACGAGAATTGAACTTTATTCAAAATGTCTCAATTTGAGTAATATTTTATACGTCGAATACTCTTAAATATCTAGAATCATGTCTCCTCCACTGCTCTTGAACTATTTAAGACGATTAAAACCAAATACAACGTATTCAAACATTTAACAATGCATTACCTCGTGAATCACAGCTTTAGCTCTTCAAGTATGCACAGTAGGTCTTAACAGGGACTCTGCATTTTGAAGCCGCTCATTCTTTTTTTTTTTTTTTTTGCTATGTGTACATAACTATGTATGTACACACTCTACATGAATACACGCACAGCTTTTTGTTCTGTTATTATTGCCATCATTATCACATCCACAGCGTATGTATTGAATTAGCCTGTTTTGTTGGAATTCCAAAAATTCAAGTTCGATTCGAGATTATACTAACATTTGTTTGCGTACAGGACCTGGAATAAAACATACGGTAGTAGCCCTAGTGGGGATAACTGATAAGCTATATTTTATGAGAAATAGGGAGTACGTTTAAGAAAATTGAACACAAAGTTGTGTAAATTCGTTACTTTAACTATCTGACTCACAGCAATGTTATCTGCTAACAAGTTAGATCAACCAATTAAAGCATCTTGGCTTTATCGGACCTGTAGTGCTACGGATTTAATTTCTAATACTTATTACTAGTATGTCCACCGCTGTGGTCTCGAGGTAGCGTGCTGCCTTGTCACGCAGCGGGCCCGGGTTCGATCCCCGGTCGGAGCAGTTTTTCTGGGTGAGGTTTTTATCGGGGTTTTCCTCACCTGTAAGACAAATGTCAGGAAAACTTTAAGGCCCAAACGGTCCCCGAAATCATATGGCCATCATCCTTATCATTACATCCTTACCATTATCATTATCATCATCATCCTTCACCGGTGTGGAAAGCAACGGGAAGCTACCCCACCTACACAATTCCCTAGTAAAGCTGCAAGCATAGCATGAAAATGCTATGATTGCAGTGAAGGACCTGCCTTGGGGCAGAATTACTATGGATGGATGGATTACTAGTATCGTTGTTTTTGATGTCGGTGATATTATTATTCAAATTTTGGCACTAATGCTGCTATTGACACTAACGCTAGTACTTAATTCCGTTGCTCTTGATAATTGCATTACTAACGTATCGGTAAGTTTTTGTTCTTGCAGAATTTAGGTACTTTTGATATATGTACTATATTAAATTTATTATTATTATTATTATTATTTGTTGTACCATTGATTCCCTCCGAGTTTCCTTCACGGTTTCTCCCTGCGGGGTTCGTAGTGGACGAATCGGAGTCGGGGCAGGACTCTTTCGGGATTTTTCTTCTTTTTTTCTTTTTTTTTTCTTTTTTTTTTTCCTGCTAAAAATTTCATTAACCACTTATCTCACTCATTTCAATTAATATCAGCTATAATGGTGTCACAGGCCTGGTCAGCCAACATACCATCAATGATAAGGACCTCATCAGATGCTTAAGCCTGGCAAAATGCGGGACACGAATAGTGTGTGTTTATATTTACTTTAATTATTTGTTATTTTTATTTACAAAAACAAATGTCGGTTATATCCTTAGAATAGTACTTTCGGGCAATGTTCGGCAAAAGAATTTTCCTTATTTTCTTATCAGCCCAGTAATTCTGATTTTCAACATTTTTATGGGAATGTTTATCCATGGCATGCTCCTAACCTTACTTATTCAAAAAAATACTTAAAAGCTCTCTAATACTTATCTTCAAACAGAGATGCCAAGGTGTCTTTATTTTATCACGCAAACTCACGCTGTCATGCATAGTGAAACTTCAATTGGACTATTTGGTCACACATTTATTATGTTCAACATAGTGAATTTCAGTATTAGGACGCAAATACTCACCAAGACACGTATAGTATTTGAGCCGACATACTCACAAGTCGCATATAGTCAACTTTAGAATTTCAGCACACATACTTCAGTATTAGATCACAGATACTGACTTGGTTGAGTATTGTGAATTTTTGTGCTGAAAGACATACACACTTATTTGACGGGCCTGTACTGAACTTAATTATTTGATCACACGTACACACTCAGTCGTGTATAGTGAACATCAGGAATTCACTTCTTTGTATATACAGTAAACTTCAGTATGTTTGATCACACATATTCACTTAATTGAGTATATTGAATTCAGTATTTGTTCACATGTACTCACTCAGTCGTGTAAAGTGAATTTCAGTATTTGATCACATATACGCATTCAGTCATGTTTAGTGGACTTCAGTATTTTATCACACGTAGCCTACTCACTCAATCGTGTATAGTGAGCTTAAGTATTTGATTGCAAGAACCCATTCAGTCATGCATAGTGAATCTCAGTATCTGATCACACATACTCAGGTAGTTGAGTAGGAGGGTCATTATATACGTTTTGAGATTTACAACAATGGAACATGAATGAATTTCCTTACCTATTTCATTTTGTAAGTACTCTTCAGCACAATTTGTACATCGTTTCATCCTATAGAATTACGTTTGGAAGCAGCCACGCCATACATTCTGAGACATTGTATCCAACTCCTCCAATTAGGAATTAACAGCATTTTCTGGGCAGGAAAATCGATGTACAGGCATGCGATTTCTCACATTTTGGAAAAGGAAAATTCTCACGTGGCCAGAACAGGTCTGCAGCATGGATGAGTCACTAATGTATCCGGCGTCTTTGCAGAAACCCAGTTGTTTCATTCGTTTTATGCGAAGAGGTATTGTCGTGATGGAGTAGAATTACTCGCAGTCCAGTCATTGGCCGCAACCCATGTATTTTTGTAAAGATTTTGGATAGGCAGACTTTATGTATATAATTAACGATAACTGCCTTATGATTCTCTAGCACAACATTTTCCAGATGACAAGTTTTGAAGAGAAAATTGCCAAAATTTTCTTCCCCATATTCCTAGCCCTCTCGAACTTAGTCGGACTCTGCTCAAATGAAAAGGCTCAGGCTGATGAATTGCGCTTTATTTCGGGGTCCCATTGATTAATTTTCGCGCCTGTTACGAATATGTAACACCCGGCGAATGCCCCTCTTGTTGAAACTCTCAATCATTTCTCTGCACCATTTACCTTAATCCATTTACACCCTTTTGACCAGTGGTGCGGTATCCATCGAGAATAATGTTTTCTCTCTAAAATGTTATTGAAGAGTGATATAAATACTTGCCTAACTAATCCCTAAGGTTCCCTCGATGTCCTAATAGTCAATCGCAGAATTTTTAATCAGTCTCTACACTACAGGTATGTTGTTTCCTGTCTCCATTGGCCTCCCTGGTCTCTTCTCTTCTTTAAGGACTATTCTCCCACTTTTAAATTCATTAAATGCTTGTGTGAATCGCTCAAATATTCCTCCCTTATTTGAAATGCACTTAAAATAGTAAAAAAAAATCTTAACAGGAAAATGCTCTCTCAAGCTTCATACGTCACTAATGTTATCACCACATGCGCTCAACTTCACAATGTGATTGCATAGATACAACTGAAAGAAATGCTTTCCGCATGCTATGGTTACGACTTTCGAAATTACGGCTTTCAAGTCCTATGTGAGTTTATTGCTTTCGTATTGCCATTCCGCATTGTCTCAGAAATTACCTAGTGTTTCTCGTATACTGAACTTCAGTATTTGATCTCACATACTCACTCAGTCGTGTATATTGAAATTCATTATTCCATCAGACAAATCGTTGAGTATAGTGAATTTCAGCATTTGATCACACGTGTTCACTTAGTTGGGTATTCCTAACTTCAGTATTTGATCACACATACTCACTTAGTTGAGTATAGGGAACTTCATATTTTATGACACATACTCACTTAGTCTTGTATAGCGATCTTCAGTACTTCATTTCACATGCTCGCCTGGTTAAGTAGAATAAACTTCAGTAACTGATCACACATACTCACTTATTTGTGTTGAGAATAGTACTTTCAGAATTTGATCACACATACTCACTTAGTTCAGCATAGTCAACTTCTATATTTGATTACACATACTCATTCATTAGTGTGTACTCAATTTGAGTTTTTCTCGCACATATTCACTCATCGTGTACATTTTACTTCAGTATTTGATCAATTTAGGCTACTTAATGAGTTTTGTAAAATGAACATAATAATTGTATCACATATACTCAAACGTTTATATATATATATATATATATATATATATATATATATATACACATATATATTTTATTTATTTATTTATTTAACCTGAATATTTTATTTCAGATGATCACACAGTCGTGTAACGTATAGTGATCTTAAGTGTTTTATAATCTTACTCAACTGTATATATTGAACTTAAATATTTTATCACATGCTCGCACAATCGTGTGCAGAGAACGATATTGTTGGATTTGGAGTGGTACATATACACGTATTCGATTGTGCATACTCACCCAGACATTTATAATGAACTTGCAATATTTTACCATACATACTCACTCTTTCGTTTATAGTGTACTTGAATTTTTGATCTCATATCACTAGGTCGTGTATAGATTGATCGCAAATACAAATTTTAGGGTACTTGAGTATTGGATCACACGTACTAAATCGTGTATCCTTGAGGAAAAATGAGTATTTAGTCGATCACTCGTAGTCAGTTCATGCAGTGAAATTCATTATTCATTCATTAACATACACTCAATCGCGTATAATGCATAACGTTGAAATATAGTTATTTTTTTATTTTATTCCATGTCCCTGGTTGTCATTCCGAATTTACTATATGGTGTTCTCTCCTGGCATTGACGTAATTTTAACTTATTTCTGAGGTTGGTGTGCCAGAAAGACGGGGCGATACACCCAGATGATACGATGGATGATGATGATGATGATAGTGTTGTTTTAGTAGAGTCCTTAATCCTAAAGTTAATCTAAATCGAATATGAGTGATGATGATTTTGATGGCCCTATGATGATCTGGGACAGTTTGGGCCTTAAAATGTCCTGAGATTTGTCTTACAAGTGAGGAAAACCCCCCGAAAAATCTCACCCAGAAAACTTGTCACAACCGAGACTAGAATTTGGGCCCACTGTGTGAAAAGGCAGCACGCTATCTCGAACCGCAGCGGTGGACTTCTTCGAGTATAGAGATCCTGATTATGTTTTACATACACTCAATTGGTTCAGTGAATGCGAATAAAACATATGTATGTTTGTATACATATACTGGACCTGTAGTAAACTTGAGTATTTATCCCGTACCGATTCGTGTATTCTGAACCTAAGTATTTATCACTTTCACTCGGACGAGTGTCACTAAGCTTGAGTATTTTAACACTAATACTCGACTTGTATTTTACAATAAATTGATTATTAGGATTGTACTTATTCTGTAAAATTGTAATTACACACATCTTTTTAAGAGATTTGTTGAGGGTTGGAGAGCCTGTTTGCATGTTGTTTGACGATGGCCGCGTGGTATATCGATTTTTTCTCGAGGCATAACCTCCAGGGGTTTTGTGTTGGGTGTTCAGATGGGGGAAGATACGATCCTGCTACCACTCTCCCATTGTTAATGTAATATCGATTCTTCAGTTATTTAATTACCTACGTAGGCTTACTGATTAACCCAAAAACATCTGTTACTGAGTCATTTGTCGACTTTAGCCAATAATAATAATAATAATAATAATAATAATAATAAAAATAATAATATCGTATTACATTCACGAATTTAGGCCATTTGTTGACCTGTTTTGGCCTCAAGACAAACACCATACAACAGTCCTTTGAGTGGACGTCCTCGTCTTCTTCTTCCTGTAGGTTGATATCTTAACGTTAGTTTGGATATCCTGTGATCTTCCATTCGATGAACATGTTGCATCCATCTTGACTTATAATAAAAATTTTGTTTTTAAAGTTTTCATGTGTAATTCTTCTTATATATCCTCATTTTTTTGTGATCTAGTAGTGTGTATCCTGCAGTCCTCCGAAGGTGTCTCATTTCAGCAGATCTAAGTCTCTGTACATCCTTCTGTTTCAACGACCATACTTCGCTTCCATACAGAAGAGTTCGAAGAGCCAGTGTTTTATGCACTTTTAGTCTTGAATGTTTTTTTGACTATCTGTGGCTTGAAGATAAAATTTATCAACCATAAAACTCTTTAAAACTGTTATATTTTTGCATTTAGGCCTACATCCTTTTCTTCTTCATATGAGATATTGCATCATTCACCTGCTCCAAAATGTTATTGTTAAGTACAATTTTACTTCTGACAGGATCTACACCTTGAAATGCCATAATTTTTGTTTTCTCTGTAGATATCTTCAAACCACATTCTTCTGTAATTTTGTCAAGTTCATAGAGACCTTTCTGCAGATTATCTTCTGAATTTGTAATTATTATTTGTTTATCTGCAAACAATAGAGTGTTTAATTTTGTATTTTCTGATTTTCTTATTCCAAATTCATATTTCTTGTTTCATTAAGATATTACTTCGTTGATATAGATCGCAAGAGTGTTGGGGTTAGGGGGCAACCTTGTCTCATGCCACGGTTTATAATTCCTTCTTCAGAAAATCTGTTATTTAATGTAATCTTTATGGTGTTGTCTTTGTAACTGTTTTGTATGTTCTGCAGAAGTAAATTTGGTATATTTCTGTCTTCCAATATATTAAAGAATTTTGGTCTCTTGCCTGTGTCGAATACTTTTTCAAAATCTATGAATGCGGAATAATAATAATGATAATGATAATAATAATAATAATAATAATAATAATAATAATAATAATAATAATAATAATAATAGATAAATCTCGGTTGATTAATGTCTTTGAGATCGCCCGCTTCCAAACAGCCAATTTTGTCGGTCCATCCAATCTCCTGGTTGTGGATGTTTCTCCTTCATGTATAAATATATTCCCTGACTCCAGGAGGTTTAAGGTCTTCCTCTGCCTCGTCTTCTCTCAGGTTTCCATTCCAAAAGACATTTTGGTAGCCGTTCCTCTTCTATTCGTTAATTATGTCTGTACCATCTTAATTGCTGAGTTTTAATATAATCTAAAATGTTATCAATCTTCATTTTCTCCCTTATAACAGAGTTTTTAATGTTTACTCCTCATGAAAATCTTGTTGCCCTTCGTATAAAATCCATTTCCGTGGCCGAAAGATACACTATTTTTTTCTAAATCTTCATAATCTTGTGCAATTAACAATTGATCATCTGCAAAATGTAAAATAACATAAAGCTTTATTGTTTGAAGTAGGAATCCCCATGCTTGAACATTTTCTCCTCCCTTTTATTAATTTTTCATGTACACTTAGAAAAAAAAAAAAAAAGGTGGGTAGACTCTTGATCTCCAATATTTAATGTTTTAACGCGCGATTCACACCAGTAAACTAATTGCACAGTAGAGCTACAATACGTTTCCCTTCCTCCATTGAAGTGCATTCGTTTATGCACAGCAAGCCAGAGAATACTTAGCTCAGTACCTAGTGATTGTGCGTGTTATGCAAAAGGTCACTGGTTCGATTCCCGATTAGGTTATTTCTTAATGTTACGATGCTATCTATTTCATCCTATTTCTCCACTGCCAAAAAAAGAACTCTTTGGAATTATTATTATTATTATTATTATTATTATTATTATTATTATATTATATTATTATTATTATTATATTATATTATTATTATATTATTATATTATATTATTATTATTATTATTATTATTATTATTATTATTATTATTATTATTATTATTATTATTATTATTATTATTATTATTATTATTATTATTATTATTATTATTATTATTATTATTATTGCCCATCTTCTATGGACTATTATTAGGCTGAACTTAGTTTACTTAAACTAAATATTTTAATTGAAGGATGATTTTTTCCTCGTTAAAACGTAATAAATAAATAGATACATAAATAAATTAAAATAACTATACAAAGAAAAAAGTATGCAGAACTAATACCTTTTTCACATACCATCATCATCAGTGACAACAATCATGCGCTGTGGCATGGATTTTACCAGATTGTGGAAGAGGTCTTCATCCATATCGACCTCCTCCCATGCATGATAAAGAACCGTATCCCACAATTCATCACTGCTTCGAAGTGTGTCTGGTCAATTAGAGTGTAATATTATAATCACGTTGACCCATACATGTTCTATAGGGTGAACCACCTCTGAACCTCCATACATCCGAAACACTGAACTATTGTTTTTTAACCATCCCGTGTATAATCTACTTCCCTCAAATCATGATGAATGTTATTTTCCTACCTCATTCCTGGTTTACCAACTGGGCGTTTTCCTTTGGTTTTTGCTTCCATACTCCTCTTTCATTCCCAATTCGTGCCACACGTCCTGCCCATCGCAGTCTACCAAACTTATCTGTTCTTATTATGTCTGATTTCCTATAAAGATCATGTAGCTCACTGTTATATATATATGTATATAGGCCTATATATAGGCTGTATGCGGGTGTCCAAAATCGAAGTCTTTTATTTTATTTTTATATTTACCCTCTTAATTTATTTGCATTATGTTAAAACAATCGTAAGCACAATTTGGTGTACGTAGGCCCACGGCAATCAGTGACTACTTGCTTCGAAACATGTCACTACTTGCTAATTAAGGCGAACGAAATTTGAACAAAAACCTTGTTTTATTGATAAATATTGAATAACGGTAGTTATACGTCCTGGGCAAATTGATGATTTATTTACTAAATCAAATTTTAGTTCTGGAATCCTTCTATATAGGGAAGTCTGGGTATTGCGAACCGTTCTATTTGAGTGGACCCTGTTAATATCTTTTTAATTGGTGCTACTCTCGAACAGAAAATATTTTAACTTCTTCCCCTCATCAACTTTTACGGGTTCAAGGACAGTTTATTTTATTATTTGTGCAAAGAAGGGTTTATTTGTGATATTTATGAAAGTGACAACTTAAAAAAAATATTAAGCTAAGAATCAATTCTTAATTTGCTATTGCATATTACAAATGTTGAAAAAACTCCTAAATATATTATATTATGTAGATGCTGTTTTAATATACTGACAGGTTTGGTTTGATATTGTGTGACATGTTGGCTGTATAACATAATTAAACATAACAAAGGAATTCGATAATGTGGACCCTCTGGTTCCACTTTACACCAATACGTATATTTTATCAATGAGGATGCTATCTGTAAAAACCATTCAGTTAATTAATTGTATTTAATATCCATGTAATTTTATTAAACCGAAAGACCGTCGCTTTCAGCAGTTGAATGACGTGTGAATGTTATAATCAACAATAATTTTTCTAAACATTAAACAAGTATCAATCTACGCTTTTTAATTATTATCAGTCATAAATATTTTCAGATTAATATGTGCCTCTCTGTATAAATTAATAGAGTAAATAAACTTAAAAACAGACTTAAAGCTAAGGTGCACTCTGGGGTCCATTTTATCCGAATATTGAAGTTAAAGTGAACCTTTCTTGTAATGTAATTTTTTTATAAATTATGAAGATGTTCCCATATTTAAATACATTAACAATGTTATTTCATAATTACAACATTAATGATAATCTCTGTAATTGAACAAAATTAAAATCCTTTAATTAAAAGAAGAAAAACAACAAATTAGAAACAGGGGTTAAAATTACCCGACGTTCCTCTTCTAACCAAGTAAACATTTTCATGTCTTATGTTTGGCATGAAGTCGGCACTGGTTGTCATGATCCAATCACAATAATATTTATTATTTGAGTTATTAAGGCCAAACAGAAAAAATAGAACGTATGTGTATTTGATTATGTCAAATTTATTAATTTTTAATAATTAGGTATTGTCGCGCTGATTGTGGTGGTTTCAGTGCAGGAGGTGTTTCTTGGAATTAACCTAAAAATGTTTAGACAACATTTTCAAATTTCCTTAATTTATTTCACAACACTGCACCGAGAAAAGGAAGACCAAGAACAACTCGAACATTCAAAATTCAATGAGGAAATTTGGTGTAACAGATGAAGACACAGAGGACAGAGAACGAGGGAGAACTTTAATTAAGGGAGATTTGTTAATGTTTGTTGCAAACTGATAGTCTATAAGTCCGTAGTCATATATATATATATATATATATATATATATATGGTGTATCAAAGTTAATAGCGCAAACATAAACAGTTGTAAATATACGGTAATATTAGCAAAAAAGTTCTGTAAACATGTGTCCGCAAACAAATCGCGTGCGAGATTTATTATTGCGAATATGTAGTTATGAGCCGCCACTGACGTTCTGCGTTGTAAACAAAATATCGAAAATCACTGCAGAGACGAATTTAATAATGCATCCAGGTACAAGTACGACACTTTGAACACCTCATTTAACTGGTACGAGTGTACAGTTTTACTGTAAAATGTAAAGTAATAAGTGTATTTCTTGGAGGTTAAGCTATGGCTCAATTTTGAAGCAATTAAACGAAAAGTCTGCTTTTCAAATTAATTTCTAGTATTTAAGACGATGTTTCTTAATGAAGTCAATGGCGGCTTGTAACCACATATTCACAATTATCTCGCACATGGCTTATTTGCGGACCCATGCTTACTAGAATTTTTTGCTTTCATTATCGTATACATTCAACTGTTTCAGTTTGCGCTATTAATTTTGATACGCCCTATATATTTAATCCATGTTAATTACTAAGATTGGTTTGAGAAAACCCTCAATGATGAAGAAAATTCTCAAAATGAAATAAAATATACTGCACCGTATACACATTTCAAATTTTCTGCTAAGAGGGTCTCTACTTCACAGTTTATTTATAACACAGTTATTCACAGTCGCTGATGACTTCCCTCAATATATATATATATATAGGCTACTTGCTTTCTCATTTAGGTCACATTTACTCGTCCACAACTTGATGATAACTGGACTTCGCAATTCAAATGTGATTCAATGACTGACTTATGGCCTCCGCCCGATCTTATATAACCCGGTAACCGTCCTGAAACTTCCTGATGCGGCGGACAGGCCCATTTCGTCTGCCACTAGAACAGTTGCGAGAGCGAACCTTCTAGAAGGCAAATCAGAGACGCATCTGGAATTTCCCAGCGAGTTCCAACAAGTCCTCAGCCGTCAGATCACGAATCCTCCTTTACCATTCAGGGCAGGACCGGACTCTAGCTGTCGCCAGCGAAATTATAATAGTCAGAGTATTAACATTTATTGTACGTATTCAATAAATATACAAAGAGTAACACCTGAATTATACTTAGATTGAATTAGCTAGCACACAATCTTATTCTTAAGAATATTTCAAGTTAAAATGAACCATGGACATTCAAAATATTAATCATTCTATAGACTCAGGAATGTACGTGGTCCGCCATTTACAAAATTATTTTTTTATGGAACTAGAAGGTAATTGAATTTGTACAGCAATTTACAAAAGAGAATTCAATTTTTGTATCGTGAAGTCAATTGTGTTTAGTTACCATTATAATGAGATAAGCAAGATAACATATATTCATGACTGTATGATTCGCACAGGCCAGCCTTGCTTGTAAAATTGCTAAATCATTTTAAAACAATTATTCGTATGACGATGAAAGTTGCGTCCGCTTTTATGAATAGTATAGCATATCATATAACTAACTCACTGGTTTTATCGAACCTGTAGGTTCATGCCCGCGCGGACATAGACTCTCCATACATCCCTATCCAGAGCTAATGTTTTCCAATCATACCATGTATAATCCGCTGCCCTCAAATCATGGTTAATGTTATTCTCCCACCTGATTCTTTGTCTTCCAGCTGGGCGTTTTCACTATGGTTTTCATACAAGAAGCTTCCATGCACCTCTTTCATTCCCTATTAGTGCCACATGTCCTGCCCATCGTACTCTACGAGACTTAACTGATCTTATTATATATGGCTTCCTATAAAGACCATGCAGCTCACTGTTATGTATTTTCTCCATTCACCTGTATGTCCATCTCTCTTTGGTCCAAGAAAATTCCTAAGATGTTCATTCTCAAATAATCGTAATCTTCTTTCCTCCCTTAAATAAGAGTCCATGTTTCGTGTCCATATAATATAACTAGGAGAATAACAGTTTTATATTTTTTCAGTTTAATGTTTTTTGAAAGGATTTGGAACGACAAAAGTACCTGTAAAGCATAATAGCACGCATTTCCAGAATTGGCCCAATGTTAATTTCTTTGTGCATTTCATTCGTTTTTGTAATTATGTTTCCTATGTATTTGAATTCAGCCACTCCTTCAACATTTCCCTTATTTGTCAACAGCTGTCCATTTCCATACATAATGTATTTCTGTATGTGAACATATATTTAGTTTTATTAATGTTTACTTCCAGTCCCAATTTGTTAGTGTTTCTGAAGAGAGTGTGCGTGTTGATATTACAGTATATACTACTGTAAAATAAATTAATCAGAATTTGATAAGGGTGATATATAAGGAATTAGTAGGAAAGGAAATAGGTGACAAGAGAGGTCTCAAGTGTAAATATTGATTCGAGTGACTGTTATTATTAGCTAGCACCTATCAGTGCAGAGGACAAATGGTTAGATTGAGCTGACTCTGATTTTCATTTCTAGTCTTGAATTAATTTTTAAACTTCTCTTATCAAGTAGGTATTCATTTGTACACACGTGGCGGTGTGGACCCTGTTAGAGACCCTGAATTAAAAAATCAAAAGAACAGTGGGTTCAAGAAGCGCATAGGAGTATGTTGTCGATAGGGTTAAAGGAGAATGATGCAGAGAATAGTGAATTATGGGTCGTAGCAAAACTAGTGTTTTGTTGAGATATTCCTAATATAGAAGAAAAATAATCATCATTACTGTTATTACTACAATTATTATTATTATTATTATTATTATTATTATTATTATTATTATTATTATTATTATGTCCATGGACGTATACTAAAATGTTATTTGGATAAGATTTATAGTGATGTGGAATTAGAGGAACAGCAAGGGTTTAGAGCAGGCCGTTCCACAATCGACAATTTATTTTGCATTACTCAGGTAATATAAAAGAACATGCAATATGGAAAACCTTTGCACCTACTATTTGTAGATCTTTATAATGCATACGACAATGTCACTATAGAGAAACTATGGATTGCTTTAATACATGTGAGAATTAAGACTATAATAATTCATGCTATACATATAATTCATGCTATGTATTTATATGATAATTGCATATCTTATCTAAAATTAAAATTGGCTGCAAATAGTTACATGGTTTTACAATAAATAAAGCTCTACGCCAAGGTTGTTGTATATCACCGACTCTATTTAAAATATACATACACTTATACAAAAAAAAAGGAGTGACTTCAAAACGCAGAGTCCCTGTTATGACCCACTGCGCACGCTTGAAGATCTATAGATGTGGTTCACGAGTTAACATATTGTTAAATGTTTTAAATACCTGTATTTTGTTTTAATTGTCTTAAATAGTTAAAGAGCAGTGATGGAGACATGTTTATAGATATTTACGAGTTTTTGACATATGCAATATTACTGAAATTGCGACATTTCAAATAATGCTCAATTATCATGCATAGTTTAAAAGCAAACAATACAACCAGGATTTAGACGACTAGTATTCGACGTTCAAGTATCGTAGATCGTTAATGCATTACAGAAAAATGAAATATATATGAGAGTCAGGGTTCAAATCCCTCGACAATATTTTTTTTATTTTTTATTTCCGCAAAATACATCCCATTATATTATATCCCAGCCACGTAATCTACGTCCACTTTACACTATTTTAAGCAATATTCCTTTCTTCATAAACTATATAACACTGTTTATCTACCGGTATAAATTTAATTGTGTGTGCATTACCACGTTTAACGCTAGAAGGACAGACGGGCCATTTTGACCGAAATCATTTTTATTTTTCTTGCTGTTGGCCGTAATAATGTTTACCTATAGAAGATAATTTGTGACTTTTCATAACTCCCAGTCATCTAATTGGATATACATTTTTATTAATGTACTAATAACAGAATACAAGATTTTTGTCTTTGTACCATTAAAGACGGCTAGGTCAATATGACCCAAGTCATTATAACATTATCTTCTTTTTTATTTCAGTTATAATTATGTATTATTTCCCTAAATTATTTTTCAATAGTATATACATGTTATGACAATAGTTAACAATGCTTAACACATTGAAGCATGAACTGAATAACTAAATTTTGCTTCATCAACACGATATACTACGTAAATTATCCGATATTTGTTGCGATATCAAGTGTCAAAAATATGTTTTTATATTTCGCTTGAGAGTCGATAATCTCAGTGCCAAGTTGAACTTCTACAGCTTACGTTATTATAAAGTCCACAGAATAATTAATTGTTTTATTATGACTAAAATACGGTATTTGATGTCTGAAGATGAGTTACTACAGGATAGTGATGAAACCGGTTGTAGTGACCGAAATGTTCTTTGGCAGAGAAGTGATCCAACTCATTATGCGAAGAGAAATATCTCTCAGGAACATGATCTTAGCGCCTGGCGTCTAATGATAAGCGAGGATATTCCGAGGCATATAAAACGATGTACATAAGAGGAAGCTCATTTGAAAACAGGAAATCCAACTGGTCTACCACACTGGAAGAACTAGATGCCTTCTTTGCTATATTGTATACACGTGGAGGATTTGGTGCATGATCAATGCCAAGAAAGGGTCTCAGGAGTAAGACTTGGGGTCCACTCTTTTTTGCAGAAACTGTGGCGAGGGACAGATTTTCAGAAATCATGAAGTACCTATGATTTAACATCAGAGCGACATGCAGGCAGCGCTTGTTTACAGACACATTTGCCCTTGTTTCTGAAATATGCAATCATTTTATACAAAATTGCATTGTCTGATTCCAACCAGGCCCAAATCTTTCTGTTGATGAACAGCTGCTCCCAACCAAATGTAGATGCCATTTGTATAGTACATTGCCAGTACATATGATACTTTAAATATTCTAAATGTAACGAAATTAGTGATTTATTTGGTATTCCATTCCGTAGTAATTCTGCCCGTGGGCAGGTCTTTCACTGCAATCATAGCATTGTCATGTAATGCTTTGCAGCTTTACTAGGTAATTATAGATGAGGTAGCTTCCCGTTGCTTTACACACCGGTGAAGGATGACGATGATGATGATGAAGATGGCCGGATGATTTTTGGGGGACCGTTGGGCCCTAAGCTTCCTGACATTTGTCTTACAGGTGAGGAAAAATCTACAAAACACTTCACCCACGAGCCTGACTCGACCGGGATCCGAACCGGGCCCGCTGAGTGACAAGGCAGCACGCTACCTCGAGACCACAGCCGTAGACATTATATATATATATATATATATATATATATAATTTCTGATCAGTTATAACATTCATTCTTTAGTTTGTGTCGTCTCTCTTGTGTTTTGTATTCTGAAAAATATTTTTTTTCTTAAGTGTTGATCATTTAACTGTGAAACAACTGTTAATTTCTTATTCCTCCTGATTAAGTTACTATATATTACGGAAAACATAGTCATGTTAATCAATTAGTTAACAAAGAGAAAATTATATACCTTGAGTTTAATGTAAATCTTCTGAAAAAAATCTTTAAATATTCTATTCGGTTACTGTATAGGCTTAATGGTACAGTATAAATATAGAATACTGAATCACTATTGTTATACTTTCACGTATTGCGTGTTTAGTAATACAAGCCACTGACGCAGCATCGAGACTCTAAGCCAATGACGAGGAAGACAGAGCTCCATCAAGGAGCAAACCCTGCCGATGACTGCTCTACTTAAATAAAAATGGGTTGACTCCGAGACTAAGAGTACCTATAGTTCAACAGACTTTGTGGAGCGTTCGCATTTAACTGTTTCACAATAAAACACGTTTTATTCGCGTTGATTTCTATGGAATGTCAGCCACAATTGATGTACTTAACATAAGCTTAAAACTAAACATTAACCTACATATGTAAAATCTGATTTCAAGAGTGTTCCCATTTATTTTGTTTTAATGAACACTTAGCAACAAAAGAATGAGCCGCTTCAAAAAGCGGAGTTCCTGTTGTGATCCACTGCGCAGGCCCGAAGAGCTAAAGCTGTGGTTCACGATGTAACGCATTGTTAAATGTTTTAAATGCGCTGTATTTGGTTTTAATCGTCGTAACTAGTTAAACAGCAGTGAAGGAGACATGTTTCTAGATATTAACAAATGTTCAACAAATGCAATATTATTAAAATTGTGACATTCTAAAAATAAGTTCAACTCTCGTTCATAGTGTAAAAGTAAACAAGACAACTAGTATCCGACGTTCGAGTAGCGTAAATGGTTAAACCACTTACAAAAAGATGAAATACATATGAGAGCCAGGGTTCGAATCCTTGGACAATTTTGTAATCCATTTGTATATTTAAAAAATTCATCCTATAATATTTAATTCCTGCCACGTAATCTACGTTCACTTTACACCATATAAAGTAATATTCCTG
Source organism: Diploptera punctata (assembly GCA_030220185.1). Taxonomy (NCBI): domain Eukaryota; kingdom Metazoa; phylum Arthropoda; class Insecta; order Blattodea; family Blaberidae; genus Diploptera; species Diploptera punctata. Next base: position 8,961 of record JASPKZ010008965.1, on the reverse strand, counting down.
CCTTCGTAAACCCTATAATACTATTTAGCTACCGATATAAATTTAATTGTGCGCGGATATGGACAGCTAATGACAAATGAGGGAAATTTTGAGGAAGTGGCTGAATTCAAATACATAGGAACAATAATCACAAATAGGAATGAGATGCACAAAGAAATTAAACATAGGCTCAGTTCTGGAAATGCGTGCTATTATGCATTGCAGAGACTTTTGAAGTCCCAACTCCTTTCAAAAACATTAAACTGAAAATATATATAACTATTATTCTAAAAGTTATATTATATGGGTGCGAAACATGGATTCTTACTTTAAGGGAGGAAAGGAGATTACGATTATTCGAGAATAGAGTACTTAGGAAATATTTAGACCAAAGAGAGATGAACAGACAGGTGAATGGAGAAGACTACAAACAGTGAACAACATGGCCTTTATAGGAAGCCAGATATAATAAGAACAGTTAAGTCTCGTAGACTGCGATGGCCAGGACATGTTGCGCGTATGGGGAATGAAAGAGGTTTTCATGGAAGCTTCTTGTAAGAAAGCTAGAGGGAAAACGCCCAGTTGGTAGACAAATATTGAGGTGGGAGAATAACATTAATTATGATTTGAGGGATGTAGATTTTACAGGAAATTATTGGAAAGCATTCGCTCAGGATGTATGGAGAGGGGGTATGGATAGGGATGTATGGAGAGCTTATGTCCGCGCGACCATGAACCTACGGGTTCGATAGTGCCAGTGAGTGAGTGTTAGTAAGCAGTACCACGTTTTAATAATAATGCTATCAATGTGTGCAATATTTCTTTTTTCAATGAAACCTGTTTTTCATTCGACATTTCAGGTATTGTCTCCTGGCATTGGCGTATTGTAACCCCCTTCTAAGTTTTGGGGCGCCAGGAAGTCGTGGTTACGCTGTCCCAATGATATGCTGGGTGAAGACTATGGGTGATGATATGCCAGGAGAGGCCTTAGACGTAAACTTAATCTAATGATATGAATATGATATGGATGATAATGTTGGCCAGATGATGTTCGGGGACCATTTAGGCCTTAAAGTATCCTGATATTTGTCTTACAGGTGAGGAGGAAAAATCCCGAAAAAAAATCACACCCAGGAAACTTGTCCCGAGCGGGGATCGAACTCGGGCCGCAGCGTGATTAGGCAGCACGCTACCTCGAGAACACACCGGTGGACTATGTAATATAATACAGTATCATATATTTGTGTGTTTATTTATTACGTACTAGTGAGGAAAAAGTTTCTCCCTTCAATTAAAATATTCAGTTTATATATGTCAAGTCCAGCATAATAATACCCCAAAGATGATGGACAATAATAAAAAATTATAATTATTATTATTATTATTATTATTAATATTTTATTATTATTATTATTATTATTTTGAATCCCACAACAGACCCGGAGGCCCTTGGGGTAGTAGGAGGTTATGGCTCCCACTTTTTCTAGACAATCGGCATTTTATGTCAGCCGGGTTGTCAGCCCTGCGTGACGGCCGCCTTACCCCAGAACAAGCGTCTGGTACTCATTTACGTTAGAGGCTGAGTCGACCCCAGGGCCATAGTGCCGCCAGAGGGTTTGGGTCAGTTTAAAAATCCTGACCCCAACGGGACTTGAACCCTCGACCCTCTGGCTAGTAGCTCAGTGCCTTAACCACTACGCTACGGCGTGCCCCTATTATTATTATTATTATTATTATTATTATTATTATTATTATTTTCCATAATCTGTAATAATAATAAAAATAATGGGATGTATCAATGGATGTGAAGAATGTAATTACCTGGGAATAAAAATTAACTCAGAATGTACCCAAGAAAATGACATAAAATATAAATTCAAAAAGGCAGATCTGTAATAACAACGTTGAATGGAGTTTTGTGGGATAAGAACATAATAGTAGATACCAAATTAGGAATTTATAAATCCATAATTCAAAGCACGCTAACAGACGGTACAGAAACTTGGCAGTTGAATAAAAAATTGAGTTTAAAGCTTATGTCTACTGAAATGGATTGTTTTAGATGCTCAACTGGACATTTTAAAATGAGAAATATCAGAATACAATCATCAGCCAACAAGTGAAAAGTCCAAAATTCAACGTTAGATTTTGTGAGATATAAACAACTAGAATGCTATGGTCATACACGTAGTGTGCCAGAGAAAAGATTACCCAGAGAAAGCTTTGGAATGGATTCCACCTGGAAAAGGAAAGAGAGCTCCACCTAGATTTAATGGATGGATAATGCAAGAAGGGGTATGAGGGTGCTAGGTCCTGGAGAAATTGAATGTTGGAATCGAGAAGAATGGAGAAAGAAGATAAAATTTGTAAGCTTTGAGCACAGGAAATGTTTCTATTACATTGTAAACCTGCTCTAAATAATAATATTATAAATAAATAAATAAATAATATAATAATAATAATAATAAAAATAATAATAATAAAAATAATAATAGTATTATTAATAATAATATTACTCTAATCATATAATAATAATATTAAAGATATTCATATTAATAATAATTAATAATAAAAATAATAAATAATATAAAATATTAATACTTCCAAATAGTTAGTACGTTTTTTCCCTTTAAGGAAGGACGTAGAGAATAAAATGTAAAGAATTGAAAAATTAAATATATTATAACCTCTCGGGAATCGAACCTGTGACCAGTTACATACGAATCAAGGTCACTAAGCACTGAACTAAGCGTTCGCTGCCTTGTTGTGTTTAAAAAGAATGCTCTTCAAAGGAAGAAGGGAAACGTATTGTAGTCATACTCTGCAATTAGTTTACTGGTGTGAACCGCGCGTTGTAACTTAAAATATTCTAGATCAAGAGTCGGTCCATTCTTCTTGTTGCAAAGTGTACATTATAAGGTTTTATGCTAAAGTATTTTCGAATTTGTTTCGAAATTCCCAACTCATCTGTAAAACATCACTTTCATTCAGTGTTATAAAATAATTACTTCGCAGCACAATACAAAGGTCCTAATACAGATTTTCATTAATGATAAGTGTGTTTAGGAGAAACAGAACAGTAATAAAGTTTAAATACACTTAAACTTCCTTGAAAGTCAGATCCGGATTTAGCAATAAATGACCTCTTACTGCAGTGCTCCTGAACTAGCCGTATCGAGAACGCTAAAGTGAATACAAGCTTCTGTTAACCTCAGGAAAGGACAAGAAACACGAAGGGCAACTAGCAAGATGACGGAAGGAAAGCGATGGGACGACGAGGGCGCGCAGCGAGAGAGCGCAAAGAGAGAGAGAGAGAGGGGGAGAGGAGAAGAGCGAGAGAGAGGGGAGAAGGCGCGACGCGCTGGCAAGAAGAGAGCGCGAGAGGGCGGGAGAAGAGTTCTCTAGCTAGAGTAGCGCGATATGGCGAGAGAGAGAGAGCGCGAGCTCTCTCACTCTCTCTCTCCCCCTCCCCTCCCCTCCCCCTCTCTTATTTCCATCTTATTGTTTCTTATATCTCAAAAACTATACGTTTTTCCTCTTTTTTTACCTGTTATTTTATTTTTTTCTTGTAGTGGGTTCCGATGAAATGTAACTATTGAAATTGTTCTCATGAAATTATTTTGAAACATTATTACAAATCTTCATTAATCCGAGTTACCCAGGGTCCATTGATGTTTGAGATGTATTACGTGCCCTTCAACATTTCTCCATTCATTACTCTAATTTATTATTTTAAGATTATATCAATTACTGTTGAATATTATTTATAAAATATCTTATTATATTTTTTATTCTAAATTAAAATATTCCATAATTTTATATTTTAATTTTGAACAATACCTCAAAGGAACACATCATGATCTTATAAAAGTAGATTTCTTATTCTGTATAATATGTGATAAACCCAGTTAGAAATCGCTCCATTCATCATCCAAAATATGACATCCCGTTTAATGTTTTGAAACTCAGCGCATGCGCCAACTCGCCTATGCTTGTATGAGTGGGTTTGTACAGTGTGAGACTACATCTCCCGTGTTAAAATGTATTCCATTTATTAGTTTTTTAAAGCGTATTTAATGTGTTATTATATTGGTAACAGTGTTCATCTTTATATAACAATAAATAAGAGTATTATATGTTGTAGAGTTATGAGTCATAAAAAGAAATTTTAGTACAGAAATGTCAAACGCAACCAAATTGATATTACATAATCTAACAGCAAATTCAGTATTGAAATATAACAGCGAAAATTGGATACCGTTTTCTAAAATCAAATAAAAATTGCAAGTGGCACAGATGAGAATTTTACGTCCATTCCTAGGTTTTACAAAAATGGATTAGCATAGAAACACAGATAGCCTATACGCGATAAATAATAACTTTAAAATATAAAGTGATCCCACTACAGGTCTCAGGAGGCCCTTGAGGTAGTAGGAGGTTAAGACTCCTACTTTTTCTGGACAATCGACACTTGATGTCAGCTGAGTTGTCAGCCCTGTGTGACGGCCGCCTTTACCATCAGTTCAAGCGTCTGGTACTCATTTCCATTAGAGGCTGAGTCGACCCCAGGGCCAAAGTGCCGCCAGAAGGTTTGAGTCAGTTTTTAAACATCCTGACCCCACCGGGACGCGAACCCTCGACCTTCCAGCTTGTAGCGCAGTGCCTTACCACTACGCTACGGCGTGCCCCTAAAACATTAAAATATACTTACTTACTCACTGGCACTATCGAACCCGTAGGTTCATGGCCGCGCGGACATAAACTCTCCATATATCCCTATCCTGAGCTAATGCTTTCCAATAATTCCCTGTATAATCTATTTCCCTTAAGTCATAGTTAATATTATTCTCCCACCTCATTATTGGTCTACCAACTGGGCGTTTTCCCTCTGGCTTTCCTACAAGAAGCTTCCATGCACGTCTTTCATTCCCCATACGCGGAACATATCCTGCCCATCGCAGTCTACGAGACTTAACTGTTATAATTATATCTGGCTTCCTATAAAGACCATGTAGTTCATTGTTATGTAGTCTTCTCCATTCACCTCTCTGTTCATCTCTCTTTGGATATAGTTGAAGAAATTCAGAATTATCAAAGCAATTGGTTACAACATATCCAAAGGATGGACCCATCACACGTTTCTAAATGAGCATTGCAGTATCAACCTAAAATATTTCGTAATAGAGGAAGATCAAAATTTAGTTGGACTCTCCTACCACATGTTGAGAGCCTATAGTAACTGGCTCGAACGACCTAAACCTAAATACGTTTATGATCATGATATATATACTTCCATTCATGTGATTTAGATAAATATAGGTTACAATTTGCACTGACTTTGGGAGCGTCGGTACGTATTCTGGCTGTATACTTCCAAAGAGTTTACCCAGTACTTGAGTGACTGGTGCTACTAGAACCAGTATTGCAGCATCAAAGCATCAAAATGGATTCAAGATATTGAGTAATCGACAAACAGAAGATGAGAAGGCTACAGTAAATAATTATTGTGAAAAGAAGATCGATTTAATTTAGGCTCCCCAAGGCTTACTCTCAATATCACCACAAATATTGTGAATTTTATGCCAGTAGTGTGCCTATACAAATTTTAATACAAAATGCATAAATTATTGTAGCAGTATGTAAATAATCATCTGAATAATGTAATATGTTGATTTTTTTTCAGAAAAATGTGATAAGTACCTTATAATTCATTGGGAAGATGAGATAAAATTAACTTAATATCATCATATTTACAATGGATAAAATATGCATTAGTCATTGTACAAACGTAATCGCCAAATTATTCTTATGGGGTACCAGATAATCCAATAAACTGATAACTAATCTTGAATAACTTACACTAACTTGCTCATTTTCTCATCTAACGAAATTAAATTAGTACAGAATATTTTGTGGTACAAGAACTTTGTAATAGGCCTATGTGAATAAATATATTAAAAAAACACAATTTGATAGCGTAATATATATTTTGTTGTTGGCTAGCATGACGCAAGTAGTTACGTTTTCTCTATAGGAACACTCCTAGTATAGAATAGACCGAATAAAAAAAGCGTAAGAAATTTTAAAGTCAAGATTAACATGTGGGTGTGGTTGTAGGGTATTAAATAAACTACTCTGCTGGTTTTGCTCAATTTTTCTTTGATAAAGAATTCGTGTGGGCACTACTTGATATGATGACTTACTCAATATAAGTCATATGTTTAAGGCAGCCAAGAAAAGAAAACAAATATTCTTAAAATTACATTGTATGGATGGAAAATTGAACTCTTACTTTAAGAGAGGAGAAAATATGAGTAATTTATTTGAGATAAAAGTTATTAGCAAAATTTTTGGATCAAAAAGAAATGGACAGATGAATGAAGGAGAATACTTAGCAGTGAGCCACAATACCTTTATGGGAAACCAGTCGTAATAAAACAGTTAAGTCTCCTAGACTGCGATGGGTGGACATGTGGCACGAAAGGAGAATGAAAGAGGGGCATTGAAAATACTTGTGGAAATCCCAGAGAGAAAGCGCCCTTTAGGTGTGTCAAAAAGAGGTGGAAGAATATCATTAACCATTGATTTGAGAGAGGTAGATTATACAGGGGATGATTGTAAAATATTGCCTCAGGATATTGATGTATGGAGAGCTTATATCCGCGGGACCATAAATCTACGAGTTCTATAGTGCCAGTAATTGAGTTAATTAATATTGCAACAAAAGAGAAAAAAAATCCCACAACCGGGATTTGAATCCAAGACCTTGTTTTCAAATCCCGGATCTGGCAAAAATCTATTTAGTTGTATTACACTAACTGATGCATGCGAATAGCTTTGTCTGAGTACATTTATTTTAATATTACGTTCATAATTAATCTTGTAATCACATAGGCCTAATAGGCGTAAGTGAAAACCGTTGAAATATTTCGAAAAACCCCAAGAACTGGATTCTGGATTCTCTTTGAACAGTCAGTATCAACTATCCACTGAGCACCACCATTACAATAAATAGCAGTGAAGACAAGCAAAAAAATTCATCATAAGTAATGCCACGAGTGATTTCCAAATTATCGATATCTAGAGAATTTGTAAATCAAGAGTGGCATTTGTTAGGATTACTTAACGAATAAAATTAAGCTCTTTACTAAAAAATAATTATTTGAATATAGTTACTGGTGTTTTAAAATATTTATATAGTAAATGTAAACGGCGATGTTTGAAAACAAATTAGAAATCTGAGGTTATGTATATTCACTGCAACTCGATCATATTATTTATTGCCAAATAGGATCGCAATGTTGTAAGAATGCACTCTAGTGGAGAAATAATGAAACACATCAAACTATTATAATCAACATTATAGGTTAATAATTTATATTTTGAATAAACAACTCAGTAAAATCACTGAATCTATTCATTATTTGCTATATTCAATGTATTTGTTGGAGAAAAATAATGGTCTAACCTGTTCAGAATATTAAAAAAGTAGGAGCTTTCTTTATCACAAAAGCAGGAGCTGATAAAGAGAAATCGATAAAGAGCGAGGTGAAACACGACTGTCATTGGTGTAAAACAGAATTCATTGAAACGTGATTGGTCATTGACTAGCATTTGCGACATGAGTTAAATAGTCTTCATAATACCTCCAACAGCGATGAAAAATTGTGATAAATATGTTTACTCACTGAAATTAATGATAAGCCTGTTTCTTTATCTAACATTCACAGGGGGGAAAAACACTATGAGGTTTAATTTAAGAATTAAATTAATGTTTCTATTACCTCACCTCATATCCTTATTCTTCTAGAGTGCAGTTTTGGAGCTTATCTCCGTCATCAGTAGCCACTCGTCGACCGGTGTTATGTCGTTTCTTGGCGGTTTTCTTCTACCTTCTATCGGTGGACCGATGATGGTGCAAGTCAACATTTGCGGGAGTTTCGATATTCATGAATTTATCTATCTTGATTTTTGGATGTAGATTTTTTCCCAGTTTTTTCTGTTTTTTTGTGTGTTTGATTAGGCTAGTTTTTGTATCGATTAAAAGTTTTTCAGACCAAGCATGAGCTGCTACAGTTAACTTGTCCACTTCACCCTTGTTGACATTTCTAAGATGTTCTTTTAATCTAGTTTTAAATTTCTTTTTGTTTTTCCTATGTAGGTTTTGTCACAATCCTTACATTTGATATGATATATTCCTTATTTGTTTTCTTCTTCAATTTTTTTTTCATTTTTGTTGGTTCTAAGTATCTTGTTTAGGCTGTATTCAATCTTCGGAGCCAATCGTACGTTAAACTTTTTCAAAATTTTCTGGAACTTGTGGTGTTTTAAAGAATGGTAAGTGATGTTTTTTTAATTTTATGTTCTCTTCTGTTTGTTTTTAAGTGTGCTTTCAGTGATTATTTTTTGCCTTTTAAACTTGTTTATTTTCTTGTCTGTTTCTTCTTTACCAGGCACAATTCCACAGTTTTAAGAACAACAATATATTATAAAATAGAATAATTGGTAAAGTTCCATTTCCTCCTCAACTGATAAAACTCATCAAACATTATAGGACTCTCGAAACCTGTTTAATCCCCAGCATAACGTTGTTAAGTTACTGAATTATTTGTAATTATCTTATAGAGATGCGGCTCCATAATTCCTTCTCATCCCTGTTAAACGTTCGTCTCTCGTCGCTGGGGTCTCGGGATTGAATCTCGGTCACTCCATTTTTGTTTTCACATGGTGGATGAAACGGTCCCTTGGCAGGTTCTCAGATTTTTCCTTCCTTTTTTGTCTTGACCAAAAATGTAATTTCACTATTTTTCCTACTCATTTCATCCATTTAGTTAATTTCGTTCATATGCCCCCTGTGACAGTTATTTCCGCTCGGTCCTGTATCTACGGAATTAATCGTGCCGCTGAATTAGTTTTATTTTTATATGATTATCCCCTTCTGTCTGTCTGTCTGTCTGTCTGTCTTTCCTCTCTCTCTCTCCC
>JASPKZ010008964.1:0-270241 GCA_030220185.1 Diploptera punctata | reverse complement strand
AGTTTGTGTCCGGGATTTACAATGCAATAAATTCCTGTCTCCTAAATCCAAAATTTCAAAATTAGTTTTCCAAGGCTAATAGTCTGTTTTTTCCAAGAAATGTACAAATTTTCGACATTTCAAAAAAATTGCAAAAAATGCTATCTCGGAGGGCGATTCCCGGCATTTATTATGCCAAAAAATCCGCTCTAAATCCAACATTTCCAAAAAATTGGTCTTTTCCAGAGGCTCTAGTCTTTGTTTTTTCCTAAAAAGTGTCAAAATTTTGGAAATTTCAAAAACAGCAAAAATACAATCTAGAGGGTGTGTCCGAGATTTATAATACAAAAAATCCGGTCTAAATCCAAAATTTCAAAATTGAGTTTTGCAAGGCTATAGTCTTTGTGTTTTCCCAAAAAAGTCCATATTCTCGAAATTTCAAAAACTGCAAAAATACTATCTAGAGGCTGTATCCGGGATTTATAATGCAAAAAATTCGGTCTAAATCCAAAATTTCAAAATTGAGTTTTCCAAGGCTGTGTTTTTCCAAAAAACGACAAAATTTTTGAAATTTCAAAAACTGCAAAAATATAATCTAGAGAGTGTGTCCGGGATTTATAATGCAAAAAACTCCGGTCTAAATCCAACATTTCAAAATTGAGTTTTCCAAGGCTATAGTCTGTGTTTTTCAAAAAAATGTCCATATTCTCGAATTTCAAAAACTGCAAAAATACAATCTAGAGGGTGTGTCCGGTATTTATAATGGGGAAAATCCGGTGTAAATCCAAAATTTCAAAATTGAGTTTTCCAAGGCTATAGTCTGTGTTTTTCCAAACAATGTCAAAATTTTCGAAATCTCAAAAACTGCAAAAATACAATCTAGAGGATGTGTCCGGGATTTATAATGCAAAAAATCCGGTGTAAATCCAACATTTCAAAAATTGAGTTTTCCAAGGCTATAGTCTTTTTCCAAAAAATGTCAAAATTTTGGAAATTTCAAAAATTGCAAAAATACAATCTAGAGGGTGTGTCCGGGACTTATAATCCAAAAAGTCCGGTCTAAATCCAAAATTTCAAAATTGAGATTTCCATGGCCATATTTGTGTTTTTCCAAAAAATGTTAAAATCTTCGAAATTTCAAAAACTGCAAACATACAATCTAGAGGGTGCGTCCGGGATTTATAATGCATTAAATCCGGTCTAAATCCAAAATTTCAAAAGTGAGTTTTCCAAGGCTAGAGTCTGTGTTTTTCCAAAAAAGTCCATATTCTCGAAATTTCAAAAACGTAAAAATACTATCTAGAGGGTGTGTCCGGGATTTATAATGCAAAAAATCCTGTCTAATTCCAAAATATCAAAATTGAGTTTTCCAAGGCTATAGTCTGTTTTTCCAAAAAATGTCAAAATATTCAAAATTTCAAAAACTGCAAAAATACTCTCTTATAGGGCAAGTCCGGAATTTATAAAGCAAAAAATCCGGTGTAAATCCAAAATTTCAAAATTGAGTTTTCCAAGGCTATAGTCTGTGTTTTTCCAAACAATGTCAAAATTTTCGAAATCTCAAAAACTGCAAAAATAAAATCTAGAGGGTGTGTTCGGGATTTATAATGCAAAAAATCCGGTCTAAATCCAAAATTTCAAAATTGAGTTTTCCAAGGCTATAGTCTGTTTTCCCAAAAATGTCAAAATTTTCGAAATTTCAAAAACTGCAAAAATGCAATGTAGAGGGTGTTTCGGGGATTTATAATGCAAAAAATCCGGTCTAAATCCAAAATTTCAAAATTGAGATTTCCATGGCCATATTTTTGTTTTTACAAAAAATGTTAAAATTTTCGAAACTTCAATAACTGGAAAAATACAATCTACAGGGTGTGTCCGGGATTTATAATGCAAAAAATCCGGTCTAAATCCAAAATTTGGAAAATGAATTTTTCAAGGCTAGAGTCTTTGTGTTTTTCCAAAAAATTTCAAAATTTTCGAAACTACAAAAACTTCATAAATACTATCTAGAGGGCAAGTACGGCATTTATAATGCAAAAAATCCGGTCTAAATCCAAAATTGCAAAATTGAGTTCTCCAAGGCTATAGTCTTTGTCTTTTTCCAAAAAATGTCAAAATTTTCGAAATTTCGAAAACTGCAAAAATACAATGTAGAGGGTGTGTCCGGGATTTATAATGCAACAAGTCCGGTTAAAACCAAAATTTCAAAATTGAGTTTTCCAAGCCTAATCTTTGTGTTTTTCCAAAAACTGTCAAAATTTTCGAAATTTCAAAAACTGCAAAAATACAATCTAGAGTTGGTTCCGGGATTTACAATGCAATAAATCCGGTCTAAATCCAAAATTTCAAAATTGAGTTTTCCAAGGCTATAGTCTGTTTTTCCAAAAAATGTCAAAATTTTCGAAAATTCAAAAAATTGCAAAAATACTATCTAGAGGGCTAGTCCGGCATTTATAATGCAAAAAATCCGGTCTAAATCCAACATTTCAAAATTGTGTTTTCCAAGGCTATAGTCTTTGTTTTTTTCCTAAAAAATGTCAAATTTTCCAAATTTCAAATCTGCAAAAATACAATCTAGAGGGTGCGTACGGGATTTAAAATACAAAAAATTCGGTCTAAATCCAAAATTTCAAAATTGAGTTTTCCAAGGCTATAGTCTTTGTGTTTTCCCAAAAAATGTCCATATTCTCGAAATTTCAAAAACTGCAAAAATACTATCTAGAGGGTGTGTCCGGGATTTATAATGCAAAAAATCCGGTCTAAATCCAACATTTCAAAATTGAGTTTTCCAAGGCTATAGTCTGTGTTTTTCCAAAAAATGTCAAAACTTCCGAAATTTCAAAAAATTACAAAAATACTATCTAGAGGGCTAGTCCGGCATTTATAATGCAGAAAATCCGGTCTAAATTCAAAATTTCAAAATTGATTTTTCCAAGGCTATAGTCTGTGTTTTTCCAAAAAATGGCAAACATTTTCGAAATTTCAAAACATCTAAAATACAATCTAGAGGATGTGTCCGGGATTTATAATGCAAAAAATCCGGTCTAAATCCAAAATTTCAAAATTGAGTTTTCCAAGGCTATAGTCTGTTTTTCCAAAAAATGTCAAAATTTTCGAAATTTCAAAAATTGCAAAAATACAATCTAGAGGGTGTGTCCGGGACTTATAATTGCAAAAAATCCGGTCTAAATCCAAAATTTGAAAAATTGAGTTTTCCAAGGTGTTTTTCCAAAAAAGTCAAAATTTTTCAAATTTCAAAAACTACAAAAGTACAATCTAGTAGGAGTGTCTGGGATTTATAATGCAAAAATTCCGGTCTAAATCCAAAATTTCAAAATTGAGTTTTAATCTTGGAGTTTTTTCCAAAAAACGTCAAAATTTCGGAAATTTCTGGAACTGCAAAAATACAATCTAGTAGGTGTGTCCGGGATTTATAATGCAAAAAATCCGGTCTAAATGCAAAATTTCAAAATTGAGTTCTCCAAGGCTAGAGTCTTGGTGTTTTTTTTAAAAAACGTCAAAATTTTGGAAGTTTCACAATTGCAAAAACACTATCGAGTAGGAGTGTCCGGGATTTAAAATTCAAAAAATCCGGTCTAAATCCAAAATTTCAAAATTGAGTTTTCCGAGGCAATAATCTTTGTTTTTCCAAAAAAGTCAACATTTTCGAAATTTCAAAAACTGCAAATATACAATCTAGTAGGTTTGTCCAGAATTTATAATGCAAAAAATCCAGTCTAAATCCAAAATTTCATTATTGAGTTTTCCAAGGCAATATTCTTGGTGTTTTTACAAAAAACCTCAAAATTTTTGAAATTTCAAAGACTGCAAAAATACAATCTAGAAGGTGTGCCCGGTTTTTTTGTAATACAAAAAATCTGGTCTAAATGCAAAATTTCAAAATTGAGTTTTCCAAAGCTATAGTCTCGGTGTTTTTCCAAAAAAAGTCAAAATTTAGGAAATTTCAAAAATACAATCTAGTAGCTGTGTCCGGTCTAAATCCAAAACTTTGTAGCGATTAATATGATAGGAGACATATAAACTAAGATACAACTCTTATATACATGGATCTGAAACTAAAATGTTCCGAAATATATATTAAATTGTTATTAAAATTAAATAAATCTATAAATAATGAAAATAGAATATATTACTAACATCGCTATAAAATAGGTATGTGGAAAAGTAGAAATATATCCAGGTAAAAATTCCACGTACCTTTGTCTAGAATAAAATACTGTAAAACGATACCTGCTATACAAATGACAAATAAAGAGGTATTGTCAGAACTCTACCTACTACACAACTTACAAATAATATAGGAACACAAAAGGGTATTGTCAAAACAATATAACTAATTCCAATTAGCAGTCTATACAACTAATAAGAAATATTCATTCTTTAAGAAAAGATAACATTAGTTAGCTATTTAAAATATTAAAACTCTATTGTCCCAATTCTTAGAAACCAATTAACCCTACTATGAAATTCCAAGAAATGATGATAAAGAATTACTACCTGGCTAGCAGACAACAAAAGACATTCATTCACCTCTAGAAAAGATAATCTCTTAACATTGACAGTTTACAAAGAAACTGATAAACATTTATCTATTAAATATCAAAGAACCAATTTACCCAGTTCTTAGAAATGTTATACATACTAGTAAATAATATTATTGTAACATAAATATATATTCAATTGTAAGGAGTGGATTCGAGAAAAGTGGGAGGAGCCACCGCCTTTATAAGCGAGAACTTATATCAAAATACACTCACTATCACTATCAGTGACTCTGTGTTCAGTGTTGGAACATCGTAGACCTGCAGACCGCGATCTCCGATTCAGTTTAAATATTAAATTCGTCCGAGAAATAGTTAAATTTAAAGTTATAGTCCGTTAAGCATTTGGACTTTGAAAATATTGATTCGAGCACGTGGGCCTCTAAGTATTTCATCGACTCCACTCATAGATAAATCTTTGTAACTGTATTAACAAAAGTGTATTTCTCCGTAAATAAACAGTTTCTTGGATTCGTTAAATTTGAGTGTACATTTATACGTTGTTCTTTGATTATAAAGAGTTCATAACCCTGAGATCTCTTGCCTACCACCGAGCTCCGGTACAACTTCAAAATTAAATTTTTCCAAGGCTATAGTCTTGGTTCTTTTTTTCCAAAAAAGTCAAAATCTTGGAAATTTCAAAAAATGTAAATATACAATCTGGTAGGCGTGTCCGGGATTAATAATGGAAAAAAATCCGGTCTTAATCGAAAATTTATAAATCGAGTTTTCCAAGGCTGTAGTCTTGGTGTTTCTTTCTAAAAAAACTTCAAAATTTTGGAAATTTCAAAAACTGCAAAAATACAATCTAGTAGGTGTGTCCGGGATTTATAATGCAAAAAATGCGGTCTAAATGCAAAATTTCAGAATTGAGTTCTCCAAGGCTATAGTCTTGGTGTTTTTCCAAAAAACGGCAATTTTTTTGAAATTTCAAAAACTGCAAAAATACAATCTAGTAGGTTTGTCCGGGATTTATAATGGAAAAAAACTCCGGTCTAAATCCGAGGTTTCAAAATTGAGTTTTCCAAGGCTAATCTTGGTGTTCTTCCAAAAAAGTCAAAATTTTGGAAATTTCAAAAACTGCAAAAATACAATCTAGTAGATTCATGTAGGCTTTCACGGCCGGAGTTGCTATGATGATCTTGATGAAGATTTTCGGGCTGTAGGCCGTGGTCGTGAGGCTTGTAGTTCCCCGACGTTTCGCCAAAGACTGCGTCTGGCTCCCTCAAGGGTTGTCTTGAGACTGGCATTTCTGTCCACTGTCGGTGAACGTATAAATAGGACAGACAGTGGACAGAAATGCCAGTCTCAAGACAACCCTTGAGGATGCCAGACGCAGTCTTTGGCGAAACGTCGGGTAACTACAAGCCTCACGACCACGGCCTACAGCCCGAAAATCTTCATCAAGATCATCATACAATCTAGTAGGTGTGTTCGGGATTTATAATGCAAAAAATCCAGTCTAAATCAAAAATTTCAAAATTGAGTTTTCCGAGGCTATAGTCTTGCTGTTTTTCCAAAAAAAAGTCAGTTTTGGAAATTTAAAAAAAAAATCTGGACGGTGTGTCCGGGATTTATAGTGCAAAAAATCCGGTCTAAATCCAAAATTTCAAAATTAAGTTTTCCGAGGCTATAATCTTGGTGTTTTTCCAAAAAAACGTCAAAATTTTGGAAATTTCAAAAACTGCAAATATACAATCTAGTAGGTGGGTCCGGGATTTATAATGCAAAAAATCCGGTCTAAATCCAAAATTTCATTATTGAGTTTTCCAAGGCTATATTTTTCCAAAAAACGTCAAAATTTTGGAAATTTCAAAAGCTTCAAAAATACGATCCAGTAGGTGTGTGCGGGATTTATAATGCCAAAAATCCGGTCTAAATCCATAATTTCAAAAATGAATTTTCCAAGGCTATAGTCTTGGTATTTTACCAAAAATGTCAAAATTTTCCAAATTCCAAAAACTGCTAAATACAATGTAGAGGGTGTGGCCGGGGTTTCTAATGCAACTAACCTGGTCTAAATCTAAAATTTCAATTTTTAAAAAAAAAAGTCAAAATTTAGACATTTCAAAACCTGGAAAAATCAATCTAGAAGGTGTGTCTGGGAATTGTAATGCAAAAAACTGGTCCAAATCCAAAATTTCAAAATTTGGTATTTTACCAAAAATTCAAAATCTTCCAAATTTCAAAAACTGCTAAATACAATATAGAGGGTGCGTCCGAAATTTTCAATGCAAAAAATCTGGTCTAAATAAAAAATTTCAAAATTTTTCCAACAAATGTCAAAATTTTCGAAATTTAAAAAATTTTTAAATACAATCTAGAGGGGCTGTCCGGGATTTCAAATGCAAAAAAATTCGGGCTAAATCCAGAATTTCAAATATCGAGTTTTCCAAGGCTTTTCTCTTTTGTAGGTACACGACCGCGCGGACAAAAGCTCTCCATACATCACTGTCCTGAACTCGTGTTTTCCATTCATTTCCTGTATAATCTACTTCTCTCATATCATAGTTAACGTTATTCTCCCGCCTCATTCTTGGTCTATCAACTGAGCGGGAGGAGCTATCAACCAACTACACCCTAACTACACAGATTCTGCGTGTTTCTCTGAGTTAAAGCTCTCGTTTGCCCTTTACACTGCTACAAACGGGTATATCCGTTGGCAAAGAAAATGTTTGCCATGCTATGGGTGTGTATATCCATTCTCAACTCCAAACGCCTGCTAGTTATATAATACGTATTGCATTGCTTTCAATCTAGGCAGGCATATACTGCCATCTCTTAGGAACCTAAATAAACCTTTTCCTTATTTCTCCCTGCATTGAGCAAGGAGGGTTTTAAAGGCTGGAAATATCTCAGCAGTGAAAAGGTTAACGATTCTACTGTAACCAGTATAGTGGCGTGCAATTATCTGCAAAGTTCAACATTTTAAGGAATTTGATATCCCAATACTTTATAAACATTGTAGATGAATTATTAGCAGTCAAGATATCAGAATGGGGTCAGGATTTTTAAACTGACCCAAACCTTCTGGCGGCACTATGGCCCTGGGGTCGACTCAGCCTCTAACTGAAATGAGTACCAGACGGTTGTTCTGGGGTAAAGGCGGCCGTCACGCAGGGCTGACAACCCGGCTGACATCAAGTGCCGATTGTCAAGAAAAAGTGGGAGCCTTAACCTCCTACTGCCCCAAAGGCCTCCTGAGGCCTGTAGTGGGATCACTTTACCTTTACTTTACCAAGATATCAGAATTAATACTAAGATCTCAATTTATTCTAGTCTAATTTTCTCTCCTATTTTGCTGTCCTGTTGATTTATATGTATCAATTATTGATTACTTGTCCACGCAGCGGGCCCGGGTTCGATCCCCGGTCGGGACAGTTTTTCTGGGTGAGGTTTTTATCGGGGTTTTTCCTCACCTGTAAGACAAATGTCAGGAAAACTTCAAGGCCCAAACGGTCCCCGAAATCATGTAGCCATCGCAATCAACATTCATATTCATCTTAGGTTAAACTTAGGATTAGGGGCTCTCCTGGCGCATCATTATCATAATCACCCATCACATCGGGGCAACGTAACCCCGCCTTCCAGGCGCCCCAACCTCAGAAGTGGGTTACAATACGCCATGCCAGGAGAGAAACCAGGAATGTCGAAAGACAAACCTGGGGCATTTGGGGGGCAAAAATTTGATTACTTTGATTCCCTATAAATCACCCACGTTCCCTCATGTATCATCATCATCCAGGGATTAAGCCGGTTGGCTCGTTCCGGATTCATGAAAGCAAGAATTGTTAAAATTGTTAAGACTATCTTCTGTGTGGGCGTCCAACATTTCTCCTTCCGTGAGGAAATCTTCTTTCTGGCATTCTATCAATATGTTCTTTCCAGTCGTTCCTATATTTAATTATTCGGTCTGTAAGTTTGAAAATATTTAGTTCCTTTCTTATAGCTTCATTTCTTTTCTTATCCAGCAGAGTATATCCTGCTATATTTCTTAAAAAATCATCTCAGATGCTTCCAATCTTTGTTCTTGTCTTTTAGTGATCATCCAACATTCTGATCCATACATCAATACAGGAACAGCCATTACTTTATAAAATTTAATTTTTGTTTCCTTTCTTGTGTTTTTAAGGGTTCTTTTAATAGTACCTCACATTAGATGAAATTCATTTATTTTGTCATTAACATCTTCAATTTTAACATATGATAAATTGAAACCTAGATATTTAAAACTCTTCACCTGCTCTAAAATTTTATTATCAATTACTATTTTTGCTCTTAAGGTATCATGTCCTATAAATGCTAAAATTTTAGTTTTATTCTTACAAATTTTTTAATTGTAATTGGCATTTATTTTTTTCCAAATTAAAAATAGCTTTTTGTAGATCTTCTTCTGAACTGGAAATCACTACTTGATCATCAGCAAATAATATTGTATCCAACAGTTTATTATTTATTTTAAAATGTTTATTTAAATTAATCTGCCACTTTAACATAACTTTGTCTTGTATACCATTGGTTCATTATCTCAAATAACTTGTATAATACCACTCTGTATGCAGTTAATTACATGCAGTATAATTCATTTACATCCTGTATATAAATTTTATAGTGGTAATTTTCAGTGTCTACTGAACAGGATCGGTACTTTTAAAATTCATTGTAAATCACCGTTGAGATTATGTTATAAAACATTAAAATATTTAAATAATTTCTACAGTTATGAGGCGAATCATAGAATCTAACTCCAATTATTAATTAAAACAAGTACCTGATATATTTGTCGTGCTCAACTAAAACAAATTTCTGTTTAAAAAAAACTTTAAGAAGTTAAAACCAAGATTTTAACAACTTGAAGTTTTTAAAACAGAAAATCAATTATGTAATCAATTGAGTTGGTGTTTACTTGATGAAAATCCATATTTATTAATTAAATAAAAATACCGTAGTTTTATTTGATTTTCATATTTATTATATAATTCAGTGTATCACGGGTAAAAAGTTAGATCTTTTGGAGGCTGTAGAAATTAATAAATTTAAAAGTAGTAAAAAACTGTTAAATTCTCAACTTGATTTGAATGAATCCCCTTTGTTAAATTAAAAAATTTAAATAAATATTGTTGTATTGTTGCTTAGATCAGTTGGAACACAATTCATAATTTGTTAACATGTCTGAAGAAGGTACAGTGTACCGAAACAGCTGTCACTGAATTATATAATAAATATGAAAATCAAATAAAACTAAGTTTTATTTTTATTTAATTAATAAATCATTTATGGTTTTAATTACTTGACAAAGTTTTTTTAACAGAAATTAATTTTAGTTGATGACTGATAAATTATCATCATCATAATTGGCTCGACAGCCCCAATGTGGGACTTGGCCACCTTCAGAAGCTTATGCCAGACTTCCCTCTTCTGAGCTTCATTCTTCCAGTTTTTTATTTTTAAAATCATAATGTCTTGAATTATACCATCCTCCCATCTTAATTTAGGTCTTCCAACTTTTCTGGCCAATAGAGGTTGCCTATTGTAAATTCTTTTTGTAATCCTTTTGTTGTCCATATGAATAATGTGTCCAGCCCATGCCAATCTATTAACTTTAACAAAATTCAGAATATCTGGCTGATTGTACAGTTTATACAATTCACTATTGTATCTCTTTCTCCGTGCATTATTTTCTTTCACGGCACCAAAAATGGATCTCAGTATCTTCCTTTCAAAACGCCCTAATAATTCCTCATCAGATTTCAACATGGTCCAAGTTTCTGATGCGTAAGTTAACACTGGTCTAAGGAGAACTTTATACATGAGTATTTTTGTCTTTCTAGATACAATCTGGGATCTAAACATTTTCCTGAGTCCAATAAAGCATTTGTTTGCAGCCATGATCCGCAGATGAATTTCAGCCGAATTGTCATTTCTACAATTTACTTCAGATCCTACATAAATACTGATAAATCAAGAACTTGTTTTAATACTTTATATTATATTAAATAGGACCGACGAAGATTTTTTAAAATATTTTTAAGAAAACAGCTCTAATAGCTGCATTCCTTCAGAATTTGCTGCTAATTTTACTGCAGTTTGGAAAAAAATGTTGGGAACGCTGTGAATGATCATTATGGATGGAATTTTCATGTGGGATTTTTTATAAAGAAAATTTAGAATAGTTCAATGATTTAGTAGCATATTACCTCTCAAGTACATAAAACACTTAAAAACATAATCTATATTTTCAATTCATTACAGTAATTTCATTCGGCTACTTGAGTGTCAACTCCTGTTTATTATATTACTACAATGCATAATAAAGAACAGAAAAACTTGCTAATGTCTAAAATTGAAAAAAAATTTACATACCCACAATCAGCAAACTTTGTTTTGAGCTGCAAAGTTTCCTCTCATAACTTTAACACATTCAACTTGGAATGTTCTTGTATTATCACTGCAAAATCTTTGTTAAGTAACAGGAAATCTTTGTTATTGCAACAATGGACATTTTGAACTTTTATAGGAAATATCACTATAATACATTTTACCTCATAAATTATTGTTTCTTCAAAATTAAATATGGGAAATAACATAATGAGGTACTTATTAATGAAGAATAAGTCATTTTTTTATATCTTACCTCATAGTTTATGTTTTCTTAAACATGGGAACTGCAGTTTTCAAGAGGAAATATCCCTCCCATTTCCAACCGACATTATGACTGCAGTTTTCAAAAGGAAATATCCCTCCCATTTCCAACCGACATTATGACTGCATTTTTCAAGAGGAAATATCCCTCCTATTTTCAACTGACATTATGACTGCAGTTTTCAAGAGGAAATATCCCTCCCATTATCAACCGACATTATGACTGCAGTTTTCAAGAGGAAATATCCCTCCCATTATCATCCGACATTATGACTGCAGTTTTCAAAAGGAAATATCCCTCCCATTTCCAACCGACATTATGACTGCATTTTTCAAGAGGAAATATCCCTCCTATTTTCAACTGACATTATGACTGCAGTTTTCAAGAGGAAATATCCCTCCCATTATCAACCGACATTATGACTGCAGTTTTCAAGAGGAAATATCCCTCCCATTATCAACCGACATTATGACTGCAGTTTTCAAAAGGAAATATCCCTCCCATTTCAAATCGACATTATGACTGCATTTTTCAAGAGGAAATATCCCTCCGATTTTCAACTGACATTATGACTGCAGTTTTCAAGAGGAAATATCTCTCCCATTATCAACTGACATTATGACTGCAGTTTTCAAGAGGAAATATCCCTCCCATTATCAACCGACATTATGACTGCAGTTTTCAAGAGGAAATATCTCTCCCATTCCCAACTGACATTATGACTGCAGTTTTCAAAAGGAAATATCCCTACCATTTTTCAACGAAAATGATGACTGCAGTTTTCAAGAGGAAATATCCCTCCCATTTTCAACCGACATTATGACTGCAGCTTTCAAGAGGAAATATCCCTCCCATTTTCAACCAACATTATGACTGCAGTTATCAAGAGGAAATATCCCTCTCATTTTCAACCAACATTATGACTGCAGTTTTCTGGAGGAAATATCCCTCCCATTTTCAACCAACATTATGACGGCAGTTTTCAAGAGTAAATATCCCTCCCATTACCAACCGACATTATGACTGCAGTTTTCAAGAGGAAATATCTCTCCCATTACCAACTGACATTATGACTGCAGTTTTCAAGAGGAAATATCCCTCCCATTTTCAACCGACATTATAACTGCAGTTTTCAAGAGGAAATATCCCTCCAATTTTCAACCAACATTATGACTGCAGTTTTCAAGAGGAAATATCCCTCCCATTTTCAACCGACATTAGAACTGCAGTTTTCAAGAAGAAATATCCCTCCCATTTTCAACCGACATTATAAGTGCAGTTTTCAAGAGGAAATATCCCTCCCATTTTCAACCAACATTATGACTGCAGTTTTCTAGAGGAAATATCCCTTCCATTACCAACCGACATTATGACTGCAGTTTTCAAAAGGAAATATCCCTCCAATTTTCAACTAACATTATGACTCTTGTGAGGAAACTTCCCTCCCATTTTAATTATGATTCCTGTGAGTCATAATGTTGGTTGAAACTGGAAGGGATGTTTCCTCTTGAAAACTGCAGTTTCCATGTTTAAAAAACATAAACTATGAGGTAAGATGTAAAAAATGACTCATTCTTCATGAATATTTGTTTCATTTAACATGTTTTAATATGGATGCCTGAATTATTGTCAGCTTGTCCAGACTGGACAATCGGTTACCCATAAATATTTTTGTTTCACTTGACATGTTTGATATGCTGTCCATATCATCATCAGCCTGTCCAGTTGGACAAGCTGACAATGATATGGACAGCATATCAAAACATGTTATACGAAACACAAATATTTAAGAGGCTGTACCAGATTCATCTTAATTATTAAGAAGAATCTCATAATGTTACTTCCTAAACCTTATCCGCTCTTAAAGTGATCCTAACATAAACAAATGTCAATTGTATCCTTCCACCATTCATGCCACAATTACTGTCACATTGACAGGGAGCACTTGAGAAGTATATAAAACATGTTATAGTTGAATGGGGTAGATTTTGCACTGAAATTGTGAAATACATTTTAAAATAACTGTTTTTTGACCACTAGTCAAAGGTTTGCCAGACTTGTGTTTTAAAAATTTAGATGGTGACACAACAACAGAAGCCTAGACACCTTCAGCCATTTTGTTGCATCAAAATCGACTAAAGTATGACTCAAATGCATCATCCATATGTATTAAGCTATTTTAAGTTGTAATTATTGATTAGGTATATTTTAAAATCCCCTCAAGGGCCCACCACGGTGGGTACAGGGAATGGCGATCCAGAGGTATCTAAGCTACCCAGTGCCTGTGGGTATAGCTGGGCCACCCTGACTCCAGGGGTAATAAATATGTAGACCTGGTCCTCCAGGTTGGGGGTTGGGCATAGGGCTAACAACCCTAACCCATGAAAAACTACCATGTTGAGAAAAAGTAAAAAAAAAACCCAAAAGTAATAGTCGGACTGATCTAAGGAAACAACTTGGCAATAAGAAAGGATGATGAGACGGATACAAGACTGGTTCCTAGTAACATAGAATGTACTCTGATGTTGGAGGAACTAACAGAATATTAAATGGAGCGAGAAATAAGGCCATTGACTGAAGAGAATGGATGGTTATGAGGGAGGCTAAGGTCAAACTAAAAAGACCATCACGCCAATGTTGATGATATTTTAGAATATTTCCTATGTTTTCAATATTATTTTCATTCACAAAGAATAACAAGAACATTCAGAGGACATATTTTTAATTTAGTTAAGAGAACTAATTTTTCACGAACCTACTGCTTCTACATTATAACTAGGTGCCCATAACCAATCAAAAGCGAGCAGGTCACGTGGTTTTGTTTTGATGAGGATCACTTTAAGAGCGGATAGCATTTAATTGTAATTTATTAATCACTATGAGGATTAATCTAAAATTTAAAATAAATTCTTTACACCTCACCTCATATCGTGTTATGATAAAACAAGTAGAACATGAGGTGAGGTGTAAAGAATTTATTTCAAATTTTAATGGAAATTCTGTTTGCCACTTCAAAGCAATTAAAGACTTGATTGAATGACTCAATATAAAAAACCACATGCACAAAATGCAATGTTTGAATCCTGTGTCACAAATTTATGGCACATAAAAGAACCTTAAACCTGATAAAAAGAGACATCTGAACAAAATTTATTGACCTTTAGCTGCAAAAGAGTGATGTTAAATGAAAATACTAACCGACAAAAAGCAGTAATACTTTACTAAAATTAACTAACTTCCATTGAGGTATTACTCAAAATATAAAATTATAAAATTGAGTACCTATAAGTTTGAGTGTCCTCAACTTGATTACAATTTTTTTTTTAATTCTGTACACTTTTCAGAACCAGTTCTATCTTTGACAGAAGTTTGTTTGGATACTGACAGTTGTGATTCTCCTATAGCGAGGATTATATTGTCGATAATTAAATATGGGAAATAACATTATGAGGTTCTTAATTCGTAAATTAATGAGTCATTTTTTTAACATCTTACCTCATATTTTATGTTTCTTCAAACACGGGAACTAGTTTTCAAGAGAAGGATATCTCTCATTTTCAACCGACATTATGACTACCGGATTTTCGTTGGAATTGTTGGAATCTGCATCAATAACGTTGCCATCTGGTGTTGATTTGATGAACTTTGAGAATTGACAATTTGGGAGAAGATATATATTCAGAAGAACAAATTTAGATCCATGAATTTTGAGATTCCTGATGAACGTGACCTCATCTCAAAGTTCATCAAATCAACACCAGATGGCAATATTATTGATGCAGATTCCAAAGAGTCCAACAAAAATCTGGTAGTCATAATATCGGTTGAGAATGAGAGAGATCCTTCTCTCAAAAACTAGTTCCCGTGTTTGAAGAAACATAAAATATGAGGTAAGATGTTAAAAAATGACTCATTAATTTACGAATTATGTTGTTGGACCATCGGATCTATGCACTTTCAATGCTGTCATCATTTTTAGAAAAATTAACACCTGTACTCGCTCCAGTCCATGTGTTTCCCTCCCACCATGAATCCAAAACTAATGCCATGAACATACCTGAGTAGTGATGTTACCAATCTTCCCTAAATAGTGTCATGGCTCTTGAGTATAGTAAGTTTAATTATTACTACTTTATAGTAACTTTATGTACAATTTTCTTATTCACCTCATATTTTTTTTTAATAAACTAGTTTCAGAACTATTTTCTGTTCCATCATCAGCATTTCATGACCATTGTTTTGTCGTCTTGAGGAGCCGTCATTTGCACCCTCTGTTGGTAGACCAAAACACTTTGAAATCAAATCATTTTCCGTGGCAATTTCAAAGTTCATTAAATTTTCCTTTTATTTTTTTTTAGTCTACCAACAGAGGGAGTAAAAGACAGCTCTTCAAGACGACAAAACAATGGTCGTGAAACACTGATGATGGAACAAAAGATAGTTCCAAAACTAGTTTAAGAAGAGAAATATGAGGTGAGTGATAAAACTGTACGTGAATAAATAATATCTCAATGTTAATTCCTAAAAAAAGAAAGATATTACAGGTTTGTTTCTCTTCATCGCAAAATGCTATTATTTGCTTAATAATATTTCTTTCACCACTTCGTGCTACGGTATTCATGTTGAGCTGACAACACTGGACTGCAAGTGCAAATAATTTTTCCTGCAAGAAGACTCAAAATAGGGAGGGGAGAGTTAAGAAAAGAGAGTGATAGGAAAGCAGAGAGGGAAATGATTTACTGAGGCAAAAAGGGAATTAGGGTTCAGTTCACACATCTTATGGGGACACAAATCCAATGGTCAGACAATATATACTCCATACCTCTATAGGATAATCATAATTAACTCAATACCAAACAAACTTCTGCTGAAGATGGGACAGATTCCACAAGGCCTACACAATTTTAAAAGTTTCAGCCAAGTTGAGACTTGAATAATTTTATATTGTGACTGTCCACCGCTGCGGTCTCAAGGTAGCGTGCTGCCTTGTCATGCAGCAGGCCCGGGTTCGATCCCCAGTCGGGGCAGTTTTTCTGGGTGAGGTTTTTATCAGGGTTTTTCCTCACCTGTAAGACAAATGTCAGGAAAACTGTAAGGCCCAAACAGTCCCCAAAATCATATGGCCATCATCATTATCATCCTTCATCTGTGTGGAAAGCAACAGGAAGCTACCACATCTATAATTCCCTAGTAAAGCTGCAAGCATAGCATGAAAATGCTAAGATTGCAGTGAAGGACCTGCCCTTGGGCAGAATTACTATGGATGGATAGATGGATGTATATTATGACTAAAAACAGTGTTGCAACATTACATTCAATTCATTAAGAAAGTTGGAGCATGGACACACTTAAAATCAAATGAAATAAATAATAGTTTTAAAAAACTAAAAGAACACGCTTTATTAGAAAACTAAAAAATGAAAAATAATTTTAATTTCCAATACGCTTGGGATAAAATTAAAGTGGTCAACAAAAAAATCATCTCCAACACATATAGAATAAAACTAGAGTTATCAACAAAAAGAAAATAATTTTACCATCAAAAGCATGGGGTGCTCTATATCAATTAATATATTTTATAATAAACAGATATTGGTGAAAGTAAGCTCTCTAAGAAGAAAATGTAAACATCATAAAAAGCACCCGACGCTTTTGATGGTAAAATTATTTTCTTTTTGTTGATAACTCTAGTTTTATTCTATATGTGTTGGAGATGATTTTTTTGTTGACCACTTTAATTTTATCCCAAGCGTATTGGAAATTAAAATTATTTTTCATTTTTTAGTTTTCTAATAAAGCGTGTTCTTTTAGTTTTTTAAAACTATTATTTATTTTTTATTTTTTAGTTTTATTATTTTACAGAATAAGATAAAAATGTAAATATCTTTAAATTCGATACTATTGTAGTATGAGCTAAAAGTAATACTCTTCTATTAAAAAAACCCTCCCAGCCAGATTTGAACCAGCGAAGTATGGATTACTGAAATTATATACCACTAAGAGTTCACTAATTATTCGCATCAGTGATCACCCCGATCGTCACCTATGGGATAGAACTGATATGGGAGAAACTATCGACCAACGATTTGGAGAGGTTAGAAAAAGTAAAACCAAGATTCATCAAAAAGGCATTAGGTGCAAGCAAATACACACCAAATAGAATGGCCTATATGCTAGCCAGAGAAACCTTCTTCCTAGAGGACCTGAGGCAAAGGATACTACTGCCAGCAACGGAGCCATATAAGAAAGTCATCGAAAAAAAGAAACAGAGAGAAAAAGAGATCAACGAAGATTTCTACGCCTCAGATGCCATGGTAAACAGAGAGTGGACTGGAAGTAACCAACCACAAAGGCACAGAATCATAGGTTTAGCAACACACGGATATCATCACAAAATGTGAAAAAATACAAAATTCCACCAACCGAGTGATTCGTGTGAATGCAAGATATGCGACCAAAAGTGTGAGCGATACCATTACAAACAATGCAGAATATGGACAGGATCACTGAACGAACTCATAAAAGACAAATCATAAACTTATAACTTAATGCTCTTTCGAGTGCCTCTTACCAATTTATTATTAAGAAAGAGTTCACTGCTCTACCAACTGAGCTCTTACAACGATTGACTAAAAAGTCGACAAGTCCGCAACCTATTATACCAGTTTTCATTTTTTTGATTTTCGAATGATTCTGGCCAGGAATTTAGGAACAAAATATGAAATTATTGTATTGTCACGGGTCTCTACAAGTATACAAAGTTTCAAGTCGATCCAATGTTTCTAAGTGGGTGAAAATCGCATTGAAAGATTCCGTTACATTGATACAAAAACACTTTTTTTTATTTTCTGATGATTATGGCCAGGATTTTAGAAAATAAATATGAAATCATTATATTGTCACGGGTCCTCTACAAGTATACAAAGTTTCAAGCAGATCCAATGACTTTAAGTGGGTGAAAATCGCATTGAAAGATTCTGTTACATAGATAGATAGATACAGGTCAAGCTAATATAAAGCATGTAAAAAGAAGTAAGAATATATTTCAAGTTACATACAGGGTGTTGCAAAAAACACCCAACAATGGAGGTGGGGTGGTATATTGAGATATGCTGATCATTTTTTAATAAGGTACCCATTTAACATTTTCCAATACTGGTATTTTAACACAGTTCCAATAATGGATCATAATATATTATAATGATATCGTGAAAAGAAAAATTAATTTCTGAACCAAGAATTGAACCATGGACCTCTAGTTCATCATACTAGTGTGCAGCCCACTACACCATTCTAGACTTGGCACAAACATTAACAATTCTTTCCACATATACAAATATATAATTCTCGTTTCATCCGCTGCCAGGTAGGTGTCACTACCATCGCCAACGGCCAGCTTCGTTTAGAAGTATCTATATTTGAGAATTTTACACCACCACTTTTATAAGCAGTAATCAATGTTATTTAACATTTTCCAATACTGTTATTTTAACACAGTTCCAATAATGGATCATATTATAATATTGTAATGATATTGTGAAAAGAAATATTATGGCCTGAACCAGGAATCGAACCGTAATGTTTGTGCCAAGTCTAGAATGGTGTAGTGGGCTGCACACTAGTATGGAGAAGTACAGGTCCATGGTTCGATTCCTGGTTCAGACATTCATTTTTCTTTTCACAATATCATTATAATATTATAAGGTACCCATGTCCGGAAATGATGCATTTTCACACTGACTAATTATGTCTGTAGATTACGAAGGATTTGAAGACTCATTACTTGAAAAATCACGACAGATGAGGTGGTATATTGAGATATGCTGATCATTTTTTAATAACGTACCCATGTCTGGATATGATGCGTTTTCACACTATAAGTAGCTAACTTCCCATGAGTTCCGTTGGTTGGATTTCAAGACTCAATACTTGACAATACTGTGATTGTCGTAGCTCAAGAAGCATGCATGACATCACATTGTATTCGTGTGGAATATGTCAATAATGCAGATGACTACACATCTGACATAAAAAATTGTAGCGATTGATGCACATGTTCAAATATGCCGACGTACACTCTGCATATGGAGGTGGACATTTGAAAACTTAATGTGACTGTGACAGTATTGTCAAGTATTGAGTCTTGAAATCCAACTAACAGAACTCTTGAGAAGTTAGCTACTCATAGTGTGAAAACGCATCATTTCCGGGCATGGGTATGTTATTAAAAAATTATCAGCATATATCAATATACCACCTCATCTCCATTGTTGGTGTTTTTTTCAAGTAATGAGTCTTCAAATCCTTCGAAGTAACACTAATCTACAGACATAATTAGTCATAGTGTCAAAACACAACATTTCCAGGCATGGGTACCTTATAATATTATAATGATATTGTGAAAAGAAAAATTAATGTCTCAACCAGGCATCGAACTGTGGACCTCTAGTTCTCCATTCTAGTGTGCAGCCCACTACACCATGTTTGTGCCGAGTCTAAAATGGTGTAGTGGGCTGCACACTAGTCTGAAGAACTAGAGGTCCACAGTTTGATTCCTGGTTCAGACATGAATTTTTTCTTTTCACAATATTATAATATGATCCATTATTGGAACTTGTTAAAATAACAGTATTGGAAAATGTTAAATAACATCGTTTACTGCTTATAAAAGTGGTGGTGTAAAATTCTCAAATATAGATACTTCTAAACGAAGCCGGCCGTAGGTGATGGTAGTGACACCTACCTGGCAGCGGACGAAACGAGAATTATATATTTGTATATGTGGAAAGAATTGTTAATGTTTGTGCCAAGTCTAGAATAGTGTAGTGGGCTGCACACTAGTATGATGAACTAGAGGTCCATGGTTCAATTCTTGGTTCAGAAATTAATTTTTCTTTTCACGATATCATTATAATATATTTATTGGAACTGTGTTAAAATAACAGTATTGGAAAATATTAAATGGGTACCTTTGAGGGGGCACGCCATAGCGTAGTGGTTAAGGCACTGAGCTACAAGCCGGAAGGTCAAGGGTTCAAGTCCCATTGGGATCAGGATTTTTAAACTGACCCAAACCCTCTGGTGGCACTATGGCCCTGGGGTCGACTCAGCCTCTAACTTAAATGAGTACCAGACGCTTGTTCTGGGGGGTAAAGGCGGCCGTCACGCAGGGTTGACAACCCGGCTGACATAAAGTGTCGATTGTCTAGAAAAAGTGGGAGCCTTAACCTCCTACTACCCCAAGGGCCTCCGGGCCTGTTGTGGGATCACTTTACTTTTATTAAAAAATTATCAGCATACCTCAATATAACACCTCAACTCCATTGTCAGTGTTTTTTGCAACACCCTGTATACAGTGCATTGACCATACAAAAAATATATTCTTTGTGATAGTAACACAATCATTTTTAATGCTGGCAATAGTGAAGAATAGGGCATAAGCATTAAATTAGATACAATTTACCATAAAAATAATTAAATAAGTAAATAAACTTTTATAAGATTCATGATGTGTTCCGTTGAGGTATTATTCAAAATTAAAATATAAAATTATGGAATATTCACCTGCAAGGTCCGTCTCCCCAACTTAATTAATTATTTAACTGTAGCGTTTTGGGACTTGTCCCATCATCGGCAGGATTCAAAACTTTTGATGATGGGACAAGTCCCAAAAGCGCTACAGTTAAATAATTAATTAAGTTGAGGAGACGGACCTTTCAGGTGAATATTCCATAATTTTATATTTTAATTAAATAAGTAAATGAAAAAGTCTGCCATGAACTGCTTCTTATATTTAATCCTACTACGCCACAAACTGTATAACTACAAAGTCACAAGAGCCCAATGTTGGGCCTTACCCTCTCCCTTGTTAGGAGTTACTAGACAAAGTTAATTTAGTTATGCTTATTTCCCTACAGATGTCATGAATGTGCTTTAAATTATGGGATATACTAAATAATAAAGTATATCCACCTCATCTAATTAAAGCTATAAAAAGTTTATACGAAAATACAAAAATTTGTATAGATAAAGGAAATGGTCCTGGAGAAACTTGCGTAGAAATCAACAATGGACTTCGACAAGGTTGCCCTCTTTCGCCAATACTTTTTAATATATATTAGATTATATCATTAGTACATGGCAAACTTCTTTAGATGAACATTTTATGATAAACGGTACGAAAATGAACTGTCTTTTATTCGCAGATGACCAGATCATTGTAGCTTCCTCAGAAAATCAACTACAAAGATCGGTTTATAAATTATGGAAACTAATAAACGATTATAATTTAAATATATCAACAGAGAAAACAAAGTTAATGGCATTTATTGGAACTCAGCATAAAAGGACAAAAAACAATTACAAAATTGGAGCAAACATAATTGAACAAGTAACTTGTTTCAATTATCTGGGAAGCATATCGTACCAGCAAAATTTGGACATGGAGAAGAAATTAGGGACATTTCAACAGATATGTGGTTCAATAAGAAGATATTTGAGAAATAAGACCACAAGGGAAACTCAATTAAAATTTTACAAAACAGTAGCCGTTCCAACATTAACATACGGGTCTGAGACTTGGCCTTTAACGATCTCTGATAATAATAAAATTGAAACAATAGAAATGAGATTTCTCAGATCAGCTGCAGGTGTATCTCTAAGAGATCAAAAGAGAAGTTAAGATATCAGAGATGAACTACAAATCTATAACATAAATGAGAAAATACACACAAATAAATGTAATTGGTCTGAACATATACAAAGAATGCCAAATAATCATTTATCAAAACAGCTGCTTCATTATAGGCCTCTAGGCTGAAGAAATGTAGGAAGACCAAAACGTCATTGGAAGGACAACCTGTGCCTGCGGGATGTAGTGCACCGGGGAGCGGAACGGGCCAACAGGCCCATACCTTGAAGATGATGATGATGTCATGAATGGTATGCACTGACCCAATGAGACATCTAGTAGGCAGCTAAGGTATTACTAGGATGAAGAAGGTCAATAAATTTTGCACAGAGACCCTTTTGTTCAGGCTTGTGGTTCTTTATAAACCTGAAAATGTTCAGACTCAGGACCCATGGCTTTAAAGTCTCTCCTGGAAGACTAACTCCTTGAATTTTTCTATCCTATAAAAATGCATCAACCTAGACAGGTTTGTACCCGCAACCCATGTGTCCAGAGGCAAGAAACATAACCACTAGCCCACCGTAATTAAATTGTAAAATCGCTTTTTGTTGATGTGCCAGTTATTAACAAACGAATTTCAGTGACTATTTAACTCATGCCACAAATGCTAGTCAATGACCAATCATGTTTCAATTAATGTTGTTTTACAACCAATGACAGTCGTGTTTCACCTCACTCCTTATCGATTTCTCTTTATGAGCTCCTGCTTTTGTGATAAATTAAGCTCCTCCTTTTTAATGTTCTGAACAGGTCAAAGCATTATTCTTCTCCAACAAATACATTGAATATAGCAAATAATGAAAATATTCCTTCATTTTACTGAGTTGTTTACTAAAAAATTTAATGAATAACCCGTAATGTTGATTATGATATACAGTTTGATGTGTTTCATTATTTCTCCATTTGGGTGCACTCCTACAATATTGCGATCTTATTTGGCAATAAATAATATGATCAAGCAGCAGTGAATGAACATAACCTCACATTTCTGATTTGCTTTCAAACATCGCCGTTTACATTAAATACTTAAATATTTTAAAATAACTATAGTTAAACAATGATTTGTGAGTAAACAGCTTAATTTTATTCGTTAAATAGTCCTAACAAATGCCACTCTTGATTTCCAAATTATTGATAAATTCACGACTCACGAAGTGAGGAGTGAATTTATCGATAATTTGGAAATCACTCATGGGCATTACTTATGATAAAGAAGATCAGTCAATTTTGCACAGAGCCCCTTTTATTCAGGCTTGTGGTTCTTTTATAAACCTGAAAATGTTCAGACTCAGGACCCATGGCTTAAAGTCTCTCCTGGAAGATTTACTCCTTGGATTTTTCTATCCTATAAAAATGCATCAACCTAGCCAGGTTTGTACCCGAAACCCATGGGTCCAGAGGCAAGAAACATAACCACTAGCCCACCGTAATTAAATTGTGAAATCGCTTTTTGTTGATGTGCTAGTGATTAACAAACAAATTTCAGTGATAATACATGCCTTGATATTGTGTTAGTTGGCTACAGCAAGTAAGAAAATATGACTTGCCTTTCACACTCTTTGTTTGTTATGTGCCTTCTAATGAAAATAAATAAATAAAATAAAAAGAATTGAATAAAATATGGATTTCCTGTTTCTCAAATTAAGCATATCATCCTTAAAGCTGATATTAACACATTCAGTACCGTAAACCAGTTAAGGCATTTAAAGAGACTATCGTGTATGCAGCCGTCGGTCAGTTAACTCGCTTTAGAGCAGGCGCAAACAAACCGCGTTTATATTCGGTGCCAAAATATTGTGTTGGCTTAGTATGTCTTGGAGATCATAGATGGCATGTAAATGTACATTTTCTATTCCCGTTTTGACACGTTTAACCTTGGTGAATCCCCTTTTATTTTTAAAACAAACAACACATGGAATTCGTTCACCCAAACTCGCCTCCAGGCTCCAATGCAGTCGTATATTTTTCTCATTATCGCGCTGTTGTTTGTGCGTGAGTGAAACCATGGCAAAAGAAAAATATCTCACTGAAGAAGAATTAGTGAATATTTTGTATAATGATGATTTAGGTGATGAACTGATTCCTGAATTAGAAGATTCACAAAGTGAAAGTGAAGATGAACTTCCACTTCCTAAAATTGATACGCCGATACCATGTGATGTCAATCACCCAAGTTATTTCACCATCAAATCCTACTAGGATATCTCCTTTAGGTATGTACAAAAATTTGAATTTTCTAGGACTAATAGTTTGTGAATAATGGTCCATTTTCTGAAGTGCCGCAAAAAGGGTAGCTGGGGTATTTAAATGGCTGGCCTGTGGGTTTAAATGCCCTGCTCAGTGCCTGGTACTGAATGTGTTAATTGAATCGGCACATGCTAAAAGGGCCTCAGTCAAGAAATACAGAAAATTGAGATAAGCATGACATCGTTGTCTGATAGGGTGCTTTCAATATTTTATGCTATAAAACCTCAGTCACATGCACCTGGAGCATGGAGTTCGAATGAAACATACAATAAGGACTTCAGTCAATGACTAAGGCTAATAGAAATAGGAGAGAAGAAAGTTAAAAATTAAGTCTGACTGAATGAGGCCCTTTTAGCATGTGCCAATTCAATTGTGATCAATGATAAAGGGAATTTTTTTCCCTAAAGGTTTGGGATTCGATACCCGGTTCAGGCCAAAAATTTTCTCTTTACCATTGATTACATTAGTTTAGTTGTATACAATAATTTACTTATTTTAAACATAATAATATCTTTAGCTTCTTAATACTAATTTGCTAAAATTAACTGTTGAAGGTGCTATAAAATTTAACAAAGAATTTGCCATAAAAATCATGCTATAGCTTGACAGAGAACAAAATATAATTGTAAGGATCATGCACTATTCTGTATTTCAAACCGGTTGATAGAGATCCTCCCTTCACTCACTCCACTAGCAGGTACTACTCTCTGTTACAAATACATCAGTCTTCTGAATTATGTTATGAAAATAAAATTATATTGGATTATATACTGAACGATTCAAAAATGTATAATAGTAACATAATATATAATAGTTATTTTTAAAATGTGTACCTATATATACATTTTTTTTTGTTTCTACTTGTTTAACATTTCCTTTGCATATTTAAATCCCAGCTTCTACTGCGTCTAAATTATGTTCAAATGTATACCAAAACTAACATTTAAATGTGTTTTCCTTATATCTATCACACAATAACTAAGCACCAAGTATTATTATCGCCTCACTCTGATGGTTAACAGTTTATATAAAAGCGGGTGCCGCGCAGCAATGCTTGACATGCGGTGTTGTCACGTTTCTCATAGCGCTATGGGCGTTTATTACACAAGGACAGAAGACATGGATTATTTATGTTATTATTTAATTTTTATGTTATTATTTGGTATCGTTTAAGTTTTAAAATTAAAATTATATACGTAGTTATTTATTAAATAATATAATTCCAACATTATATAGCTTGCAGGTCTACATGAATTTAATATCCGTACAAAATCATGCTGAAAATATTTTATACTCTTACTCACTGGCACTATCGAACCCGAAGGTTCATGGCCAACTCTTTTTTAAACAACCAATGCTTTCTGATGCTGACAATTTAATAGTATCTCTTATAGCCTCCCATTCTTTATTTATATCAGTTTCTTCTTCGTTTGCCACATTGTCATCTGAAGATTCCAGTACTTCAAATGTATTAGCAATTTTGATTTGGTATTCTTGCCGCATTTCATAATTTTTCAAGTTTTTTAATTCATATTTTACAGAATCATCTTTAGCGTTCGTTCCTCTCATAAGCGATAGCCGTTGTCTGATTTTCACTCTGACCAGATGATGATCCGAATTGCAGTCTGTCCCTCTAACTGATCTAACATCAATGATGCTACTGTGCCAGCGTTTATCCACTAATACATGATCTATCTGGTTCCGAGTTTCTCCATCTGGGGACGTCCAGGTGTATTTATGAATATCCTTATGCTGAAATGTTGTGCTCTTAACAATGAGATTCTTTGATGTGGCAAATGTGACTAATCTAACCCGTTGTCGTTACTATCTTCATGAAGACTGAATTTGCCTATTGTTGGTTTGAATATATCTTCCAGCCCCACTTTTGCATTAAAATCTCCTAACACAATTTTCATATGATATCGTGAAAGGTTATCAAATAAGCATTCTAATTCTTCATAGAACTCATCCTTGATCTTGTCATTTTTATCTTCTGTGGGGGCACGTACATTTACAATTATAAAATCATGTCGTTTACCCTTTAGAATTATGTACGATATCCTATCACTAACAAACTTAATATCTCGGATAGCGGATAGGATCCTCCTTCTGACTAAAAAACCCGTTCCAAATGCAGGTCTTTCTGCACCCCCATAGTATAAAGCAAAGCTTCCTGAATCCTGACTACCTTCTCCTGGCCACCTAACTTCCTGTAAAGCAACTATATCCAAGGGTGATTTATCTAATTCCCGCGTTAATATCTCTAGTGCCTCGCTATTGTATAAAGTCCTAACATTCCAAGTTCCTAGGAACATGTCCCTGTGTTTGAGCCTTTGGCATGGGTTCCCTGAAGTAGTCCCCGCCCGGAGAACCGAATGGGGGACTATTTGACCTCTGGAAAATTTTACCCCAGATGAACCCATGTCCGCATTTCTTGACGGTTGTATTTTTACGGTGAAAGATCGTCACTCTTTCGCCCAAGGTACTTTTTTCGTCTGGCTTATCACCTTCGACCAGTCTGGCATGGGTAACCCTATCGGCAGCAATGCTACCGCCGGCATAGCTCTCAGGATCATTTAAGCACGCAAGCCACTCCACCACAACAAGGTACAGATACCATATATATTTATTATTATTATTATTAACTGTTCAGTCTGAAATATTTTTCCATGGCCACCATATGTCGAAATCACTTATATATTAAACTAATATAATAGTATTATTATTGAAGCTACATATCACAATAAATCACTGATAATTATATCATTAATTATGGTATACAATTTTATAACTGGATCGAATGTTCCACATTGTTCCGACTTTTAATTGAAACTGTGGGAAGAATAGCAATGTGGCAACATTGTCGTAGTCGCAGCAGTCGAGATCTTTGTATTTTAATAACATATAACAGCTGAGGGGAAATAAAGCGAGCCGCTTGTTAAGCATCATAGTGAGGCGATAATACTAAAAAAATAATTATCTAAATATTTTTAAAAATGTATAAAAACCATCTTTTAAACGCTAACTAAACACTTAATTCTACTAAATAAATTGTATATTAACTGATTTTTCAAGACAATTCTAAAATCCACCACACTACTAGAACTAAGAACAGTCTGCTGAGAAAGACAAATGTTTTTTGTGCTGTCAATACAATGCCAGTACTGAACTACACTATTAACAATAGACGGCCCTCCGCCATTCTGCCACCCTGCAAATTATCAAACTAAAACTGTGTTTTGTATTATATTAGTTATAGAAATCTTAATATAAATTCAAAGTATAACAAAATAAGTCAGGAATATATATTTTTTACAAAAATCCTCTGAAAAAAAGGATAAATTATAATATTTTATTTTCTGGTTTTCACAGCTTCAGGGGAGTTGGTTTATAACTGGTAACAGCCACATTCCTAGCTTTGGCCTAGTTATTGTATGCATCCGTATAGTAGTGGGGATAGTAAAATGACGTCCCTTCGATCAACTCCGTTGACATACATTATAGAATTCTATGACATACCGTTCCCATTCGAGTCAGCTTTTGCTGGGATTTCCCATGGTCATATGATTCATTTTTAACCTTGGGAGGCTTTCAATTTCATCAGCAGCATTGTTAATGGATATTATATAGCATTGTTTTGATGGTGATACCAGCTTGAGTTCAAGTGTTTTGGATATTGGTTGAAAAAGAGCGATAAAAGAGAACATCAGTCTAGGTAGCGAGAGATGTACAGTCAAGGCAAGAATGTATCACCAGTGCATTTTGTTCACTTCCAAGCTATAGCACAAAATTACAATTTTTCAAGGCCAAATTGGTTTTATGGCATTTTAAGGCCCATGAAATTCACAATATATTTGGTGGTTTACTTGTTACATATAATGGGCTTACAAGTAAAAGGTATTAAGTCCAGGAAGATGGTTTGAGATAAACAAACTGCAAATCTGGAATATATATGAAAAATCTGTGTTCAAGAATTTGTAAAGGCTTCATTATAAGGGATTGAACTTCATTAGTTTTCGCTGTAGATAGAGCATAGTGTTTTGTACTATCACCATTAGCACTCATTTTTGGACTTAATACCTTTTTCTTCTAAGCCCACAGTTTAATACAGAGTGTCCCAATTATCCTGACAATCCAAAATAAATTTGTACATAAGTAAAAAAATGAAAAATGGTTTTATACACAGGAAATTGATGATAGTTTTATGGGTGATAAGTGAGAGAAAAACAATAAAAGTGATTGAAAGAAAAGGTCAAATTTTATAATAATATTAAATTTGGATTAACTTGACTATATTATTATTATTATTATTATTAATCAAAATTTTAGATGAACCTTAACTGGAAAATGATAGAATTTTTTATAGTGGATGTGAGATAGATCGTGATGAAGTTGAGAATAGTTTTGTGGATAATAAGCAAGAGGAAAATGATGAAAGTAATGGAGAAAAAAAGTGGTTAGTCAGAAGATGAAACTGGTATAGTTGATCCATCTTCGAAATGCTACAAAATACAAAGTGCAGATAATTAGAATTGGGGAAAAAGTAAATAATAATTACAAAAAAATTAATTAATTAAAATTCCATTCAGTGGTAAAGGCAGGGCCTCTCAATTAAGTATGAAGTGCATTGGAGGTATCTAATTTCTTTTTATCGCACTTTGATGCAGATTATAGCCTAGAAACCAACACATATACCAATCTATTTATATATTAAAATAGGGTGTCCATAATACTTTCAATGTAATAGGGGACATGTACAAAAATTAAAGGAAAACCCTGGGACATTTTAAAAAAAGTTGGGACATCAACAAATTACAAAAGGAAGTTTCAAATATTGTATGAAACAAATTACACAAATTGCACATATATAAGTTATGTCTATTTTTTATTGTCCATTAAAATTACTTACTCATCTACATTAACCCAATGGACTCTTATTTAAATGCCTGCTAACTTTCCCCTCTACTTAGATTTAAATGGCCACAGAAGACAGGAAGTGTCACGCTCTTTACATGAAAACACAAGCTCAGAGAATAGAATTTAATAAATATATTTCTTTAGAAATTTTAGTGAAGGCTTCTGAATAATTGTACTTGCCTAAAGCGATATTTTGGTGTGGTAAACCTCGAAACATTTCGGGACATGAACTGGAACTTCACACGTTTTTGCACTGAAATGTAGTTTCACTTCTGTTGTTCTGTTTTGAACACACGTTTGTAGGATTTCTCTTTATTGTCTGCGCTGGGGATATACAATGGAAAGTGAGCCAAGTTCCTTGCCTGTAACCTGACAGGGGTTGTACTTGATGATGGGGGGCCTCTCACATTGTAGGATGACAGCTGAATTGTCTCCTATAACTGCTTGGCGACAGCTATTCTGAAGGTTGAATATGCTGTCTTGCGATCTATGAAATTATTGTAGACCACAAGAGAGTTAAACATACATATATCCAGCAAATAAAAAAATTATTTTCTGTATCCTTTTACAGTGCAATGCATTATAGGGAAAAGGGTAGTGATCTGGTCTTGCAAGTCAACGCCTTGCATCCTGGTACTTCAGCAGAGTCTTGGTTTTTTTATTTCTTCCCTTGGTCTTTGCTCTTTTACCCTCCTCAGTTTTCCTGTCGGTTTTCTCTCTAATGTTTCGAGGACAAAATTCTCTAATAAAGTCAGTATCCCATCACAGTCATCACCACACACCCTCTTAGACGCCATTTCAAAGACTTAGCACTACTAAATTTCTTCTATATATTTCCAACAAGTAGACAGCTGCTAATTTCACGAATTCTTACAAAAAAAAAAGCGGGTCGTCCAACATGCTTTCTCTCAGGAACCTAGCAAAGGTACACATTAGACATCTATGGGGTAGTTTGGAAATTATTGCAAAATATAGGAACTTGTGCACTTGACGTGAATGTCACGTCATTCGAAGACTGGGCCTCACTAGAGCATGCGTGAACATCGCGTCATACGAGTTGAATGGGTTAATCAAAAACCATTCAAGTCATTGTTTATTAACATTTAAAAATATTTATTTATCCACTAACTAAATCTCTTTCATCATCATCATCATCATCATCATCATCCGGTATCATGGCAGCTGCCGCCATCTTCCAGAAACCAAATGCCATTCCTCTCTGTCCATCCACTGATCTTCCTCCAATCCTCTGATATTCATAGCTGCTTGTGCCCCTTCCATCCAAGTTTTCTTCGGTCTTCCTCTCTTCTTCCTTTCCACTGGGATCCATTCCATAACAATTTTAGGCAATCTTTGCTCTGGTATTCTTTTGACATGACCATACCACTGTAATCTTTTCTTTTCTATAATGTCTATGATGTCCGGCTCCTCTTGTACACCCATAATTTCCCTCATTTCTTTATTTCGTATTCTATCCATTCTAGATTTTCCAGCTGATCTTCTTAAAACATCCATTTCTGTACTTAAAATTCTTTTCGTTTCCCTGGCAGGAATTTGCCAGACTACAGTACCATATGTTAAAATGCTCTGAATTATGGTTTGATATATTTGTAATTTTCTATTTTTTGAAATATTTTTGCTCCACCAAACACAGTTTAAAGCATTTATTGCTTCTTTTGTTTGAGCTAAGTTTCACCTTAAAATTGTATTTCTCCACCGCCAAGTACCAGAATCAGCAGGAAATCTCCGACATTGGCTGCACTGACCATGGGTTGACAATTTGAAAAATGTGTCAGTTACCAATATCCATCCATAGTAACTCTGCCCAAAGGCAGGTCCTTCACTGCAATCATAGCATTTTCATGCTATGCTTGCAGCTTTACTAGGGAATTGTAGGTGTGGTAGCTTCCCGTTGCTTTCCACACCGGTGAAGGATGAAGATGATAATGATGGCCATATGATTTCGGGGACTGTTTGGGCCTTAAAGTTTTCCTGACATTTGTCTTACAGGTGAGGAAAAATCCCGATAAAAACCTCTAACTAACTCACTGGCACTATCAAACCTGTAGGTTCATGGCCACACGGACATATGCTCTCCATATATCCCTATCCTGAGCCAATGTTTTCCAATCATCCCCTGTATAATCTACTTCCCTCAAATCATAGTTAGTTATTCTCCCACCTCATTCTTGTTCTACCAATTGGGCGTTTTCCATCTGGTTTTCCTACAAGAATCTTCCTGGCTCAAAGATAGGGACATGTTCCTAGGAACATGGAATGATGAAAACCTCACCCAGAAAAAAATTCCCGACCGGGGATTGAACCCGGGCCCACTGTGTGACAAGGCAGCCAATGTATGAGAGTTAAAAACAAAGATTACAGACCAAACAGTGCATCGGGTCATACAACTGGCACTTTCTAACGTTCATATTTATAATTGCATAGTAAAGAACAAGACGAAAGTCATTCATAAATACATTGACAAAGCATCATCCCAAAAGCGGGACATTTTAGCATCCCCAAGAAAACTTTTGGGACAGCGGGACATTTTCCAAAAAAAACAGGACTGTCCCAGGAAAAACGGGATAAATGGACACCCTATATTAAAACCATGACCATCTGAAGCTATGGTTCAATGGAAAGATACAAATGCCGATAGGCTCTAATTTTTTTTTACTACAATTGTTGAAGTGTATTATTTAAAAGCCAACAATAAAATCAAATTTTAGCAAAACTCCTCTACTTGAAACTTACACAGGGTGCTCTAAAATTCCCCTAACAAATTTCTAGGACTTGTAGAGGGGACTGAGTTGATAATATTTAGATCTGGAAGCTATGTCTGGAAACTTACCATTTCTGTTCTACAGCTGTTTGAAAACATGTTTTAATGCGACCACTTTTACAAGTAATTCATTATCAGGCATGACACAGTATATCACTTGTTTTACAATTCAACTCATTAATAACCAAAGAAACAAAATGGAAACTGAATCATGGCTTGCATTAATAATCCCACGTACAGCCTCCACAATAAATTTTTTGCAGTTTTCAAAATTTCGAAAAATGTTTACATTTTTTGAAAAACATCAAGTATTGGAATACTCGGTATAGAAATTTTTTTAATTAGATGAATGGCAAAGTTATTACTTGTTGAGACACGTGACATACGTTCAGGGATTGCTTGTTTTCAAATGGCTGTAGCACGGAAACGTTAAGTTTCCGGACATGGTTTCCAATTCTAAATATTATCAGCTCAGACCCCTCTACGAGTCCTAGAAGTTTCTAAGAGGTATTTTAGAGCACCCTGTATATTTTACCACTCTATGTCACAGGATAGGTTTGAACATCTGAAAAGTTTTATTCACGTTGTTGATAAATACAAACTCCTGAATTTTTACAGAAATAAGAAATTATTAAAAATGGAACCTAGTTTCAGGGTCGTATCTATGAATGCATTTGACCGTAAAAGTCGTTCTCTGCTGAGAAAGTTGCATCCAAAGATGATTTTGCGTACTCAATCTGTTCATGGGATAATAATTGTCAAAATTCCTAAGCTACCTGGCGAGGTGACTTTACAGAGAACGAATCATGAGCATCCCGATGGGAACCGATGGTAACCAATGTACTTCGAAACCTTGCTGCATTCCTTGTTGCTTTATCCAAGATGTTGGACCTTGAAAACTTTGATTATGTTTTCGATATATGCGGAGAAGAGGAATTTGATAGAGTCTACCAAAGAATTCAACTGGAAGAACAGTAGAATCAGCATAATATCGCACAACACAGACGTTGTATATAGTATTATTTGCGGGACACAAGCGTAAATGTGTTCCTCTAGCAGACGAAAATAACAGAAGTGGTTTTATTGCTGAGAATTCTGGGTAATTTCTTGCCAATATTACGAAAAAAACTACTTTCATGCATGACCAGTCAGTGACTCGCTAATTCGAACTTTGCACATTCTCACGGAAAACTCAGCTCACCAGAGACTAATGTATTTGCATGCGGTCCTTAGACTAGGGTACTAAGTAGGTTTCCCACGCTTTGACAGACCATTTAAAAATTAAATCCTGATAGGCTAACTGCTTGGCACTTCATTGAGAGGATTCCTCCTATTGAAAAAAAAGATTAAGTTCACCTAAAGATGTACAATGGGTGGCAAATAAACTGAAAAAAAGAAAGGAAACATCCTTTGGTGCAAGGATTGTGGAGTGGGTCAGTGTTTTGATGATTGCTTCATGATATATCACACTGTAGCCAAGTTTTAGATGAGTATTTGAAATATTTTTGTATACCCAGAAGGGGGGTTTTCTCTTCCTGACATCCTTTAAAAATTTTGCTATGATGTGTTAAGTAGTTTTTTAGATACAGCACTTTTTCCAGAACCCTGTAATAAAAAGCATCTAACAGCCAATTTAAATACCGTCACAGTGGTATGTCAGTGGGATTTAAATACACGGCTTGAAGGCTTAAAGTCCGTGTTTCAAAAAGACATGAGCGCTTACAAAACATTATTGGAAATAAACTATTTAAGTTATATATGTACACAATAATGTTTTGTAAGCCCTGAAGTCTTTTTCAAACATGGTGTGTTTATAATCAAGTGGTAAAGAGAAAAATTTATGCCTGAACCGGGAATCGAACCCCGAACCTTCAGCTTTCC
This sequence comes from Diploptera punctata, assembly GCA_030220185.1. Lineage (NCBI taxonomy): Eukaryota > Metazoa > Arthropoda > Insecta > Blattodea > Blaberidae > Diploptera > Diploptera punctata. The sequence goes on along the minus strand of JASPKZ010008964.1, from coordinate 236,540 downwards.
GTGCTGTTGCTCTTAACCATTGAGCTAATCCAGGCTTCCTTCCCATCCAAGCATAAATCCTTCCTTTACCTTATGCTTGCACTGCGCTACAAGCCAGAAGGTCGAGGGTTCGAGTCCCGGTGGGGTCAGGATTTTTAAACTGACCCAAACCTTCTGGCGGCACTATGGCCCTGGGGTCGACTCAGCCTCTAACTGAAATGAGTACCAGACGCTTGTTCTGGGGTAAAGGCGTCCGTCACGCAGGGCTGACAACCCGGCTGACATCAAGTGCCTATTGTCAAGAAAAAGTGGGAGCCTTAACCTCCTACTACCCCAAGGGCCTCCTGAGGCCTGTAGTGGGATCACTTTACCTTACCTTATGCTTGGATGGGAAGGAAGCCTGGATTAGCTCAATGGTTAAGAGCATCAGCACGGAAAGCTGAAGATTCAGGGTTCGATTCCCGGTTCAGACATAAATTTTTCTCTTTACCACTTGATTACAATAATTTAGTAGTGTACTTTAATATACTTATTTCAATCATAGTAACAGCTTTAGCTTCTTAATATTAATTTAATGGTGTGTTTATATATATCAAGGGCTTAGAGCAATAACATGATAAGCCACATTATGTTAAGAAATGTCGTTTATTACAATGATAACAAATAAATGTATTGAAATATCCATAAAATCATTTGTACTTGTGCCAGTGAAGACTTAAAACATATAGACATACAATGTATTAACAACAATACTGCCCAATTAGTATTTATAATTTCCTGAAACATTAAAATCCTTATATCTAAGAACAATATGTGGCTTATCATGTTTCGGCCCCTAACCCTGTCATATACGGGGCTTCCAATATAAACCTGCACCGGCCTCACGGGGTTTCACCGTCAGGCAGCGCTCTCTCCTTGTCCGCATTTCACTCTGCCAGCCACTCCTCCTTGAACTAGTCAGTTTACTATCGTTTGACAAGATCAGACGTCAGCTGACATTAGAGCAGCGCATTTATGTGTGTAAATGTTATTATAAATACGAATCAGCTTGTCGCATTCGCGAGGAATTTATTCGGAACTTCCCTGGACAATTACCTCCTTCCAGATCGACAATCCATGATCTTGTGACTAAATTTGAGACCACTGGTTCAGTACAAAATAAGAAACACATGCGAAGGCGTACGGTTTTCACCGAAGAAAAATTAGACGAAATTGGCAAAAATTTGGAACGTTCACCACAAAAATCATTACCGAAATTAGCACAAGTTGGGATTTCCCTTGCTCTCCAGATCTAACAGTGTGTGATTTTTATTTGTGGGGTAGCCTGAAAGACAAAGTGTACAAAACAAATCTGCACACATTGAAAGAACTGAAGAACAACAGAAATGAAATCAGAAACTTGACAGTGCCCGAACTACAGCGTGTCAATATAAATGTGTTTACTCGGTATAATGCCTGTTTAACTGCAGGAGGACAACATTTCCAGCATTTTCTATAAGGTAAGAAACAGTTCAAGGACGGGTGGCAGGCAGGGTGAATTGCGAGAGGAAGAGACAGCACTGCGTGCCAGGTGAAACTCCGTAAGGCCGGTCCGGTTTTATATTGGAAGCCCGTTATATATATATATATATATATATATACACAGTAAAACTTGCACAAAATGGAATTGCATGAGACCAATTTATTTTTCCACATTGGACAAAATTCTGCATTATAAAAAAACTAAAACTTATTAATAATCTTAGATTATACAGTACTGTATGTCTTTTTATGTACCTTGGATTAATTGAAGTTCCGCTGCCATTGAAAAGTTAAGTATAGAAGTCGCTCATACATAAAGTAAAGTAAAGTAAAGTTGTCCCACTACAGGCCTCGGGAGGCCCTTGGGGTAGTAGGAGGTTAAGGCTCCCACTTTTTCTAGACAATCAGCACTTCATGTCAGCCGGGTTGTCAGCCCTGCATGACGGCCGCCTTTACCCCCAGAACAAGCATCTGGTACTCAGCCTCTTACGGAAATGAGTACCAGACGCTTGTTCTGGGGGTAAAGGCGGCCGTCATGCAGGGCTGACAACCCAGCTGACATCAAGTGCTGATTATCTAGAAAAAGTGGGAACCTTAACCTCCTACTACCCCAAGGGCCTCCCGAGGCCTGTATTGGGACAACTTTACTTTACTTTACTTTACTTTACTTACTACTTTACTTTACTTTACTTTACTTTATGTATGAGCGACTTTGACGGTAATGCATCAGCAATAAAAATGTCTCTTAGGCGCAAATCTTGAAATTCAAGTATGCATTTTCGGTTTTTGCTCACTAACTACACTTTGGTCCACATCCTTCATTCCCCGCAAATTTCATTCCACACTACACTGTGTTGTCTTTTAAAACTGTCCAACCAACCTGAAGATGCCTTCAAATTGTTATTCCCTAGGGATTTAGCAAGAGCTAGAGCTTGACTTTGGAGGATCAATCTGGAAATTTTGAGACTTATCTTCAATCACTTTCACTTTCTCAGTTAATGAGAATGATACATATGTTTTAGCCATCTTTATTCTGTAAATTCAGAATGCTAACTGTGAAAGATCGGTCTGAGAACTTATATTTTGCATAACGGGTGTGCAGTGAGGCCAAAAGAAAATTTCAGGTACAGCTAGAATCTATACTTCACCCGGCGGTAGGAATCATTCCTTATTGTTTTTTTTTGGCCTAAAGGGGATTCAATAAGTGGAAACTAATTTATTTCTCTCTCTGTCTTTCCATTTTATAACATTTTTTCATGAATTGAGTAGAAATATCCTTCCATTTCCACGTTGGACAGATTCCATTTTATGCAAAATAAATACACGTAAAATTACTATTATTTCGGTGGGACCAGTAAATTTGTTCACATTGGACAGATTTCCACATTATTCATGTTCCAGATTAAACAAGTTTTACTGTATATATATGTGTGTGTGTGTGTAAATTTGGAGCTCCAAAGAATGTTTTTGTTAGTTTCTCATTTGTTACTTCTTTGTATAAGTGTATAGTTCCCATATGTGTGGAATTCTAGAATGTTACACCACATAGGGAAACAAGTTAATTTCATGCCATTCTCTTCCTTTAACCCATTGGCTTACACAGATGGCTCCCAGCCGGCTGATCAAGTGAAGCCCATTCTTACACAGACGGCTGTGAGCCGGACTGAGCAGCATGACATATTACATACCGTTGGAAAGCTGAGTGAACAATCTATTCAATGGTGTAAAATAAAATCGATTTCGCTTGATAGATTGTGAGTTATAAGCCATTAATATTTAATTTTAGGAGTGATATTTTGAGGTTATTTTAATTATATTATTTTTAGTCTGATCATCTTACCTCAATATTAATGTTGATTTGTTCCTGAACATGTTTCAAAACAATTCTGCTTTATCATCAGCTTGTCCAGACTGGACAAACAGAATTGTTTTGAAACATGTTCAAGAACAAATCAACATTAATATTGAGGTAAGATGATCAGACTAAAAATAATATAATTATAAGCCATTATTTATCGAAGAAGCTAATTTTATTTTAAGAGAAAAAAAATTATATGGTAGAGCACTTGGACTAGAAAACCAAGGGTCCCGGGTTCAAGTCCCGGTCTGAGCGTATAATTTTTCTCTTAAAATGATTTATCCATCATTGAGATGTATGAAATTAATAATAAAAACATCGAAAAAAGCTAATTTTGTTAAAATTAAATGGTAAATATGGGTGCAACAAGGGAGGAAAATATTAGTAAGCCAATGGGTTAATGCAGGTTTTAAAAAACCTATTTTTTTTTTAAATTTCACCAGAACTGAATAAAATAGTTATGTTACATTTTCTTCCAATAAAACAAAAATTCATACATTTAAGGGTTAAGATGAAAAATAAAAATCAATATTTTATAAATATGCACATCACTGGGTTAGAGTGTGTGTGGGCCAAGTCTTCACACCAAGACTGCAGAAAGTGTTTCACCTAACCCACTACTCTCCACCTCCAATGGAGACACTCATTAAGGTTTCAACTCTGTTGCAGCTTATTTCTATCTCATAGAAATTCAATCAGTTCTCTACACCCTACTTTACATTTTATTCCATACCTGGAACATGTTTCCGATGACATTCCTCTGTTTAAAATTTAGTTGGATAAAATATTTTTACATTCTCACCTCATAAAGTTCCACATTTTCAAAATACCGGTTTCAAAATCCATTTGCCTTCATCTTCAGTCAAACTCCAACTGTTGAAATTTTGCCATTACCACCAACTTCCAAACTGCCATGTAGTGTCAATTTTATGAACTTGGAGATTAAATTTTGCTCACCGGAAACTTCAAAATTCATGGTTCTATATATACATACATACATACATACACACACACACACAACACACACATATACATACATACATATATATATATATTATTATATACAACTTTCCTCATTAGAGGATTGCCTCAAGGACAAAGTGGTACAGACAATTAATTTTCAAAATTGATGAAATACATTTTGTAAATACATTAAAAATTTCAAAATTAATTGAAGTATACATACTATACAGCAGAAATTTTGTAAAGATGGTTTCTTAAAATTGAAATTGATCCTCTAATGGCAGCAATGGCAATTTTAGAAAGATACACTCTGTCCAAATCTAAGAAAATTCCAAAATTTAGCTAAGAATCCTGGTATAGTAGAGAGGTAGAGAGAGAGAAAGAGAGAGAGGTATAAAACTATGAATTTTGAAGTTCATGGAGAGCAAAATTTAATCTCTAAGTTCATAAAATCAGCACCAGATGGCAGTTCAAATATTTGTGGTAATGGCAAAATTTCAATAGTTGAAGTTTGACTAAAGATAAAGGCAAATGGCGTTTGAAACTAGTTTCATGAAAACACAGGACTTTATGGGGTGAGATGTAAAAACATTTTTATCCAACTCAGTTATAAATTGAAAATGATTTCATAGTGTTTCTTCCCACTGTAATTTTGATTAAATACATATCTTCCATTTTCAGTCACAAACTGATTGCCCTTAGAAAAATGTTCCAGGTAGGAAAGCAAAATATTAGGTCGATATTTGGTTCGTCTTCCGGGCTTATAGGCCGTGGTCCGGTTGTCTTCATACTCGACATTTCGTCTACTGCTGCGGTAGACGAAACGTCGAGTATGAAGACAACCGGACCACGGCCTATAAGTCAGGAAGACGAACCAAATATGGATCAAGATGCTGGCCGTGAAAGCCTACAATTATACAAAATATTAGGTGTTTAGAACTGACTCAATTTCTTTGAAAAAATATCTCAGTGTTAATTCCTATGAATTTTAAAAATAAATATTATTTCTCTGTCCTGACATTTGCTTCCTGGAGTTTGCTCCTTCCCCCATCTCTTGGTACTGATGGCGAAACTGTGTGAGTGAGAGGACTTGACAGATATACTTCAATAATTTTGATTAACATGATCTACAAAAATAATATAAAAATATAACAAACAATAATATAATATATAATTTAAAAATAACAAAGTTTGGTTAGTGAGTTTCAGGCACTCCTTAATGCAAACATCCTGGATACAAGAGAGCCAACATTAATTTGAGTGGATCAATGTGAAAAGCAAACCAATGAGACTCTGTGAATCTGGATATATATATACAGGATAATCTTCCGATTGCCACATCGTGTATTTTTGGGTAAAAGTAAAAATGTTGCCAGCAGCATAACTTGCAAAAACATAATAAAATAAAAATAATATAAAAATAATATACAAAATAAAGATTAATTAAAATTGAGATTTAGTTGTCAACAAAATTCCTCTGGTATTTTTTGATAAATTGACCTGTGTTCATTCTGCACAAAAGTCCAAACAAACTTTGCACTATCATAAAATGTGTCCAGGCTAGAAATATCAAGAAAATGTATAAAGATCACATCACTCTGATATATTTTTAATAAATGATAATTTAAGTAAATTATTATTATGTAACTAATATTACAATTAATACTAAAAAGAAACACTTGTGCCTGAACCAAGAGACGACAGCCAGATCTTCAGTTTTACCAATGAACTATCCAAAATATTCAAACTATTAAAATTAATAGTAAAAATTTCTACCTGAACCAGGAATCAAACCGCAGACCTTTAGCTTTACTATCGAGATATCCAGACATTTTTTCCCATGCAAATACAAAACTTTACAAAGTACATAATTCTATTCTTAATCTCTCTTAATTCCTTCTTTATCCCAGTTCAGTTCATTACAAGAGATTAAGAGAGAGGTTAAAAATAAAAGAAGTATGAAGAAATTAAGAAAAAGTTTAAAGATAGAAGCAAGTACAAAATTCTATATTTAACCTCTCTCTTAATCCCTTCTTTATCCCAGTGCAGTTCATTAGAAGAGATTAAAGGTCGTATCTATGAATGCATTAGACTGTAAAAGTCGTTCTCTGCTGAGGAAGTTGCATCCCAAGACGTTTTTGCATACTCAAAAATCTGTTCATGCAATAATAATTGTCGAAATTCCTAAGCTACCCGGCGAGTTGACTTTGCAGAGAACGAATCGTGAGCAACCCGATGGGAACCGATGTACTTTGAAACCTTGCTGCATACCTTGCTGCGTAATCCAAGATGTCGTATCTTGAAGACTTCAATCATGTTTTCGGTATACGCAGAGAAGAGGAATTTGATAGAGTCTACCAAAGAATTCAACTGGAAGAACAGGAGAATCTGCGTAATATCGCACGATGCAGATGTCATATTCGGTTTTATTTGTAGGATGCAAGCGTAAATGTGTTCCTCTAGCAGGCGAAAATAACAGAAGTGGTTTTATCGCTGAGAATTCTGGGTAATTTCTTGCCAATATTACAAAAAAAATTACTTTCATGCATGACCAGTCAGCGACTCACTAATTCGAACTTTGCACGTGCTCATGGAAAACTCAACTCACCGGAGACTAATGTATTTGCATGTGGCCCTAAGACAGTGGTTAGGAATAGAAGAAGTATGAAGAAATTAAGAGAGAAGTTAAAGATAGAAGCAAGTACAAAATTATATGTTTAACCTCTCTCTTAATCCCTTCCTTATCCCATTGCAGTTCACCAGAAGAGATTAAGAGCGAGGTTAAAGATAGAGAAAGAGGTTAAAGATAGAAGTTTATTAAGTTATGTAGGTAGGAAATAACACTATGAGGAATCTAAATACAAGATTAAATCAACACCTGAGAAATGTTAAAAATGGAGAAACAAAAAAATCTGCAATAGCTGCACATGCCTGGTCAGAAAAACATAGAATAGAAACCAAAGCTAAATTACTTAAACAATTGGAAAAACCAAAGGAACTGACAATTTGGTAAAAAGTTTACATATGAAAGAATAAAAACATAACTATGAATTTTGAAATACCCGGTGATAAGGAGAGGGGATTGATTTGGAAGTTCGCCGGTCAGCCATCAGATGGCGCAGAGGTCAGTCTGCAGGAGAGGAGACCATTGGACGTCAGTTGTGAACGTGAACAGCATTGAGAATGTAACAAATACAGTGACAAAATCCGGATCTGCAAGGGAGTTAAGAAGTATGAGGTGAGTCAAGAAACAACTCAACAAAATTAAAATAGAAGTTTATACTTGGATGGGAAGGAATGTCTGTATAGCTCAATGGTAGAGAATTAGCACTTAAACCTGGAGGTCTGAGGTTCAATTCCCAGTTCAGGCAGAAATTTTTCTTAATAAATTACCAAAGGAAGTAAACTTTATGAGGATCTGCTTAATAAATAAGGTGAATCCAGGATCATCTTACCTCATAAATTGTAGTGTTCTATTTGAACATGTTTTGATATATCATCATCAGGTGAGTCCTAACAAGCTGATGATGGTATGCATGGCATATTGAATAGAATATAATTTATGCAGTATGATGATTCTGGATTCATCCTATTTATTAAGAAGTTTTTCTCTTTATTATTAGTATACTAAATATTTAAATGCATTCCTTTCTCAAAATAATTTAACCCCTAAGTGTGTGGAGCATTTAAATATATATTTAATTTATAATTTTTTTGAAAAGAAAAATATAAGCCTAGACTGGGTGTTTGAACACAGGACATTGAAATTTCTATGTCAATGCTCAGGTAGTCTCAGGTGAAAGAGCACTGACATAGAAAGTCAAAGGTCCTGGGTTCAAACCCCAGTCTAGGCGTATATTTTTCTTTTCAAATATAATTTGTCCATCATTAAGGTGTTTAAAAACGAATAATATTAATATATTCTATTGTTCATTTTTATTTCACTCACATCATACTTCATAACTCCTAGCATACCCAGGGTTTCGTCACATCCTTTGTGACATTCTCAATGCTGTGTCACATTCACAAAGTTTCATCACATCCTTTGTGACATTCTCAATGCTGTGTCATGTTCACAACTGTGAATGTGACACAGCATTGAGAATGTTACAAAGGATGTGACGAAACCCTGGGTATGCTAGCAGTTATGAAGTATGAGGTGAGTGAAATAAAAAATAAACAATATTAAAAAACCTCATAGTGTTATTTCCTATCTACATAACTTATATATTCTATGTTAAAGGAAATTTTAATATCTCCTCTCTGAGATGGCAGTTCATAAAGCCTGTTTTCTTGGTATATTTTCATTAAGAATCATAATAAAACAAACGTGGTGCATGTTGAACATGCTCGATCAGCACTCCGCAGAGAAGTAGTGTTTATTTTATGCAGGCACTGCACGTCATTCCACGCTGATGGGTTAATAATTCCCTGAATACTGAATGACCACTCATTTACGTTTCTCATTCCTTATTAGTATCTCATTTATTATAGTGGGGTATTTTTCTTCAATTTTCTTGTTTTGTTGTATAAATTTCCAGCATTCTTGTAATGAAGAATTCCTGCATTCTGTGCCATATGTACAATAATAATTGTTATTTCTCGATACTTCTAGCCTGAACACAATAATAATATTCCTATTTTAATTATTTTGTTAAAATCTTCATTTGTTCTACTTCTAACAACCCATCTTCTTCTTTAACTGGAACTAAAAAATTACTTTACTTAATGTGAAAATTACACCTTTTGTATTTCATTTAATCTCTATGAAAACCCACAAAACATTTTCACAACATATTAAAACTGATTTCCTGTATTTTAATAAAAAATAAATAAAATGTGCTGAAACTTGAATATTCTAAGTGTTAACTAGTGAGTGCTGTGACGATAGAAACAACTGAATCTGGCACAATATATACAAAACATAGAATTTGAGTGACCAGCAAGTTTTTCTCTCCAAACTCCTACATAATAAACAATGTAAATACCATTTCACCTGTCTGCTCAGCTTTGAGGCTGATTTAACTCTTTGTTCAGCAATATCCACTTCATCCACTGAGTGAGAAAAAACTAACCAGGTATCAATTAATAATAATTATAGTAAAATATTTTAATGTTCAATAATGCAACAAAAATGTGATTCCACCTCAATGATGCAGAAATAGAGAAAGAACCCAAATTACAGTATTCAGAAAGCATGATATAAAATAAGAAAGGAGGCTCAGAGGAAGATTTCAAAGGCCAGAATTAGAAAATCAAAAGCAATATTCTCAGAATTGTCACCCATATGGAGATCCAAACAATTCTCAAATAGAATAAATTAAGACTATTATATAGCAATGTGGAAATTACATTGATATATGGGTGTGAGACTTAGAAAAGAACAACTGCATTATATATAAAAAAAATTGCAGGTATATAAAAACAGATGGCTGAGATTTATTTTGTGAATCTGGTGGCCAAAAACATATCAAATAAAGAATTATGAACGATATCTTCACAAAATGAATTCTAGAAGGAGATTAAGGGTCGTATCTATGAATGAATTAGACTGTAAAAGTCGTTCTCAGCTTGTACTCTGCAGAGAAAGTTATATCCAAAGACGTTTTTGCATACTCGAAAATCTGTTCATGCGATAATAATTGTCGAAATTCCTAAGCTACCTGGCGAGGTGACTTTGCAGAGAATGAATCGTAAGCAACCCGATGGGAACCGATGTACTTTGAAACCTTGCTGCTTTATTCAAGATGTCGGACCTTGAAGACTTCAGCATTGAGAATGTCACAAATACAGAGAATGTCACAAATATAGTGAACAAATCCGGATCTGCGAGGGAGTTAAGAAGTATGAGGTGAGTCAAGAAACAACTCAACAAAATTAAAATAAACCTCATAGTGTTATTTCCTATCTACAGAACTTAATAAAGAATTTAGATCTTTTTTGATACCTGGTTAGGATCAACCCACCCTATAATTAACAAGGTACATTGTACTTACAGTCACAATTTTTGGAAAAAAGATTTCATATGATACTGTAGTATAATAATACCTATTATAACCTTGAACAAACAAGCAACACCAATACTTCACAGCTTTGAGTCTGAACCTGTAAACAAACAAAATACATTAATATAATAAATTTGGGAATTTTTACATTATGAGGTTTTCTTAATAAGAATCAAATGAATTATGAATTCTTCTTACCTCATACATCTATGTTTATTTAACACAGAAATGCACTATCGCGAAATATATAATTCGCATCTTCAGCTGTTTTCACGACTGTCAATTTTTTATTATGCCGGTAATCTTCTAAACTGCCATCTGGTGTACTTTTGAAGAACTTTGTAATCAAACTTGGTTTGTCTGGAACCTCCTCAAAAGTACACCAGATGACAGTTTAGAAAATTACTTCTTCAAAATTATACCAGATGGCAGTTTAGAAAATTACTGGCATAATAAAATATTGAGTCGTGAAAATAGCTGAAGATGTGAATGATCTATTTTGCGATACTGCAGTTCTGTGTTAAAAAACATACATGTATGAGGTAAGAATTCATGATTAATTTGATTCTTATAAACAAAATACAATCAAACCTCTTTAAGGCGAGTTGTGTGTTAAGAGGAGTGAAAAGTAAATTTCATTCAAAAAATTACATCTACAGAGATAATAATTATGATGAATTATAATTTTAGAAGATTCCAGGCTATAAAGCCATGGTCTATAACTGGTGTTTCTCCCTCGACTAAGGAGGGCATCTTCAGTGGAGAGTTCTTCTAGATGGTATTCCCTGGTCGGAAGTTCAGCTGTGTTGGAGTAGTACACTGCTGGAACCCAGTATTTATATTTGTACTGGTCTATCCAATCAGCTTTGACTTCATCAGCCATTCAGGGAACAGCACAATTATAAACACCAAGTTCCAGCAAGTCTGTCACCCCACACACATCCTAACTCCTGACCAGGAAATACCACCTAGAACTCGTCACTGAAGATGTCCACCGTAGTCGAGGGAGACCACAGTCTTAAAGCCCAGAAACTTCTAATGCTATGACTACCGGCCGTGAAAACCTGCATGCTATATTTTATTTTACAGTGTTCTGCCCTAGGGTAGGTCTTTCACTGCAATCATAGCAATTCCATTCTATGCTTTTCAGTTTTACTAGGGAATTAGAGGTGTGATAGCTTCCCGTTGCTTTCCACACCATGGACAAAAATGATGATGATGGCCAGATGATGTTCGGGTACCATTTGGGACTCAAAACTTCCTGACATTTGTCTTACAGGTGAGGAACAACACCAAAAAAAACCTCACCCAGTAAGATTTTTCTATGCACATAGCACCAGACAAAGGAATGCCCTCAGCTCTTTATTGTTTAAACCAAAGGTACATAGCAGCATCCAACTCTGCATAAGTCAATGTTTTCATCAACTTTCTTTTCGAAGGTCCTTGTGCACTACCACCAGAGCATGCAAATTTAATCAGTTTTCCTTTATATCGTGAACAGTTTGTACACCAATGTTGTAATCTTGAACAAGTTTCACAACAGATTCTCCTTTTTCGAATTTATTAATCACTTCTAGCTTCTGAAATATGCTTAAAACTACTCATTAATGTTTCCCCGACATTTTTTTCACAAACTGCTGCACACTGTTCTCACCGATTACACTATACTACACAATACAAATACAGTTCTGTAACAACAAACTTTCAGTGACTCACATAACGGAAATTTCCAAAATTGTACTGTATTCTCAGAAAATGTTGCTTGGTACCATTAAACGCATCAAGGGAGGAGGTTGTAAGTGAAGGTTACTCTATTGTGCTAGTTCCTAAGCGCAGTTCACAGTAGCATGTTTAAAAATAAAGAATCTTTTCATAATACAAATTACAGTACAGTATTTATCTTCATTTTTAAAAAATACAGTGAAAAGAGTCCTGCCCAGATAATCCACAAACCGGATAATATGCACATGGATAATCGAGAGTTTGCTGTATGCGTAAGTAAAAAGATTTTTATTATAAGGTATTAAATAAGACTAGCAAAATAATTTATTAATTAATTTTATTATTTTAACATGGACTATGTTTTGATAAAACATTGCAAACAACCTCAGCCGAGAGTTACGTTAAAATGCGTGTGTTCAATAAGCTTACTGCATAGGAGTCCTAGTTGATTTGGTTTATTGAACTACATGTGTTCAAGTATTGTTTTGTGATGTGATTATCATGTCGACAAGGGCCAGCATTTCTTTTAGTGGCAGAATCTCGACTCCGCCAAACTAGTATCAATACTAGTGTAGCAGCAACTTGCTACAAACAGTTAGAGTATACATCACCGTACACAACAACAACAAGTAACGGAAACTCAACCTGCAGAAGATGGAAGGTAATTTCCAAAAGCACTCCAGTTAATTTTATATACAAATATATTAACAAAGTTGAGGACAATGGCACCTACCAACAGGTACAATTTAATTTTTAACTTTCATCATATGCTATAGTTTCATAAGTATTTCATCAAACAAATATTCCAATATCTGTACGCATTTTTAGAATGTGATTTAACAATTGTGATTCTTTTTATTTGAATACAAAATGGATGAATATAATTTTACAAATTCCCATTTATTTCCTGGTTTTCCTGTTGCTTTCAACTTCCTGCATTTTTGCCAGTTTTTTTTTTCTTTACATTTTACCAACTACTGGACACCCTGGTGATAGCCAAATCACCCAATGCTGCTCCCAGGGACTTTTATACATTAAGGTCTTCTACAAAGATCGTTTGGAAATGGGAGACCATGCTCAATTAAAGACCTATGGAAAGCCAGCAAAGAAGAGTGGTCCAATATGGAGATCAATGTTCCATGTAATGCGCTTCTACATTGGAAACTACATTACAAGGCAATAGCAAGGGTCCACGGTTATCAAATAGAATGGCAGCATTTGTTGGAACATGAGTTTAAGTAATGTTAGTATCACAATTCTCCCCAGAGATCAGAATCAACCATCCATTTTAGGATGATAGAGAACAACTATTGAAAAATGTACCTTTCGTCAAACTTAGGGCACTAGAAAAGTGGACAGACAAAGATTGAGATGGCTGGATGAGGATCTGAATAGAGGATGGAGAAGATCTTCGGACTGACAGAAGAATGGAAACAAATTTTGGGAGTGGTCAGGTCTCAAAATGGGCCCTGATGCCATTGTTGTTATTAATATTACTTATTAATAAATATATTTGATCTGTCGTCATCTTACCTCATATTTGATTGTTTCTTGTAAGACATGTTTCACAGTATCATTACTTTGAAACATGTCTTATAAGTAGAGTCCGGATGTTAGGCACTTAAAAAGTTCAAAATAGGCAGGCAAAAAGGCACTAAAAAATCATTAATATAGGCACTAAAAATCAAAATAGGCTCTTACAAAAAATGTACAACATAAAATTTTACAGCCTTACGTAAAAATTATAAACATATGCTATCAAGAGCATACGTGGATATCAGAGATGATTTTGGAACTTGTTTTGCCTTTTTACAAAGAGCATACTTATGTTTTTCAGTGTGTACGTGCTGCAAAACATGGCACTTCTTCGCGCAATTCACTGAAATTTTGCATACTTTGCAAAACAATGTCACTTGAGAATATTTCCACACCAAATTCTCTCACGAAATTGGTCAGTTTGTCTTTTACTGTTTTACTCTTGTCCGTTCTTTAGGCATGGTGAAACAACTATTCTAAAGCTGGTCGCACAACTTTGTCTTTGAAGCACCTGTCTGTGAACGAGGACTACAAGCTGAATTCAGTGTTATCAACATCAAAAATAATATTTCTAGTCAATTAAAGGTTTCTATGCAATGATATGTGACATGACGTTTGTCCATTTCAATCAATTTAATTGAAATACTAAGTTAATTTTGAGAAAAAATGGCAAATAGGCATTTATAGATATTGTAAGTTGAAATAGGCATTTATAGGCAAAATTAACTTCACAGAAAACAACTCTAGGGTCGTCGGTATGAACTCATATGAAGTCACATTTATAATATCTATAATAGATAACTGTAGGCATTTTCCTTAACATCCGGTCTCTACTTATAACATACAATCAAATATGAGATAAGATGACTGCAGACCAAACTTATTTATTAAGTAAAACCTCATAATGTTACTTATTGTAGTTTCTTAATATTACTAATTATCTGACTTTTTACAATTTTTGTGTAAATTAAGGATACTATTAGCTTTAAAAATATGTATATGGGACATTCCATACGAAATCGGCAAAAAAATTGTGAAAAATGAACTCACATCTTTAAAAGTTTACCATTTTTTTACAGTGAAACTTTATGATATACTGAATATCTGTACCGAATTTCAAGTCTTCGCTTGGTGTAATTAAATAGTAATAGAGCTTTCAATTTATCGTATTGTTTTAAATAGTCTCTTTTATAAAAATACATTTCTCGAAGTATGGCTATTCCCTCAACTTGAAAAGATAGTCACATTATAGATGATTTTATGCTCTATCGCGTGAAAATTAGTATGTTAATATTTACGTTTTTCTGAAGGGCGTAAATGCTATTAATATGCAATTGACCTTCCTCACCAAAAAAAAATATAAAATGAAAAAGTGCCACATTATTACCTGAACACCAGTTAATTTTTTGCAATTAGTATTAAAGTGGAGTCTTGAAAGGAAACTACCAAAAATAATTATTTTTCCTAAAATCTCCTATGTGTAGACTGCCCGCAATACCTTTCGCGTGAGTGGAGATCGCTCGCTCGTACAAACAATGACGGAACAACTTGGTAATAGTCTTTTGCGCACTAACAAATATTTTTATTGTTATTATCATCATTACATTATTTTTATTATCATTATAACAATTATTACATTATCATCATCATCGTGGACTAGTGGTTACTCTGCACGCCTCCGATTCCGAGGTTCGCGGGTTCAAACTCGATAGGAATCAATGGAATTTTAAAGGCGTAACAATTCTGAATGCTATTTTAATGCTATGTTTTGATGCATAAAAATGCTGTTGTACTCTTCTTACTGACCAGGAGAGTGGAAGCAACGTTAGAATTTTGATTTTATCTTTTTTATCACTGCTAGCAGCAAACGCCTTCTTAAGATTTTCCAAAACCTCAATTTCATATTTATCCTCTTCTTCACTTGAAGAGTCAAATTGGTGGAAAATTTTATTTTTAATAGCCTGAGTTACACTTTTATATTTATTTTTCACATATTTATTGTGAGACATTTTTGCTCTCTTAATGGGACTTTCCCCTATCAATTTAAATGATTCATTTAATGTTGGTATAGCTGATTCTTTAACGATGTCGGAACTACTATCGTTATTGCTACTAGGTTGTGTTACATCGGATTCCTCATTTTCAGTATTAGTTAATCTGTTAGGCTGTACATCCTCAACATTTCTCTTACCCTCTAAAATTAGCCTGCAATTACTACATATTTTTGCCGAGAGGCAGTGTTCTTGGGGTACCCCGAATTCCTCACAGATCCATGGAGGGACAGATCTGAAATTTTTTAAACTACTCTTATGTCGTCGTCCGAGTGGATTGAAGCACTTTCCATTCACATAACACCAGTTAGGCTTATTCATAATAGACAGTGTAATTATATGTACAGTAATAAAATAAAACACTTCAATCTGCAAACTTGTTAGTTAAAAACGATAAAAGATTATTTTAAATGTGACTGTAATACTTAAAATAATGAGGTGACACACTAAACACACGTACTGATTTAAATCTACTGTCTAGTAAATAATCTGAACTTGAGAATTGTTGATAGAGGAACAGATGTTTTAAGAAGACGCGCTGATTCAGCATTTCATTCGTTTGTTAGGAAGTGATACGAGTATTAAAACATTCGGTTTTATTTGGAAGTGATATATTTTAACAACACTATTTCGTCATAGTTTCCAGGGTACAATACAGTACACTCAATAAAATATTATTTTAAGATTGAAATTAGTAATTATAACATAATAAAAATCTATACCAGTTTATTCAATTAATGGTTTAAGAGTTTTTATTATAATATTTCATTTAATTGCAATGAAAAATTTGTAACAAAATAAATAATTTGTTTTAAGGGAGGAAAGAAGATTACGAGTATTTGAGAATAAAGTTCTTAGGCAAATATTTTGATCAAAAAGAGATGAACAGACAGGTGAACGGAAGAAACTACATAATAGTGAGCTACATGATATGTATAGAAAGCCAGATATAATAAGAACAGTTAAGTCTCGTAGGCTTCGATGGGCAGGTCATGTGGTACGTATGGAGGATGAAAGAGGTGCTTGGAAAATTCTGGTAGGAAAACCGGAGGGAAAACGCCCAGTTGGAAGACTAAGAATGAGGTAGTAGATTATACAGGGGATAATTGGAAAACGTTAGCTCGGGATGGGATGTATGGAGAGCTTATGTCTGCGCTGCCATGAACCTACAGGTTCCACAGAGCCAGTGAGTGAGTTAGTTATAAATAATTTGTTTAATAATTCACAGTAAACGTAAGTAACAGAGCTCTTTACTTCTCACTTCAGCAATAAAATTTGATAAATAAATATCTACTGCATAAGAATTAAAATATCGCCACTTTTATAAATTTACGGTACTGTTCCATTAAGCACAACATATAATAATTTATTCGATTTAATGGCAGTTGAAAAAGTCACTGATGAAGCTCTTTTAATAAAGTATGCGCGCGACCTTGGTCGTGAAATGAATCTGATGCGCCGTGGACCCGCGAGTTTTTTACGAAAATAGAATAAAAACATTTATATTGTCTGAACTATTCAACTCTCCAAAAGGGTAATTGCTGAAAATTATTCCTTATTACGTGAATAGTATCCTGTATTTTTTCCGTTTTTATTTTTTGATATGTACTGCAGTAAACCGCCATAAAACAGAAAATTGACACCGAAAATAAAAATATACTAATTATAAAAATAACACCCTTAAACTACATGATATCACCTATATAAATATGTTTGAAACAAATTTTTGCTGTTTACTGTTTCAGAAATATTAGTTAGTAAACGTTTTAGTTTATCATATTTACGATAATTTTAGATCATCATAACTACGAACCTATAAATGATAAAAATTAAATTTCTGTATTAATACGTTTATAAATGTATTCACTATATTTAGGGATACATAAAATTAAAAAAATAAATTGCAAGATTTTTTGCTGTCCGATTTGATATGGAATGTCCCATATACAAGGTGCTGCAAAAAAACACTGACAACAGAGGTGAGGTTGTATATTGAGATATGTTGATAATTTTTTAATAAGGTCCAATGTCTGGAAATGATGCATTTTCACACTATGACTACTTAATTATGTAAGAATTAAATGAATTGTGAATTCTTCTTACCTCATACTTCTATGTATTTTTAAACACAGCACTGCAGTATCAGCGACCATCATCACCATCCTCAGCTGTTTTCACGACTGTCAATTTTTTCTTTTGCCGGTAATTATCCAAACTGCCATCTGGTGTTCTTTTGAAGGAATTATTTCCTAAACTGCCATCTGGTGTTCTTTTGAAGGAATTATTTTCTAAACTACCATCTGTTGTATTTTTGAAGAACTTTGTAATCAAGCTCGGTTTGTCTGGAATCTCGAAGTTCATGGTTCTAGCATGGTTTTTTTAATATATATATTTTCCCAAACTGTTAAATCCAAAGGTTTGGATAGATGTTTCAAAAGTTTTGCTTCTTTTTCAATTCTATGATTCTCTAATAAACTATGTGCTGCTATAGCTGATTTTTCAATTTCTCCATTCTTTAGGTTTCTGAAGTATTCTTTTTTACGAGTTTCCAAGTTCCTTTTTGTTTTTCCTATATATATCCTGTTGCAATCTTTGCAATTAATTTGATAAATTCCAGATTAATTTAATTCTTAATTCATTTAATTCTTATTAATAAAACCTCATAATGTTAAAAATTCCCAAATTTATTATACAAATATACTTAATTATGTCTCAAGTTCAGTGTTAGTTCAAAGGATTTGAAGACTCATTACTTGACAACACCTCACAGGTACTGAACCTATGTTACATGGCTTCACAATGGAATGTGGCTGCAACATTACGGAGCTCCAGCTCACTTCCATGAAAATGTGACGAGACATTTGGATACCACGTATCCAGGTCGAGAGGACCAGTCCCATGACCTCCTGGATCACCTGATCTTAACCTTCTCGACTACTTTTTTGTGGAATGACCTAAAACAGTGTGTTTATCAGACTATAATGGAGACACATATGAATTGTATAGCCGGAATCCACAATGCTAGAGAAATAATTCAAATGAGGCCAGGTCTATTTGGATGTGTGTGCCAATCACTACATCGCCAATGAACACTCTGCAATGAGATGAGAGGTGGATATTTTGAAAACTTAATATCACTGTGACAGTATCGTCAAGTATTGAGTCTTGAAATCCAACTAATGGAACTCTTGAGAAGTTAGCTACTCATAGTGTGAAAATGCATCATTTCCGGATATTGGTACCTTATTAAAAAATTATCAACACATCGCAATATACCACCTCACCTCCATTGTCAGTATTTTTTGCAACACCCTGTGTATATATACATATATATATATATATATGACATGATAAGAAAAATAAATGCCTGGTTTGGATTTGAACCCAGAACTCTGGGTCGATACCCCAGCGTGTTATCCATTACATCAACAGGCGAATCCAATTCAAACATTTACTTTTCTTATATATATATATATGTATTATATTGTCCATTATTACTAGATGTCGCGAGAACTTGGTCTTCACTGCCACCTAGTAGCTGACTATTCTCTTTAATTTGCTTACTTGTTATAGTCAGCTACTAGGTGGCAGTGAAGACGGAGTTCTCGCGACATCTAGTAATAATGGAGAATATATATATAAGAAAATAAATAAATGTTTGAATTGGATTCGCCTGGTGGTGTAATGGATAACATGCTGGGGTACCGACCCAGAGTTCCGGGTTCAAATCCCGTCCAGGCATTTATTTTTCTTATTATGTCATATTAAGCTTGCATTGCTTAATGTTAAAAATTTAATTTTAATGTATATATATACATACATATACAAACTAGTCAGTCTAAATTAATTTCTGAAAAATTGCCTTAATGGCAGGCCTACACTTACCTCAACAAATGCTGAAGTTTGGGCTATGAAATTGTCAGAACACTTTACTCAGCTTAAGATGAAGCTCCTGTACAGATTCAGTAAAACACTCCTTCAAAAACCATATTTTCAACAGTTCATATGAAAAAATATATAATTTTTCAAAGTTAAAATTCAATCACAACCTGCATTTAAAATATTACAGGTATAGTGATAACACTGCTATGGCAAATGATGTTTGGGGTCTATTTGGGCAATAAATGTTCCTGACATTTGTCTTGCAGAGAAGATAAAAACCTTGAAAAAATAAAATAAAAAGAAATGAAAACCTCACCCAGGAAATTAGTACCAACTAGGGATCAAACCCAGGTCCATTGTACCTAGGCAACAACATTGCACTGCACTGCACAGAAACCAAGTATAGTATTTATAAAAATGTATATTATTTGGGGGGCATGCCGTAGTGTACGGGTCGCATGTTTGGACGCATTAGACAGTAAAATGCCTTCTCTGCTGAGCAAGTTGTATGCTAATACGATTTTGCTTACTCAGAAATCTGTTCATGCGATAATAATTGGTTAAATTTGTAAGCTACTACCTGCGGAGGTAGCTTAAATGAGCAACTCAAATTAAAATCCCGAAGGGAACCGAACGGGAACCGATGGTAATCGATGTAGTTTGCTGCTTTATCCAACATTTACCCAAGATGTCGGACCTTGAAGACTTCGATCATGTTTTCGGTATACACGGAGAAGAGGAATTTGATAGAGTCTACCAAAGAATTCAACTGAAAGAACAGGAGAATCGGCGTAATATTGCGTGTCGCAGACGTGTTTGTATACGGTATTATTTGCGGGATGCAAGCATAAATGCATTCCTCTATAGCAGACGAAAATAACGGAAGTGGTTTTATCGCTGAGAATTCTGGGTAATTCGTTGCCAATATTACGAAAACGTCGACTCTCGTGCATGACCGATAAGTCGGCCGTTAATTCGTTCTCAGCAATTGCTCACGGTGAATCAGCTCACTAGTGATTGGAAGTAATTTGAGTAGAGAGTAATGTTCTAACATACGACCCTACAAGTCAGAAGGTCATGGATTCAATTCTCAATCTGGTGGGATTTTTAAAACAGGTCTAAGGGTCATATCTATGAACGCATTAGACTGTAAAAGTCATTCTCAGCTTGTACTCTGCTGACAAAGTTGCATCCAAAGACTTTTTGTGTACTTAAAAATCTGTTTATGCGATAATAATTGTCAAAATTCCTAAGCTACCTGGCGAGGTGACTTTGCAGAGAACAAATCATGAGCAACCCAATGGGAACCCATGGTACTTTGAAACCTTGCTACTTAATCAAGATGTTGGATCTTGAAGACTTTGATCATGTTTCGGTATACGCGGAGAAAAGGAATTTGATAGAGTCTACCAAAGAATTCAACTGGAAGAACAGGAGAATCGGCATAATATCGCACGATGCAGACGTCATATACGGTTTTATTTGCGGGATGCAAGCGTAAATGCATTCCTCTAGCAGACAAAAATAACAGAAATGGTTTTATCGCTGAGAATTCTGGGTAATTTCTTGCCAATATTATGAAAAAAACTACTTTCATGCATGACCAGTCAGCGACTCGCTAATTCGAACTTAGCACGTGCTCACGGAAAACTCATCTCACCAAAGAATAATGTATTTGCATGCGGCCCAAATTTCATGGATCTAGGGTCAACTCAGTTTCAAATGGAAACGAGTACCAGATGCACATTAGTGTTGATTACACCACAGTTAAGATTCTATAACAATTTATTAAAAACACCAAAAATGTGCTAATTATGATGATCTTGTAGAAAATTTCCGGGCTGTTGGCCGAGGTCTTGAGGCTTGTAGTTCCCCGGCCATGAAAGCCTAAGTCAATGAACTAATTCCTGGATTAGCTCAATGGTTAGAGCATCAGCACAGAAAGCTGAAGGTTCAGGGTTCGATTCCCGGTTCAGGCATAAATTTTTCTCTTTACCATTCGATTGCACTAATTACTGTTTGAGAATGTGACCTGAGGAATGTTTCTTGTCCCAAGAAAGTACAAAGAACACCAAAAAATGAATGAGAAGTTGAGGTAGAAATAACCTAATAAATGAAATTAAATACCTAACAGTTCTCCACACTGAAAAATTAACTAGGAATTTTGGGTAGAGTAAGGTTGCATAATTATGGTAATCAAAGGTCAACCAGTACACTGGCTCAGTTGGTATCAACATCACCTTGAATTCTACTGGTGCAGAGACAAAAATAATTTTACCATGAAAACAATTTCAAATTCTGGCAATTTACTAGAATTAGAAATGTAAATTAGTCAAAAAATTATAAAATTTAATAGCGTAACAGGAATTATAAATAATATTATCAAGCCAAACACAATCAGCAACACACACGAACTAGAATTTATAAAACACTTGCCAGACCCATATTATGTTACGGCAGTGAGGCCTGGACAATTCGCAGTGTAGATGAACAAAGACTAACTGCGGCAGAAATGAAATTTAAGAGACACACTGCATTTTACTCAAGAACAGACCATAAAAGGAATTTTGAGATTCTCAGAGAATTACAAACAGAATCAGTCATCGAATATGTGCAAAATTACAGAAACAACTGGAAATCTCACATAAGAACGAGCAGAACAAAAATACCACGTCAAATCCTAAATTACTGGCCACCATGCAAGAGATCTTTGGGCAGACCCTTCAAATGTTGGATTGAGACCGTAATAGACCATTAGGTCAATCACATGAAAGGAAGAAGAAGAAGAAGAAATGTAACTTAAAAGGCTTATAAAAATCTCACCCCTCTGGGGGGCCTTGCCTTAAAGTGGCACTATCCGTGGAGGCGAAGGGGTTTGTGAGCGTATAGTTATATGCAATATAAAAACACTAACAAAATCTTAACACGAATGTTATTAATTATGAAGGTAAATTTGCTATAGCCAGCCATGGTGGGCTAGCAGTTACATTCCTTGCCTCTAGTTCAGAGGGACAGGGGATCAAACCCAGCCATGGTCAATGGATTTTTAGGATGGAAAAATCCTAGGAACAAGTCCTCCAGGAGGAACTTTAACCCGTGGGACCAGAGTGTGAAGATTTTCAGACTTGTAAAAGAACCATAAGCCTGAATACAAATGCCTCTGTGCAAAAATTTACTGGCCATTTCCCATCCAGTAATAACTTAGTTATCCAGTAGATTTCTCAAGGTGCTAGGCTGACCCCATATTACTCGCTGACATCTATGGGTAAGTGAATGTAACTAAATTAACATGGCCACTAAGTTCTCTAATCCCAGCATACAAAGGAAAGGGCTTATGAAGAAGCTTTGCTATATAAACATGAATAAAATGTTATATTTTATTTAATTGTAATTTAAAATTTTGTAAATGCTAACTAAATAAAAAGAAAAGTGATTATATTAAATTAATGTTGGGAAGTAAACATTATGAGGTATTATATTTGAAAAGAGAAAAATATACGCCTAGACTGGGGTTTAAACCCAGGACTTTTGACTATCTAATGTCAATGCTCTTCCATCTGAGCTACCTAGGCCTCCAATATAAACGTGTATTTTTCTCTTATACATAGTTAATTCCCTAACCCCAAATGCTACGAGCCATTGCTATGATTTTTGCAAATGGCGGCTTCTTTATTAAGAAGACTTTTTATTAGAAATTTAAACATTGCTTATAAAGCCAGTATTGCTTCATTCAATGTTAATATTATTCATTTTTAAACATCTTAATGAAGGACAAATTATATTTGAAAAGAAAAATATACACCTAGACTGGGGTTTGAACCCGGAGTTATGGCTGAGGATGAACACGACTGTGAATCCTATGAGGTGAGTTGTTTAAACAAAATGTTCTCCGATGAATTTTAAGAAAAATGATATTCTTCTAGGGATAAATAGAAATAATAATTGCAATAATATGACTCTTTTATCTCTTGGAATACCTAGATAATGAAGAAATGCTTCAGTACAGTAGAAAAAATTGCAGTTTGGGTTCATGATATAAAGAATGTTCTTTATTGGTTTTTATAAGACCTTCCAAGCAGCAGAAAGCTTTGAGAATGAGACTGTGGCCTGGGCTCAAAAAGTAAAGATGTAATTCGCAAATAGCTGGAGAACAATGAACTTCTACAAAATATATGGCCTGGGGATAGCACATGAAGTGCTTCTTTCTAATGAGAAAGAGTGAATGAAGTACTTCTTAAGAATAAACTGCTTCTCCCATCACTGAGAAACACATGTGTTCTGCAAAAGGATCACAAACAGAAATGAAAAATGGTGGATGAATGCTGGTAACAGTGCAGCCAACTCACATTATTTCTCTACTTGTAGCATAGAATCCCCAATTCACACAAACTACAAAAGTAAAATACTGTTTTTCTTGACAGAAATATCGGCTACGAAAGGGAGTGTGTCTGCAGTATCTCTGGATATTTAAAAGGTCTTTAAGGGCATTTTTACAAAAAAAAAACAGAAATACAAGACGATTAAAATAAATTACAGAGCCTAATACATAAAAAATGTAAAACTGATTTTTTCATAAGTAATGCCACGAGAGATTTCCAAACTATTGATAAATTTACGACTCACGAAGTGAGGAGTGAATTTATCTAGATAATTTGGAAATCAAGGACTATTTAACGAATAAAATTAAGTTGTTTACTCACAAGTCATTATTTAAATACAGTTATTTTAAAATATTTATTTATTTAATGTAAACGGCGATGTTTGAAAACAAATGAGAAGCGATGTTTGAAAACAAATGAGAAACGATTGTTACGCTTGTTCATCACTGCAACCAGATCATATTATTTATTGCCAAAGGATTGCAATATTGTAAGAATACACCCTAGTGGAGAAATGTATAACCAACATAATAGGTATTAATTAATTTCTGACTTCCTATGATGTAAATGTGTCAATTATATTTTTCTGCAACATTATTTTCTGGGAAATAATTAATTTAAGAAGGTGCAAACAGTGGTTTATTTTTTTTTTGTGGTATAATCAATTGCTACAAATGTTTTTATATTATCTCCCGCAAGCACCATCAGCTGACATTTATGCACTATATATACAATTTGGTAGCCATATTTCTTAAGCCAGTCACTGCAAAATAATGCTATGACCTATTCAGAATGTTAAAAAGGAAGACTTTCTTTAATATAATAAACTTCTTTGATAAATTCAAGGTGAAACACGATTGTGATTGGTTGTAATTAAAAAAATCATTGAAATGTGATTGGTCATTGAATCCCCATTTGCAGCATGAGTTAAATAGTCATTAAAAATACCTACAAATTCCCCTTAAACTTAAAAAGATAACAAAAATCGCTGACTCTAACTTTATATTTGTTCTAAGTTAGTAGTTAGGTTATTTTAGTGTAGAAAAAACTTAAAAACTATATCATCGGCCAGCAATCAAAACCTGTAAACACATAGGCTAATTGAAAAAAATTCAGGAGAAATAAAGAAACCTTTTAACTGGTTGTAACTGATTGATTTTTAAGTCAAAATCTATTATATAAATAATTAGTTTCTGAAAAGCATTAGTCCCGCGCCGTAGCCGAGCGGTTAAGGTATGAAGCCTTGGCGCAGAGCTACGGGACTTGCGCTGGTTCGAGTCTCCATGGGGGAAGAAATTTTCTCATGGTATTTCGGCCAGTATGGGACCGCTGCCCACCCAGCATCTTCAGGCAATTGGGTAGCTACAATAAGTAGCGGCTCCAGGTTAAGGAACCAGCTATAACGGCTGGGGGACTCGACATGCTAACCACATGTCACCCCTACACTGGCTGTTGTTCATCTACCTCTGTGATTGACACATGTGGATGTGAAGGGCCAGCAGCCGGCTGGTAAAAGGGCAACCGCTGAAAAGTGGAAAGACCCTCAATCGGAATTGGAAAAGCATCATGCTGGAGATACAAGTTCTTGAGTCTGAGATTGAAGCAGACAAAACCTCGCTATTCTTCTCTGCCAGAGATGCAAGTTTTCAGTCTTCAAGCTAATAGCTGAGGAAAATATGGTTTTTGTAATAATTAATAGATGGCAGCAAAATCATCTTGGAGTTACAAGAATTTAACAGCAGTTGATGCCTTTGCTTATCGACTAATGCAAAAATCCAAATTTAATCTTGAATGGAGTTACAAGAATTTGATCACCAGCTGACGATATGTTGGTTGCATTGGGATATCACAACAATATGTCCACCATATCATGAACAGGTTAATAAATATATTAAATTAAAGTTGGGAAGTAAACATTATGAGGTATAATCATTAAAATTCATCGGAGAACATTTTGTTTAAACAACTCACCTCATGGGATTCATGTGTCCATGATACCACAGATTCAAACACAGTCATGTTCGAATCCACGGTATCATGGAAGATGAATCCTATGAGGTAAGTTGTTTAAACAAAATGTTCTCCGATTAATTTTAAAGGTTAATAAATATTTCTGAATTGTAAAAAATATTTTAAGAAGCATTACAAAATATTTTTAAATAGTAGGAAATACTAGTCAAAATCAAACTGTAAATGAAACATTTGACAAAATTAGTTTGGGGTCGTTAAAAAATTCCATCTCACAAAGGAAGGTTTAGGGAAAATGATTATTTTTTGAGATAAAAATAATACGCTCAGACTGGAATATATAACTATTAGGTATTTTTTAATTTATAAATGAGTAGGATAAAATGTTCTTAAATCTCATCTAATGAAGATCTCCATTTTTAAGGTTATATTTTCTAATATATTTTGTTGGCTGGTATTTCTGTTATTATTGATAGATTTTCTGATATATTTTGATGTTATTGATAATTAAGTTGGAGAAAATGTTTTTATTTATGAGGAGAGATATCAAAAGATATTCTCCTACTCATTTATAAATTGAAAATACTTAATAGTTACATACTCCATGGCACAAGCGGTTAGATAAGAATTAAATGAATCGTGAATTCTTCTTACCTCATACTTCTATGTTTTTTAAACACAGCACTGCAGTATCAGCGACCATCGTCACCAACCTCAGCTGTTTTCACAAAAAAAATTGACAGTCGTGAAAACAGCTGAGGATTGTGACGATGGTCGCTGATACTCCAGTGCTGTGTTCAAGAACCATAGAAGTATGAAGTAAGAAGAATTCACAATTCATTTAATTCTTATTAATAAAACCTCATAATGTTAAAAAAATTCCCAAATTTATAATATAAAAGTGGTTAGATGCTTGCCTCTCACCGCTGAAGTCCTGAGATTGAGTCTCGGTCACTCCATGTGGGTTTCGTGGTGGACGAAACGGAGCTTGGGTAGGTTTTTCTCGGGGTTAGTCCCGTTTTCCCCTGCCACAAATTCATTCCAACATTTCTCCATACTCATCCATTTCATTTCACTTCATTCATTTGCCCCTGTAATGGTGCATCAGACATGGCTGGTCAGCACCCTTGTCATTCACAGACCTCTATATATATATAAGCTCATCTCATTCCTCGACCCGACCCTGAGTTGGACATGAGTTGGAGATATTCATATTCAGTTATATACTCCAGTCGGAGCATATTATTTTTCTGTTCAAACATAATTTGTCCTTCAGCGAGAAGTATTAAACTAATAATAAAAACATAAAAAGATTATTAATAATGAACAGAATGTTCATAAAATTAAGTCTAATAAATACTTTAAAAACTGATCAATTGTTATGCCAACACTAGGGCCTAACTGCCATAATAATAACATACTATAAAAAAAGCCGATAAAGGATAGACACATATACATGTGTATTATACCGAAAAATAGGGCATAAATATTCACCCTTTAAACGCGGATTAAAGTCTCAATCAAAATATACATACGAGTTTTATAGATAAAAAGCTAAGGAAAAAATTATGATAAAATGACTATTTCACATCAATATATTTTTCAATCAATGAAGACACACTTACGAAATCTTATATAATATCAAAAACAACTTGTTAGTTTCAACCAAATAGGAAACTCTTACGAAAACTTATATAACCCAAACACAATAGGATAAGAAGTTAAAAACACCTTATATAACTTGGCCATGACATACTAGGAATATTACTACAGATGGGGCAAGAAAATAGGGTTTCCATTAGTTTTAGGGGATGGTGAAAGGTAAAGATAATCATATAAAAGCCGGGATTTTTAGTGGAAAAAAGGAGAACAGCGGCGGGACCGGATGCGGTCCCCCCAGCAGGGGAGGCAGCTACATTGGTAATATGAATCTTTTTTATCATTCGTAATGGTCATTTTCAGACAATAGAATTAAATAAGGGACCAAATGGTCCAAAGAACTTAGAATAACGAACAAAGTTGAATATTTTAAAATGATTGTTTTCTCTCTCTCTGAATTTTAACACTTTAATATTTTGAATATTTTGACGTTTGACAATGTGGCGATTTCAGCTGACTTTAATAAATTGTTTTATATGTTATTAATCTAATATTTCTTTATGTTTGGTTTTATTTTAATAAATAATGTTATTTTTCGTTTACTGTGTTTTTAACATGTTTAAATGTGGAACTCATCCTCCAAAACCAAGGCCAACCGCTCGGGCCAAAGACCACTTAAACAATAGTGAACTTAACGCTATCATTACGGCGGGGCTAAACAGACCCCTCGCGTAACAAACTGGTGAGCAGACGATGGTATATTCGTGAAAATAATGTTCTATTATATTCACGGATAAAGAAACGAACCTTAGACCACAAAATTAACCTTCAATTCGTATACAGTAAAAATCTATGTTTTTTTTTTTCAATCGGGAAGATAAGAGTCACATTGGTACTCATGAATAAACTATGTCTTTTAAAACAGAGAGAAACCAGAAAATTTTCAACTTTGGGACATTATTATTAACTGGCTTTAGGTTATTTTATTTTTGGGGGGGTTTTTATGGACAATGGGTAAATTTTGGATATATCGCTGTTTTTAGGTTATATTTTGGTATTAATGTTTTTCAACAAATGTATTATCTTTCTGGGCATAATTAATGGTTTTTGTCAATGAGTAAACTTTTTGGATTTATACGGCAAATTTTGGTGTTGTTGATGTTTCTTTTCTCATAGAGATGTTATTTTCTTTATAGTCAGACATCTATATATCTTTTCTAGGTTATGTTATATGTATTAATTTCAGAACTTGAATGTTTTTTTATATACACATAGAGTTTTGGTTATAAATAATTTTGATGATTTTGACAAAGTTTTTTTCAGCCAGATGATATTTTTTTGTTTGTTAACTTAGGTTATGATATTTTTTTTTCAGAATATTTGTAGAGTGTAGGAATGAAATTGATTTAATTTTTTTTGTGTGTTAATTAAGGCAATATCTCATTTCACTATTAATAATTGTACGTTGATAATGACATAGTTTTATTATTTCGTCTATCGGGAAGGCGTGGCAGGATCAAATGTATACATAAATCATTTCTGAAAGCATCACCACGAGAGATAAGCCCAAGGGATCATAGGTTGCTTTTACACGCCACTAAATTGAATTTTTTTTTTCATATTGAAATTTTTTACGACAAGAGTGATATATTTGAGCAAACAAGATGGCGGTCACATCTTATACTTACGCCACTAATGCACTAAATACTTTGTACTATGTAAACATTAATTTTTTTTTATTTATTTACTCACGTAAAACACGATCTTGGATATCTTACTGAATCATGGACGGAGGTAGGATACGAAAAATTAATTTGTGGTTTATTAACTAGGTAAATTGTTTGTTAGAATAAAGAAATAGGAAGTTGGCTGACGTCTATTATTTTTTTTTCTAAATGGCAACTATGACTACAGAGCCATCTAACGGAGGCTATATTAAACCATTACAGCCACTCCGTATGAAACTAAACCAAATCCATCTCAACCAATTAAAATTCTAATTATATTCGGGATAATAATCAAAAATATTATTGACATAACAAATAAAAAAAAAAAAGACAAGAAAAATAAATTGATTAATATTCAAGTCTCCATGTAGCAACTCGTGCATCCACACTGGGACCTTTGCACTAATGCTAGTTAGGTAATTAATCTTGGCCCACGTAAGGCTCAAGGAACCGCATTATAACTTGCAAAGAAATGAATGATTTATATTGGGAGAATAAATAAGTAAAAATTATTCTAATAATAGGACTATAAAAATTTAATTACAAAAAAGAATAGCCGAAAACTAGCAGGAAACTAGTTAAGGGAGTTGGAAAACATAAAAATCAGATGATTTGGAAATAGAGTCATAACAGTGAAAAAATAAAGTAACATTTAAAGTAACATATTCCCCCTACCGGAGATCTTGAGGTAACGGAAACGTTAGGGCTCCCAATATTCCTAGACAATCATCACTTAATGTCAGCCGGGTTATCAGCCCTGCGTGACGGTCGCCCTTTTCACAGAACAAGCATCTGGTACTCATTTCAGTGAGAGGCTGAATCGACCCCAGGGCCATAGTTCCGCCAGAAGGTTTAGATCAGGTTAAAAATCCTAAACCCACCGGGACTTGAACCCACCGGGACTTGAACCCCCCGACTTTTCGGCTTGTAGCGCAGTGCTTTAACCACTATACTAGTAAAAATAAATATTCATACTAAATATATCAAAGAAATTTTAAACCCTATTAGAGTTAAACCGCCTGCCGTGCGACATTGACAAGGCAGGGCATGAGGCAAATAATACCGATTTCGTTATCCTAGGATATTTTATGGTAAAGGCGAGCACCTTATTATATGTAGGAACGTTTTTCAGTAAAAAAAATCGAGAGGTAGACATAAAACAGATAGAACTACTAACTAAGTGATTTAAAATTAATAATAATAATAATACTAATAATAATAATAATAATAATAATAATAATAATAATAATAAACACAATGAAATAATAATCAACACACGAGGTACGGGTACAAATCATACGTTCATAATAAAAAATAATGGAAGAGATTGGATGACAAATAATAATAACCATTAAAATATATATGTAGTCAATATGCCCATTTCACCAATTAATGTTTAAAATGGTCAACAAGTTTCTACAGCCAAGCTGTCATTCTCAAGACCAGATATTGACTGGTCAATATCTGGTCTTGAGAATGACAGCTTGGCTGTAGAAACTTGTTGACCATTTTAAACATTAATTGGTGAAATGGGCATATTGACTACATATATATTTTAATATTATATCACCAAGAAGATCACTTGTGTATTAAATAATAACCATAATCATTATAATAATATTAGGGACCGTTCAAGAATATAGAAGTTTTCTGAAAAATAAATATGGACTCACCATCATCGAGGAATGCAAAACCGCCATCTTGAGAACTATTTTTTTGAGAGACACGTCCTTCATTTACATGCACGAAGACTGAGTGTCTATTAGGAGGTCACATAGCTGTAAAATTTCAGCAAGGCTCTGGAATGTGTTTATTTTGGTGAAAGTTAGATTATCCACATAGATAAGGACTCCAAACCGACTGCATTAGGAATATGAACAAATTTATACTATTTGCATTTACAGGGAAATATTTTTTTTTCTTGACATCAGAAAGCGTACTTTAAATAAAAATGAGAACCACTTAAAGACCCATGACATTTACAGGAAATAAAAAGTGGCATATATTAGTGATCAGAGGGATTCTAGATTTAAAAACCGAGAGAATAGAAAAAGGGCATGGAGACTTGGCACAATGGTAGATTTTAGTTTCGAAACCAAATGGTAGGAAAAGGGGCATTGGAAATTTAGGATGAAATAAACGAGAACTCGATCAAAGAGGGGAATGGAGAAGTAGCTCAATCAAAAATGGGAACGCAACTAATGAGGAATGTAGATTCTAGTTTCGAAACCAAAGAGTAGGGAAAAGGGGCCGGGAAAGTTTAGGATGAATTAGAGAGAAATCGATCAAAGCGGGGAATGGAGATTTAGCGCAATAAAGCAAAGCAGGCACCACACACCTCCCTAAATGAAATAACACTAGACTCATGGTAAGGAAGACGACCGAACTTCAGGGTAAATAATAGTTTAAAATAATTTTTTTTAACCCCTCATGCGGTGTTGAGAAATTTACAACAATGCCGACGGGCGCATTCTGTGAAGGGCTCGGCTACCGTGTGAGACGTTTCTAAATCATGAATCAAGTAAATCTTGAGTAAAGTCATAGAGGCTGGCGAAATTAAGGGAGGACTCGCTTGATCCGCAATTCAGATTAAGGTTTCGGAAACGGAAAGAATGGAAATTCTGTATAAATAAGAGAGGGCTCGAACAGAAGAGGGGAATGGAGATTTGGCACAATCGTAGAATTCCGCTAGTGAGAAATACGGAGTGGAGGCAGAAACAAGATGCTTACAGAAGTGATAAGAAAAGGATAGACTTATTCCCATAAATATTTTCTTTTTTGGCTTTATCATTATATATTTGGTGGAAATTAGGATACTTGGAAAACAGTGAGATGTTTTATCCGATCTAGTAGAAAAGTGAAAGTTCAAATGGGAACCCAGGGGTTACACAAATACTATTACTGAGTATGACACAACAATAATACACTCTACAGGAAATGGTTCCTGCTGAGATGGACTGGCTTGGAAAAGTTTGGAGGGCCTAAAGGCGCCTAGACTCTCTTATACTGCAAAGCCTTGTTCCATGTCAGTTAGGACTAGAGACCGGTCGAGTAGTAGACACACACACACATATGGGATATGACATATTACGATAATAGATGAAAACTAGATCGCTTAAGACTCTTCATATTTAGGCCTACGAGGGATAATAAGAGGATAGGCTACAACTTATGTCAATCTAGGCTAGGTAACGTTAGAAATACACACACAGAGATGAAACATTTACATAATCGCACACAGAGATACAAGTTGGGAAGGACTAAGTACCCTTTTGGAGAGGCTTTTGCCCTCGACAATTTGGCGAGTTGCCTGAACACTTCGCCAACAAGCTAGGCAGGTGCAAGTCGGAAGGTGGGACACCCCCGTTATGACATGATCTAGAGACGGAGAACTCCAAAATGATCTTGGGGCACTGGCCATAAAACCTTGCCGGCTTGGCACTGACGTTAGGGACCATTGGAACCGCATTGTTTAGGGAGAGATAGGCATCCGAGAAACTAGAGACAAAACGAAAGTACAATACAATTACGGGCAGAGAGACCCAGGAGAAACTGTAGGATACCCGGGTTTAGGGAGTGATGAGGGCAATAGTAGGATCACCATCAAAAGAGAATCGGATCAAATCCACTCCGATGATGAGGCCGTCGTCCGATGAGCTCAAGAAGGCTCTCCCTAAGGTTAACGTAGAAATCAAGACCCTGAGGCAGCAGGATGAGAGGGGTGGGGTTAGGAATGACTCGAGTCACTGTCGACCATGGGTGGAACTAGCTGTCCTCTCCCTTGAGGCCGAGCCCGAACAATAGTCGAGTCACCAAGTTGGGAGGCAGCCCATTCCTGGTCCTCAAGGTCGCGCCCGACGAATTGGCTAACCCACCCCAAGGATACAAAACGGAAAAAGCGGGAGTGCGGTAGGGACAACTTCGGCCCCAAATGGCAGGGCGGTGCCCTCCCTTGAGGCGATTTGCTCGAGTTTTCTTGGGCCCCGAAGGGAGTAAGGAACAACCACCACCTCCATTGAGGCGATTTGCTCGACGAGTCCGCCGACTTGCCAAGGACTAAGAAGTCAGAAACGTAGGGAATTCTGGAATGACAGAATTAGAGGGTGTGTCAGGAAGGAACCGAGTCACTGTTGACGAAGATGGGAGCATCCCGGCCTCCACCTCGTGGTCGTGCAAGGTAATAACCGAGTCACCGATGTCGGAGGTCGAGCCCATTCCTGGTCTTCATGGTCGTTGCGCGGTGAATTCGCTGGCTCACCCGGCTTTATTTACAAGAAATCAGGAATACACGAAACACGAAAAGAGATAGCCAGGGGTCTATCCAGAGTCGAGAATGATGCCAGGAAAACCGCGAAGAAAAAGTCGTACGCACACATAGGATATGGTCATAACGAAGAGACAACGACTACTAGCCAGGGACGTCAGAAACGTTGGGACACTAGAGAAGAATAATAAGGGAAACACACATACATACGATTGTGCGATCGACGAGTAGAGCCAAGAGAGACAGATTGACCTAAGTAGGGATATTACATACCAAGAGAAGTTAAACTCATAAGGTAGTACACGAAATTAGAGGTTAAACACATTAGAGGATAGTACAAGAAATTAGAGGTTAAACACTTAGGGAAGTACACGAAATTAGAGGTTAAACACATAGGGAAATACAAGAAAGTAGAAGTTAAACACATAAGGGTAGTACATGAAATTAGAGGTTAAACACATAGGGTTGTACACGAAATTAGAAGTTAAACACATAGGGTTGTACATGAACTTAGAGGTTAAACCCATAGGTAAGATAGGGAATAAGTCTACACGTATGAGACCAGGAACTAACTCAAAAACGTATATGGAAATTAAGAGGAAATAACAGAGTAGGAGATGACAAAAGGGAGAGGTTAAACCCATAGGTAAGATGGGGACCCAAGACACAGAATAAAGTCCACGCATAATCAGGAGTAATGTAAAAAGTTAAATACAGAAATTCAAGAGAACAGATGAGATATTGCCGAACGAATTAGGAAGGACTTAAGGAAACAACACCATTTAGATTTTTTTATTAAGTTAACTCTGTAGGCTGTAGCACGGGAAATCGACAGATAGGTTAGAAACGAGAGAATTTAAGATGCAAAGACGCATCCCGGATAGAAGAAAGGAAATGCTCTCACAATCAGGACCTCACGAGGGAATGATATACGGAATTCAGGTTACATAATTGTATTTACTAAGTAGTAGTTACATCTTAAAGCCCTAGCGATTTATGTGTAGGCGAGCACACTCGATCGAACCCAGGACTCTAGAGAAGGAAAAGCAAAATTGAAATTTTATCCAAGCAATGGAAAGTTTTGAAAACAAGCGGTAAAATACGGTGAGATACTGAAAATTTTTGAACCCAGTAAAACCTGAATTGCAATAAGGGCGTAAATGATTCGTGAGAAATCATAAGACCAGAAACATAAGAGCATTTCTTTTGCAACTTGAGGCTAGCTATAAGGGACAGATAGGAACATGGGTGCACAAACCTAAACGATGCAATCTAAAGCCAGGACGTCTAATATGCAAGATTCGGAACATAGTATCGGAGATAAGATGGCTGAAAATGAAGCCTCCAAGCAATGAAGTTAAATTAAACTGACCATTCTATGACAAGGAGTGATAAAAAGGTTGCGGACCCATGTAGTACGGGATAGCACCAAATCCATAATCGATGTTTAAAGTTATCCTCCCAAGTTTTAACAAATGCCATAAGATTGCAGCTTCACGCCTGGACCTGCGGCCACCACCACGACACATGATGGGAGCAAGATTAAGAGGGCCAGACTCACGGCGCACCCTGTACATCTAAGGACGAGAGCCGCAGCATAACGCTGCCAGGACCAACCGCACCCTGTACATCTGAGGACGAGAGCCGCAGCATAACGCTGCCAGGACGAGAGCGCAACCACACATCTCGTGACGGAGCATAAGATGGGTGAATGTCCAGACTCGCAACCAGCTAAGGCAAACACCTCACTAGCAGTAAAGAACAAACCCAGGCAATTATAAAAAATAATAACTATCTCCAACGTCAACCTTGGCCTAACATCCTACATTCCAAATTTTTCCTATAGATGAAGCAAGAAAACAAATTCCACATCAAGATTGATTCCTATCAAACCCTTCACAAGTTCTCCTTGGACCTAACTGGGTTTTGTTTAAAGAAACTAGGCATAACTAAATCAAAGGCCTACCTGGACCAACGGCAGCTGAAAATGAACCACGAACTCGAGCGTTAGAACATCGCATCCTCCATCGAGACAAGCAGACACGAACCCTGACATCCAAGCTGGCCACAGCAGACACCGCAATTCTGATAATTTTTTTTAACAGTGATCCGGTTCACGAAATAGAACCGTCGAAGTGAATAACAAAAAAGAAACGAAATGTTGTTAAGTGCGTCGGATATGAATAAAAGTGAAAAGTGCATCGTTTCTAAAGAAACCACAAGAGGGGTTAAACAAGGGAGAAGGACGGAGACGAGAAGAATTTTTAGTGAAAATATCTTTTGTAGTCGATATCTTTTTGTTTCAAGCAGTAAAGATTTTAGTGGAAAATTAATGACTGTGCGTACACCTATTGTGTTAGAGCCGCGAAGGCATGCTATATTGTGATTTTTGTTTTTTTAAGAAGTATAGTGTTCTCACTAAGTAAACAGATCTTACCGATATTACGACACAATTAAGGGTATCCGGGGCAATTTACAAGTAAAAGACGATCTAACCTCTTAGAATGAGAACAAAATACTTCCAGGACAGATGAAATCGCCAATTGACGACGTCAGTTCCACTCCCACTTAAAGTAAGTTAATAAGATACATGTCAGGACAAACCCCCCGGAGGTGAGAGATATCCTATAAGGAAAAAAGACTTTCGGTTTTTTAAACCTATAGTCTTATTTAGGGGGGGAATTGTTATGCCAACACTAGGGCCTAACTGCCATAATAATAACATACTATAAAAAAAGCCGATAAAGGATAGACACATATACATGTGTATTATACCGAAAAATAGGGCATAAATATTCACCCTTTAAACGCGGATTAAAGTCTCAATCAAAATATACATACGAGTTTTATAGATAAAAACTAGGAAAAAATTATTATAAAATGTCTATTTCACATCAATATATTTTTCAATCAATGAAGACACTTACGAAATCTTAT
Organism: Diploptera punctata; assembly: GCA_030220185.1. Lineage (NCBI taxonomy): Eukaryota > Metazoa > Arthropoda > Insecta > Blattodea > Blaberidae > Diploptera > Diploptera punctata. Next base: position 200,149 of record JASPKZ010008964.1, on the reverse strand, counting down.
ATAATATCAAAAACAACTTATTAGTTTCAACCAAATAGGAAATTCTTACGAAAACTTATATAACCCAAACACATTAGGATAAGAAGTTAAAAACACCTTATATAACTTGGCCATGAACTACTAGGAATATTACTACAGATGGGGCAAGAAAATAGGGTTTCCATTAGTTTTAGGGGATGGTGAAAGGTAAAGATAATCATATAAAAGCCGGGATTTTTAGTGGAAAAAGAGAACAACGGCGGGACCGGATGCGGTCCCCCAGCAGGGGAGGCAGATACATTGGTAATATGAATCTTTTTTATCATTCGTAATGGTCATTTTCAGACAATAGAATTAAATAAGGGACCAAATGGTCCAAAGAACTTAGAATAACGAACAAAGTTGAATGTTTTAAAATGATTGTTTTCTCTCTCTCTGAATTTTAACACTTTAATATTTTGAATATTTTGACGTTTGACAATGTGGCGATTTCAGCTGACTTTAATAAATTGTTTTATATGTTATTAATCTAATATTTCTTTATGTTTGGTTTTATTTTAATAAATAATGTTATTTTTCGTTTACTGTGTTTTTAACATGTTTAAATGTGGAACTCATCCTCCAAAACCAAGGCCAACCGCTCAGGCCAAAGGCCACTTAAACAATAGTGAACTTAACGCTATCATTACGGCGGGGCTAAACAGACCCCTCGCGTAACATCAATTCATGATAAATAAGGTCCTAAAAACAATCTCCAAGCACAACAGGCCTAGAAGGCCCTTGGTCTAAAATCCGGCTGCTGACCTCACATCCACATGTATTAATAACAGAGGTAGACGATCATCTAGCCAGTGTAGGGGTGACATGTGATCAGCATGTCGGGTCCCCAGCCGTTATAGCCGGTCTTATCAACCTGGAGTCGCTACTTATTGTAGCTACTCAAATGCCTCACAATGCTGGGTGGGCACCGGTCCCATACTGGCTGAAATCCCATGAGAATATTTCTTCCCCCATGGAGACTCAAACCAGCACAAGTCCCATAGTTCAGCGGACAAAGCTTCTTGCCTTAACCACTCAGCTACGGCACGGGACCTAAAATCAATCTACACACAGATAAACGCACAATTAAATACCAAATTTACTAATAAACTCAAATATCAACAATTCAATGTAATCTTATCACTGGTTTCTAATAAAGAAATATTTTATATCAGCTTACCTTTAGACAGTACCAAACTTGCTGCTTTTTTCAGTAAAATCATTTCATCATTTTTAAATGCTGGCGGTACATAAGTTTTTGAACCAATTTCAACAACATCATCATCATCATCATCTATCAAATCAATTTCCTCTATTTTATTATCTGATGTATTATTGGTGTTATTTGTTTCTTTTACAGGCGGCTGACTTGCTTCTTCATCATCGTTTACCACGCCCAGGAGAGCATTGGTATTTTCATCTCCTGATACATTTAACTGATTGCTGTCAGGTGTTTCATCTGGTAGAGAAATGAGTGTAACAACTGAATCACTTTCTGATGTTACACCATTGTTATCAGTTGAAATATCATTGGAAATTAAGCCAGATTGATTAGAAGAAACACTAAATTCATCTCCATTGCAGTCAGAAGAAAAACTCAGGTGCTTTGGGGAAAATGATCCAGAGGATTCTCCTCCAGTTAACATTAATGGCTTAAGAATATCCTTTGTTGAGCCAAAATCATCATGAGCACTCAAAAGAGAAGAAACATCTTCCGTGGTAATTTGTTTAGAAATATTTTCATCTTGAGGAGGCAGAACAGTTGGATCATTTGGATCGCAATCTGGCGTCAGAATCTGGGCCTCTTCACTATCGTTACAAAGAACTTCATCGATTGTTTTCTGTTGTTCACATTTTTTTGTTTCTTTCAAATCGTTGATTTGTTTCAACTCATTTAGGTGCTTTAACTTGTTGAGGTGTTTCATTCTCATTCTTGTTACTTTAACTACATTTTTCTTGCTTTTCTCTGAACCCATTTCCCCTACAATTTTAATCGTATCAATATCATCTAAATCTGCATCTGGATTGTCCTCTGCCAGAGGGTCTCTTGAAGTCGACTCTGCCGATGATTTGTTGCCTCTTCTGACATGTGTAAGAATGTGACGTGTCAGCGAGCTCTGATAGTTGTAACTCACACCACATATCGAACATGAAAAATCTTTATCTCCCTCGTGAATCAGCAAATGTCTGGCATAATTACTGTGCTTAGCAAAGTCTTTACCACAGCGTTCGCAGTTATATGGTTTCACATCGACGTGAATCTTGCGATGACCATTCAAATCACCGACGTGAACAAATGCTTTGCCACAGATATTACAAACGTGTGGCTTGATGCCAGTGTGAATAAATTTATGTTTTTGGTAACTACTATTATCTGGAAAACGTTTCAAACAAGTTTCGCACTGAAATGGTCTACCTTCTTGATTGTGGACAGTTATGTGTCTACGTAAAGAACCAAGTGTACCAAAACTTTTTTTGCAAATTTTGCAAGACCATGGTTTGTCTCCAGAATGTATTTTTCTATGGCGAGACAGAGTTGAGGCATCTAAAAAATGTTTTTTCACAAAGATCGCACTTATAAATACGTTCACCGGTATGAGTGTTGATATGGCGTTTCAAATGACTGCTGTGTTTAAATGTTTTTTCACACATGAAGCAAGGAAAATTCCTCTCAGATGAATCACTAGCACTGCCATCTCCTTCTGTACTATCAGCACATTTACGCTGTCGACCACGTAATTCAACTGGTAGGCGAATAACCTGTGTTGTGGAATGTTGTTTAACTGAACTGTCCTCGTCGATGACAAACGAAGTAGTGAAAGTTACATTAACATCATCTCCCATCATACTCGGATTCGAAACTTCATCCTCGGTTTCTAATTTAGGCACAAACTGAATTGTAGCTGCTTTAGTCACACCTTCTACATCTGGAGGGACTTCAATTATTCTATATACAGCAACCTGAACGTCATCTGACTTCTGTTTCTTCTTCACGTGTTCGATATCCATTTCCATGTTGTGATGAGATGAGAGCCTGCAGTAAAATAGTAACACATCTACATGTAGCAAAACCATTTATCAAATATAATAATATTAAAGATAACTAACACACTGGCACTATCGAATCCGTACATTCATGTCCATGTGGACATAAGCTCTCCACACATCTGTATCCTGAACTGATGTTTTCCAATCATCCCCTGTATAATCTACTTCCCTCAAGTCATACTTAATGTTATTCTCCCACCTCATAACATTAACCATGATTTAAGGGAGTAGATTATGCACGGAATGATTGTAACACATTAGCTCAGAATACGGACATGTGGAGAGCTTATGTCTGCATGGCCATGTACAAATATAATTAAAATATATAACAATAATTATTATAACAACAATAATAATAATAATAATAATGAAGATAATGATAACAGCATAATGTAATAATGATAATAAATAATAATATATTGACATAATGATAATCATAATGATAAAATAACAATGATAATAAAAATGATCATTATAACAATAATGATAGTTTTGAGTTGTTTTCTTGACTCACCTCATACTTCTTAACTCCCTCGCAGATCTAGATCTCGTCACTGTATTTGTGACATTCTCAATGCTGTTCACGTTCACAAGGTGAACAACATTGAGAATGTCACAAATACAGTGACAAGATCTAGATCTGTGAGGGAGTTAAGAAGTATGAGGTGAGTCAAGAAACAACTCAACAAAATTAAAATAAACCTCATAGTGTTATTTCCTACCTACATAACTTAATAATGATAGCGATAATTATAATTACAATAATAGAACTTATTAGACATAAAGTGATGTAATAACATGAAGGCATGGATGCCATCTGCAATATTTCAACAATAATCAAGAGAATTCAACAATAAAATTAATATGGAGGGTTGTTCACGATTCCTGGGGACAAGTTCGAAAGGTGATGACATCAATATTATTTATGCAGAGATGCTGCCCACAATAGCACATGTTCATTCAATCGAGTGCTACCTGCCACAGTGTTCGAATCTGATTTACTTGTTAGTATGCCAAGGAAAATCGATCCTTTCTGGGAGGGATACGTAACAGCCCTTTCCGACACTAATTACAGCTATAGTGCTATCATCGAAATGTTCAAGAAGTGTGGTTTCAATATATCCAGGAATGGGATTTACTCAGTTCTTAACAAAAAAGGTAAAAGTCATATGGGATTGATTCCTAAGGGTAAAAAAACAAGCACACCCCAAGCCTGCTACAAGTCGCACTCCTGAGGTGGTCAGGAAGGTTAAAGCCCTTGTGACAGGAAATAATCCATCCACTCAACGAGCAATAGCAGTAAGTTGGGCTCTTTCTAGCAACCGTAAACAACATAATGAACAAAAAATTAAACTTAGAAAAGTGACATAAAAGCTGGGTTCACAAGCTCCTACCGAGACACATTGCAGAAAGGCGCAGCAACAGTAGAAAGCTCTATAAACGCCAACTTAAGGGTGATAAATGGAAGTTTATAGTGACCTTAATGATACAAATAAGCCACAAGCAATTTTTTACCGTCCAAGACGTGAAAATAATTTGAAAAGTGGTATACCAATTGCAGGGAAAGTTTTTCATTCGGCTTCGTGATAATTGTAAGATTTTGCTACAATGACAAGTTAATCATCTGCAGAGTAGAAATAAAAGCTAAAGTTAACTCTGCCTACTACGAAAGGAATGTCCTATCACCAATTTATACCTCTGAGATACCTTCCCTCTATGGTAGAGATGTGAACGACGTCTGGATCCATCAAATAAAGCTTCAAGCCACACCTCTGCTGCTACACGCCGGTTCATGGAGACAATGGAGCAGACAACTGGAATACATGCAGTGCCCTTCAATGAAATACCTGTCAAGTCCCCCGATGCTGCACCCATGGATTTTTGTGTGTTTGGTCTCCTAAAAAGAGCGCTTGGAAGTAGGAGACCACACTCTATTGAAGGTCTATGGAAAGCCTGCAAAGAGGAGTGGTCCAAAATCGATATCGCTGTTCTTCGTAAAGCACTTCTGTAGTGGAAACTCCGTTGCAGAGTGATAGCTAGGGTCCAAGCCCATCCAATCAAACACAACTGCTGGTAGAGACATGGGTTTTCATAAGCAGGTTAGTGTTACAAACTTGTCCCCAGAAATCATGAACAACCCTCCGTATACCATGAAGAGGGCTTAATTTGTTCGTTATGGGGCTTCTTTGTCTCACCACACGGAAAAACTTTGAAATTGTTTAGTGCGTATTTTGTTATTGATGGCAACTTAATAAGTATATTCTCAACAATGACACAAAATAATTATCAAGTTTAAATGATATTGGAAAAACAGTACTTTACATTTCCTCAATATACAGAGTGATTCAGAAATATGGCTATACGTTTGATCACATTTTATGACGAAAATAGTATTATTAAAGGAAATATGATGTTATCATTGGAAAGGGAATCCTTCAAATTATAACAATAGAACAAAACAAAACTTATCACTGCTCACATGCAGCTTGGTGGGTTGATTTTTGTGGGCTAGCATCGAATGCCTCCGCAATTTTCTTCGTTGTTTCTGCATCCGTGCTAATACGAGGCCTTCCAGGAGATTTGATTTTCTGCATCCTTCCCATTTCCAGCAGTCATTTTCTCCACTTCCCACAGTCGACGGCTGAAATGCTACGTTAAACTCACGTCTTGCGGCCTCACAATCATTAGCATATGTTATTGCCCATGCAGCAATTGTAATTTGCTGTTGCATATTCAATGCCATTTTGACTAATAATTTAAGTTCTACACTGTTTTGTTTTATTCCATTGTTGTAATTTGAATAATTGCCTTTCCAACGGTAATTTCATATTTCCTGTAATGGTAATATTTTCATCACACAACGCGATCAAATGTATAGCCATATTTATGATTCACCTCGTATTTTCTATTCCTACTTGCACATGAGTTTATAGAACTGTCACTAGGTGGAATCACATATCTTTGAAGTCCTACAGAAAGTTTATAGAGCTGTCGCTAGTTTGCAGCACGTGCAGTATGACCAACTTTCAAAATAAATTCTCAAACGCTTATTAGAAATAGATGTACACTAATTTTTCCCAACTTAATGTAACAAAATAAATTACATGCATATTATTTACTGAGATGTACACTAATCAGATGTACAGTAACACTAACATAAAAATAATGTAATGAATTGTTGATGGTGGAAATAACGGAAGAGGAGGGGAAATGGCTATTGAGTATCACGATATTGTCTAAAAATGTCGTAATGTAACCATGGTTTCTCGTAAATAAATAAATACCTATAAATTGTAAAAGAATGTTATAAGTATCATTGAAAAATGTTTAAAATATTACAAAATGTTAGTAAAGAGAGAAGAAATATGTAGAGTAACGGTATTACAAGATTATACTATGAAAAATTAAGGGAAAAGTTGAGACCAAAATGTTATTACAAATGAAAAAAGTGTGTACTGCAACTGTGGCATAAGAATGTTGTATGGAAAATAATAAGGGACAAATACTAGACTTGAGCTTAAATTGTTTTCTTGTGTAGTGGGTGCACTATAGTTTGTGGAAAGTTAGATTAGACTTGGTTCTTTTGTTTTTCACAAAAATTGCATACGGTATGGGGGGATTCATGAAAACTTACTTCGGTGTGCTATACAAACCGTCGCACAAAATTTCCAGTCTTATTTCTTATGCCACTGATGCACTAAACACTTTTAAACACGTTTAAAACATTTTGCAACACTTTTAAACACGTTTTAAACATCTTCCAATGTTGCAACAATATTTTCTTATATTTATATATTTACGTAAAACATGATCGTCCTACATTGCTTACTTGCTACTTTCTGCTATTTTCCCTCCTCTTCCTATGTTTGTTCCAATATTGCCACCATCAACAACCCAAAATACTCCAGATATTGCCAACATCACTTCCATGTTCCCTGGATTTCACCTACTTTAGAGTAATTGATTTGTGTTACAGTAATTGATTTTTGGTTTGGTTAGCTTTTAGGTTCCTTGCTTTTTAAATGTGATTTGATACGTAAAATAAATTACCTTTTCATATCTGTTATTCTATGAAAAATACATATTTAGACAAGTTCTGGGAATTTTGTGTCAATGTTGGTCATACTGATTTCACATACATATACCGCCAACTGCTAGAGGTTGCATTTATCTTTCTGGGATTACATGAAGCACAAGCGCATGCGCACTGCGATTCTATAGAACTTAGAAGAATTTATTTGCGACGGTAAGTACACCTTATCCCTTACTTGTATTTAATGTGAAAATTTAGCAGGTTTGGAAAAACTGCACTGAAACTAGCGTGAAATATTTTCAAAGTCCTATAGAACAACAGTGCGCATGCGCCAGAGTTTATAGAGCCAGCGATAACCCACAATCGAACCACATATCGATTATTATCCTCGATTACTATTCGTCGCTATGAAATTTAAATGACCAATATCTGCAATAAATCCTCAAATCTATGTTAAAAAATTATATTAATAATATTAAAATTACCAAATGTTTATTAAGATTGGGTGTACACTTACTTATCACTCCCAAATGCTGATCCAACCAGCGATAACCCAAAACAGTGATAGAAAAATCATAGACTGAGTAATATACTCTGTGGAGAAAATAGCAGTTAGGATCACAATATTGTCTAACAGTGTCATAATATTGTGATTTGCATATTTAAATAAATACTTCAAAATTGTCTAATAATGTTATAAAAATTGTTTGAAAAAGTTTAAAATACAAAATAATGTTAGTAAATACAGAAGAAGGACTATAGTTTACAATATAACTGAAAAATCAAGCGCTAGTAGAATTGCAGTTGAGCCCAAAAATTTATAAAAGGACAAAAAAAACTAAATTAAGAAAAACTTGATCCTAGGCTACTGAGCGGCGTTGCTTTTTTTATTCAAGTCATGTTTTCACATTGCACAACAATAAATTAATGAATGTGGAATGCTGATAATAAATGTAATGCGCTGAATATGTAATGTGAGGTTATGTAGAACACAACAATACACAAAGACGAAATTCCACTGAAAACAAATTCGGTTTACATTAAACTAAAAACAGATGTATATATTTATATTAATATGGAACTCAATGTCTCAAACAATTAACTCTAGAAGTGCAGAATGGGAAAATACAAGCAGCCTAATAAAATTAATTTTCAGATACCATACGTCAATAATTTATACTTGTAGGTTTTCATTAATTTATTACATTATATTTGCTAATTTATAACGTTTTATACTTATAAATGTGAATTTAGGATATTACATCATATTTAAACTCACCCTTATTTTACAAAACAAAGTGTCGATAAACAGCAAACAGATACTTGTTACATCTCACATTTTACCATCTGTTTTAGAACCATATATCACAGAGCATACTCTCCATTGCTCGATAATCCTTGCACATATACTTACGCACATATAACTAAACTTACGCACATATATCTAAACTTACGCACATATATCGAAATTACTATATCAATGGCAACCGACCAGAAAGAAAAAAAGAGGGAGATCAAGGTTAACATGGAAGGAAAACATTGACAGTAATGCAAGCAGGAGCCAGCAAGAGGGCTAAGCATTGAAGATGCCCAAGGTCGTATGCTTTGGAGATTTGGCACAGGAAGACGGCAGCAGCTGTAAAAATCCGAAGATAGATAGACATCATCATCATGAACAAATTCGTTTTAGGCCATGTGGCCTGTACGGTAAACCTAGCGAAGATGGTCTTGATCTTTCCACCGATGTTTTGGTCTTCCTTGGTCCCTATTAGATAGACATATACCTGATATAAAACTCGATATCAGCAAGAGCTCACTGCCTGATTATATATCTCGCTCGCTTTGTGACAGCTATTTGTGCTGTCCAGTGTGCCGTATTCTGGGACACGTTGTTCGTCCTTTGTCGGCGAATTCGCGATTGTATTCAGTATTCAGTATTGGGCTTAACTGGTTGGCCCTAGCCTTCATGGCGTTTATTTAGGGAATTTGATTTAGACAATGGATGTTTGTAATCAAGGTGAATAGACCTCGCTTGATTGGGGCATCGGAGACTGTGTCACTAAAGAGCTCGGCTCGATTCAGGACCAGAATGAACCACGCCAATCTGCGCTGAACTTTCTTTCATTCATTTTACCATGCTGAGCACTATGCTTGATTTAAGTCGTCGAATATGTTTCTATGTATAGTACGTCATGTCGAAGGTGTCCTATACTGCGTACCGTTGGGTTTTCATGTTCATTTATGTTTTGAAACATGATAACAACCATTTCAGTTATGATGGCATCAATATATGGCAAATCCGTGGCCTCGTGCATCTCTGTTATCCCTGTGCAACACGGGGCCGGAAGCATGATTTTTAAACATTTATTCTGCATTATTTCAGTTTTTTTTTGGCATTTCGCAAGGATACTCAGAGATTCGCAGCCATACAATAACATACTACGGATCAGGCCACATATAATGTGACCGTGATCATTGGGGACAGTGACGACGACTTGAAAAACGGATATAATATAGCTATACCTTGTTGAGCTCTGTACTTATGTGTTCAGTGTTGGCTCTGAATGTTAATTTTTATCCAAAATTAGACCTAAATATTTGACAGAAGTCTCTACTACAGTATATAAAGCAATACATATTATGTAACAAATGTAACGCACACATTTGTAAAGTTGTTCTATCTACATCTGTGCGTTTTTCTATTAAGATTAAATTATCCTTGGCGCTGATACTATTCGACATTCCGTCTACTGCTGCGGTAGACATCCTCAGAAGAATGTGAACTCTTCAGCTGACGCATATAGACTGGTTAGATGCTTGAAAATTGAGAAAAACCTAAGGTTCCTATCATTTCGCTGGAGATCTGACGATCGACAGCCCGGGTCCCTGGCTTGTGAATATTTGTCTCCCGGCTGTTACGGGTGGAATTGTAATAATAAGTGCGAAACCATGATAAACGACATGTTGCTTAGTCTCATCAGATGATATTCTGATGTTGGTATAAGAACGTGGAGTGTCAGTTAATTTAATTAAAGATGAACGCAGTCATCCATCTTTGGGAGTAAGTATGAAGATGGACGGTCACCCATCCATTTTTCAGTGATGCAAGCTTTGGCTGCTCTTCAGTGTGGCGAGCGATGCGCCAGGCGATCTATATAAACCACGGGAATAGTTAAATGCGGCTCTCAGTTGGGCGGGTACGGTATATCTTTTGGGCTATTAAAAGTTTTAATGCACCCGAGGGTTCCAAGGCGTTGCCTACTAGTCCAACTAATTTTGAAAATGTTTTCTGAAAAAAATAAAATTTTAGAATGGTATTGTGTTATATACATGGCAAACGTTATGTTAGGAGTGATGTTGTATGGTATGAACTCGTGGTGAGCCTGAAGGAAACGTTTTGGTCGTCCTGTGGTGTTCAAATTAATTTCGGTGTTCGTACGGTTTGATTTAATGTATATTCACAACAGGGATGTGTGTTATTACAAAATATTGGTGTTTACTTTTATGTTATGGTGTTTGGTCTGTACGCAGATTTATCGGGTTTTATATTGTTTTTGTTAATTGTTTATTGATGTTAAGATTTGGGATAATTTACGTATTTGATTATAACGATTACATTTGCTGGAGGTCATGTGTCCAGCAGCCGACCAAAGTCGAGGTTCAACTTGGCGGAGGATCCCGTTTCCTGGCCGGCGGGTGATACCAGTTCGGTAAGTGGGTGATCGACTGTGGCTCTAGCGGAGTACGTGGGACTTAGAAAAAAGTTAATGGATTTGCAAAGACACGGACCGCCTAGTCGTTGGAGTATACTGGGGTCTCGGTCAAAGAAACGGATCGTATTGAAAACTTGGGGACTTATAAAGTGTATACTTGACTATGGATGGTTGGACATAATTCCACTTCAGAATTGTAGTTTTAAGCTATGGTTTATTATACAGCGTGTCGCACCCGACGTGATGCATCCTGGCGTTACGCTCGGCGTGATACTGGTTTCGCATGGAGCGCATACCGTACAGCGCTTATGTTTATGAATGTTGCCAGATGGCACCACACATATATGGGAAATCGAAATGGCCAACGTTCATAATAAATTACCAAAATAAAAAAATAGGTTGTATACAAACCGGTCCCTGCATAACTTAATGAAATAAATTATATACATATCATTTAGTAAACTATAAACTAATCTGATGTACAATAAACTGACCCATCAGAACCTAACAAAATGAAGTGATTGAACATTTATTTCTAAAAATATGTTTTGGAATTAAATGCAAATGTTGGTCATTCACACATGTGTACTGCCATCTGGTGGATTTAATTTTATAAGCGTTCGCGTATGCTCACTTCAATTCTAAATAACTTTGGAAAATAATTGAGAAAAAAAGTCATAATTTGTGTACATAAATAAACATATAAAAATTATTTATAAAAAAATTAAGTATCGTTGCAAAACGTTTAAAATATTAGTAAAGGCGGAAAAAGTACCTAGAGCAACAGCATCATATGAATGGAAAATTATAGAAAAAATTATTTTTTAGTTCTTAAATAAACATATGGTTGATGATAATACCAAATTTTAGAATACTTCAGATTTTCGCCTGAGTAGTTTTATCAGGTTTAGAATTTAATAGAAGACAAAATTTACGTACATCCTTAATATCCCTAAGATACAATACAATACAATATTTACAGCTTTTATTTATTTCTTGACTATATTCAAGCCACAATAATATTTTTTCTGTACTCCTTCATGCTCATATTGTACAGAACTCGACGATTTGCAAAAAAAATAGAACTATCAAACTTTCGTTGTTAAAATTGGTAAGTTACAAAACAAGTGCTGTTTTTCCGACATTTTGTCATAAAATCTTCGTTTGTTTTTAGCAATTACACCAATGAGTACGGATAACAGCTTCTATATTCTTTGTTTACGCCGGCAAATTGCGTCCGGAAATCAAGTGATTCAAATGCATGACGCGACATGTCAGCGTAAAATTTTTCGCGCCACCGCTTCGCGTTGTAGAGAAACCACATCCATTCAAATACACCGGGGAGCAATTTTTGCGCTAGCGTGTTGCGTCGTAGCTAACCCACGCTAGGAAGCGTATGACACTCTGTCTCTATTGTTGCCCGAGTTACTGAACTGCAGCCATTAGCCCCGGCTTAGAGTTGATACTGACTGTAGTTGTAATTGTATGCGTAAATGTTAATGGTGTGTTTAACACGTAGCTTTATCGACTCCGTTATATATACAGGGTGTTTCATAAAGGATGGCGCAAACTTAAATGGTTGAAAGTACACGATAATAGAAGCAACAATGTCCCAATAAACATGGGTCCGCAAACGAGCCGTTTGCGAGATAATTACGAATGTACGGTTACAAGCCGCCACTGACGTCATTGTTTGTAACATCGTACTAGGTGATTATCTCATTGGGCCACACATTCTTCCACGAAAACTTAATGGACGGAGATACCTTAGGTTTCTGCGGCGTCATCTTCCAGGATTGCTTGAGGATGTTTCCCTTCAGCAACGTCGGAGTTTGTGGTACATGCATGAAGGAGCTCCGGCACATTTTGATGCTGCTGTGAGACGGCATCTAACGCGCAGATACGGCCAAAGATGGATAGGTCGAGGCGGATCTGTACCTTGGCCTCCAAGATCACCTGATCTAAATCCTTTGGATTTTTATGTCTGGGGTCACCTCAAAAGCGAAGTGTACAGCACATCTGTTAACACGATTGAAGAACTGGAGCAGAGAGTTGTACATGCTTGTCAAAAATTCAGAAATGATCCAGGGGTTTTCGAAAGAATTCGACATTCATTGCAGAGAGGAGCTCAGTATTGCACCCAGATGCAATGAAGACACTTTAACATCTCCTTTAACAGGTAACCCATAAGTGAAGTGAACTGTGAACTAAATGAGATGAAAAATTAATAGTGAAATCTAAATTCAAATAAATTTCTACTAACTAGGACGATGTTTACAATGAATTCAGTGACGGTTTGTACTAGACTTGCCCGATAGCGTAATCGGTAGCGCACTGGGATATAAATCCAGAGGTCCGGGTTCAAGTCCCGTCCGAGCATTTATTTTTCTTATCATGTCATTATTAAGCTTGCATTGTTCAATGTCAAAAAATGTAACTATAACATATATATATATATATATATATATATAGTCCACTGCGGTGGTCTCGAGGTAGCGTGCTGCCTTGTCACGCAGCGGGCCCGGGTCCGATCCCCGGTCGGGGCAGTTTTTCTGGGTGAGGTTTTTATCGGGGTTTTTCCTCACCTGTAAGACAAATATCAGGAAGCTTAGGGCCCAACGGTCCCTGAAAATCATCCGGCCATCATCATTATCATCCTTCACCGGTGTGGAAAGCAACGGGAAGCTACCACACCTACAATTCCCTAGTAAAGCTGCAAATCATAGCATGAAAATGCTATGATTGCAGTGAAGACCTGCCTTCTGGCAGAATTACTATGGATGGATATATATATATATATATATATTATATATATATATATATATATATATATATATATATATATATGTATAAAGATTGGTTTTTCATATTTATCTCCGCAGATCTTAATTTAAGAAACGTGGATCATCATTATCATGTTTGGTGCCTCAGCCCATTGCAGGCCATCACTATGCGCTTCCGTCCATTTCTATCTTCTGCCTTCCTTCTCCATCCCTGGACTCCCATAACGTTCAGATCCTGTTCCACGCTCTCTAGTCATATGGTAGGAGGTCTTCCAACTTTTCTTCATCCCTCTTCTCTCTTTCAATTTATTTTCATCACTTTTAGTTAATGGCCAAGTTTCACTTCCATACATGATAACAGGCCTCAGGAGAGTTTTATATATTTTGGATTTAGTTTTGAAGAAGTAAATTGCTGTCCCCCGTTGTGGTGACATTTTGATGCAGTAATTCTCTTCATGCCTGATGTTGTAACATTTTGAAGAAGGATTTGTGTCCCAAAAAAGTATTACTGGTTCAGGTTAGGTTTAATTTTCGGTAGAGCCAGATTCTCCTCTCAAGGTCGGAAGTTGGTACACTGGATAGGAAAACACTTTAAAATCACTGAAAACTGTTTCTTGTAGAAATAATTACAAATGTATTCACTTTGTAGGTTCCCAGCAGATTAAGTAAATGTAAGTGGTACTATTCTTCACTATCAATTAAAATAAATTCTTTTCTTTTCTGGAATCAATTATTCTTGTATTAAATATTACATTTTATCTTGAGAACTCTTCTTGCTTCTATCTTTGTGGAAAGTTGTATGCAGAATGATTAGTGTAATTCTTTTATAATTTTAAAGAACATTATTACATCATATGATGGTAATTTAAATTCTATTGGTTAATAGTCCTTTACATACAAGGTTTAAATTTGATTTCTTAAACAAGAAAGTTAATTGTTTTAACATCCAATCAGAGTTTAGTTTACTTTCATTTAAGAATATGAAATTAAGCAGGTGTTCTTATTACAGTTATAACAGAAAGCTTTATAATTTTGACAACAATGATTTAAAACAATTTTTAAAAGCATTCTTTACAAAGACTGTTATGTAATAAAATTTCTTTAATTGTTACTGAGACATTTTTATTCAACAATAACCAACAATTAATTATTTAGATGTTTTTATTTATTTAAGTTACTTCTTCCTTCCAAGTATTAGGCCAAGGCCTGTTACGATCCTATAGAAAATTTTCCCTCCAGCGTTTCATAGGACGGCCCAGTGATCTTCGTCCTCTTGGTATATAATTATAAACAGCTTTGGGGATCCGATTTGAACTCATTCTTCAAGATGGTGTTTCCAATTTAGTTGGTACTGTTTAATGTATTCCAAAATTGGCGTAGTCTTCATTCTTTAAGATATCGGTGTTCCTTTTCCGATCCCATCTGGTGTAACCCGCTGTTCTGCGCATAAATCTCATTTCACAAGCCGTTATTCTGCTTTCATGTTGTTTTTTTAGTGTCCATGCTTCACTACCATAGGTCAACACTGGTCTAGCCAAAGTGTTATATAAACGTAATCTGGTGTTTTTTTGTACAAGGGATGGTTACATAACTTGATTAATAATTCCTAAACTTTTATTATAACTAGTAACTTTTTCAGGGATATCCTTTTCATCCCAGATAGAGAGATAATATCCAAGATATTTAAATTGATTAGATCTCTCTAAAGTTTTATTCTGGAGACAGATTTTACTTTGTATGGGGTCCTTCCCATGAAATGCCATAATTTTAGTTTTGTTAATTGATATTTCCATATTAAATTTGGCACCTATTTTTTTGTAAATTATAAATTGATCGTTGCAAATCATTTTTGGAAAGTGCCAGAAGAGCTAAATCGTCTGCAAAAAGAATAGCATCGAGTTTGAGGTTCCTATTGATGGGTATATATCCTCGTGTTTTCCTCCATTCATTAATTAATTTATTCACGTATATAATGAAAAGCACCGGTGAAAGTCCACATCCCTGTCTTACTCCAGTGTTGATCTTTTCCCAAGAAGATAATTTGCCATCTTGTTTAACAGAGATTTCATTATCTTTATAGATGTTGAAGATATTAGTAATATATTGTTGTGGAACGTTATCATCAGCTAAAATTTGTAGTAATATATCTCTGTCTACTTGGTCAAAAGCCTTTATGAAGTCAACGAAGGCGATATGAGTTTCTATATTGAATTCCTTGTGCTTTTCTAATAGTAGTTTTAGAGTAAAGAATCCATCTGTACAAGATCTACCCTTTCTGAATCCATTCTGCTCTTCTCCAATTATATTTTCATAAATTTTCCTCAATTTATTCTTAACTATATTAGCATAAATTTTATATCCAGAGTTCAACAAGCTAATTCCACGATAGTTATCTTTGATTTGGCGACTTCCTTTTTTGAAGATTGGTATTACAATGGATTTGTTCCAGCTTTGTGGTGATTCTTGTCCTTCCCATATCATATTAAGGAGAATAAGAAATCTGTCTAAAAAATTTTTAGTTGAAAATTTAAATAATTCTTGATTAATGTGGTCTTCTCCGGGAGCTTTGTTACTTTTTAATGATTTAACAACATCAGTTAATTCATCTATAGAAATTTGTTCCAAAGCAGTGTTATTAGAGATTGGTATTTGTAATAAATCATCCTTTTGTGTCCATAAATGATGAAAGTAGGTAAGCCAAGATTCTTTAGATATACAATTTAAATGTGCATTTTCTCTTGAATCATTATTTAAATTTTTTAAAACTTTATATATTTTTGGTTGAGGCCTAGTGATATAATTTTCCAAAAATGAGACAAATTGTTCCCAGCTTTGTCTATGTTTTTTGCGAACTTCAATTTTAGCTATGGCTCTCTTCCTATGATACTCTACTTTATCTTCATCTTTTTTTGTAGACAGAAATTTTTTGTATGCTTCACGTTTATCATCAATTACTTTTTTTATGTTTTCATCCCATATCCGTAGTCCTTTTTTTCGATTCCATTTGGTTTTTGATACCCAGGCTTTCATTTGCTGCTTGTGTCAAAATTTATTTAAGTTATATTTAAATATTAATAGAATTTTAAAATACAAAATTATTAACTTTAACTTTCATATTTATTATGATATTAAAATTCTGCTTTAGTTTGAAGGCTAAGATATCGACTGCTTATTATTTTTTTTTAAATTCCATAACAACATCTATTTCCCAGTAATAGTTTATGATTAATTTCAGTACCGTAAACCAGGGCTACTTTGTGACAGTTTTTGCTGTTTTTTTAAACTTTCTGACTGAAAAAAATAAACTAATTTTGTTTATATTATATAATTGGCTAGAAATATGTCTCGGCTTTCAATTAACAATGATATTTATAAAAAAATGGTATTTGAATTGATAAAATGTAACTAATTAACTGTCACAAAGTTACCCCTGGGTATGGTACAACTTTGTGACACTTGTATTTTCCACTATTATAGGCTATCTTTTGACGTGTGTCACAAAGTTAAACTCCCATATGATAACTTTAGGATATTTTAAAGGTAAATGGGAACAATTATTCAATAAATTTGAAATAATTATATCATGAATATATTTGGTATAGAACAAAGACCTCAAAAACAATGACTGAAATTAGGACATAATAATGACAACATAACAATAACTGAAATTAAGACATAATAATGACAACATAACAATAACAACATAACTCAAATTCTTCTTCTTCTTCCTTTCATGTGATAGACCTAGTGGTCTGTTACGGTCTCAATCCAACGTTTGAAGGGCCTGCCCAAAGATCTCTTGCCTGGTGGCTGGTAATTTAAAATTTGACGTGGTTAAGACATAATAATGTACAAAAGTAACAAACTGAAGGAACAGTTCTAAGTTTGTTTGATAATAATTATACCTATGCAGGCAACCGATTCATTTCAGGAACATCATAAATATCTCGCTTGCCTTTTTTCTTTGGAGCATTTATTTTGCACATTATTTCCTTGCCCTGATACAAGATTTCGTCCTTCTGTTCAGGCCATTTCCAGTGTTTTCCAGACAACTCCATCACATTCACTAAAGTGCCTTCTTTATAACATTTGGTAATCATTCCTGGATAATGTTTACCCTCATAAACAACAACATAGACCCCTACTTTTTTTATCTCCCTGTCTGAATGCAGGAATGACATTGACTTCTGATGCAGAGTCTGTTTCATTCCAGCTGTCATTTGATTCTGCATATACAACAGACTCTGCATCACTTTCATCTGAAGTTTCAGGTGGTTGTACTTTCTGACGAGATACTTTTTCATTCTTTTCTTAGCTAGATTCAGGAGCTGCTGGCTGATTTATGCCTGATGAACTCTGTAAATCCATTGCAGAGATGTTTTTCCCAGGAGTCACATTAATCCTTCTCCTTTTCGTCTGCCTTTTCTCTGTCAATTCAGTCCTTCGCTGAATCAAGTGCTCTATAAAACTATCACTTACATTTCCATAAGTTGTTTCATCTTCCTTCTCCTGAATACGTCCACATTATCTATTTAAAACTTCTCTGTACAGGGAGTAAATTCCAGCTTTTCTAAATCTGGAAATTAGGTTCTTTCCTTGGTTTTCCTCAACTTTTTCTACCAGTTTCTTTAGTAGAGTTGGGAATTCCTGTTTGGGTATTGTTGCAGTCCTCAGTCCAGCTGGAGATTCTTTCCACTCCGTCAAGATGGTCTTCCGACTTATTTTTGTTCCTTTTTATTTCATCTAGAGCCTCTTCAATCATAGCATCTGTATAATTGCGATAGGGACACGATCCAACCTTCCTTTCATGTTTTCTAGGCATTGTGGACCCTATAAATCAAAAACAGTATTTTAAAAGTAAAATATACAACTAAATAAACTTGACGAAATATCATGGGGCAACATTGTGAGTGACGTATCTTGTCACAATGTTGTACCGCACTTCTGCAAGTTATTCATATTTTGTTGAAAAATACTAGTAAATAAACTCGTATCATAATACTTTTCTACCTGAATTATTAGAATAAATCATAGATTAGAATGTACTTACTTTTAAATTCCCAACTTCTTTATATTTCGTACACCAGAACAAAGTTTTGGCAGTTTCTTGAAAATCACTCAATATGCACTGACTAAAATGGCTACACAGATCTCTTCATGCTCCATGCACATACTTTGAAGAGTTCCCAAGAGATGGCAGAAGCTTATGGGTAAACACTAATGGAATATATTCTTCCTTAAACTCTTTGGAAAGCCAGGTAGATTTAAAAGTGTGTTGCTAGGTATGAGTGTCACAAAGTTGTGCCCGCTGTCACAAAGTAGCCCCAGTTTACGGTACTTCATTATCATGTGTTATTACTGATCCCAGATATTTAGAAATGTGAATAGTCCTGTATATTGATTAGTTATGTTATAGCTACTTTTGGGTCTTGACAAGGCTTTACTATTAAGGCGAACGATGGGCGAGCACAAGAGGTGTCACGTAGTCTCGGTGTAAGAAACGACACGGACTGTACGGCGAATTTACTTGACTTAGAAAATGTTTATTCCTATTTCTGATTACTTTTTCCGATCTATGAAATGGACTTCGAATATATATTTTTTTGGTCGACCGTTTGAAGTTTGGGTTGTGAAAGCTACAGATGCGTCATCTTTTCTTGAAATGAAATCTTCTCCCTCCTGTCCCCGGCGATATTTCTGAATTTGGAATAAATTAATTTTGGTTGAGGCAAGGGGCCGTTCCGATATCCGTCTTAACATTAAGGAAAATCACCAAAAACAAAAGTGTTTAAATTTAAAACTTACGATCAAAGTGGCCAAAATCATCCGTGCCTGGATGGACTCACAGTTAATCTTGGCAAAAGCAGGCGGTTATCTCAAGCTTAGTAATAACCACGTTGAGTGTTGCTTCATTCGGACTCTGCATCAGCTCTTGTGGTGAATAGCCGGCAGAATCACCATTTTGTGCATCTGGATGAGTTAACATTCCAGCGTGTTAGGTTTCATTATCCCATTCCGTTTTTATTCTGAAATTAACCCATGTGTGATTTAGCCGAATCACATTATCAATAATTTCAGCTACTTCGTGTTCGATTGACTTATCGATTTATTACGTTCAGCAAACTTTCCAGCATGTGCAATTTGCATCTGTATCTTTTATTAGCAACCTTAGGGCCAACTTATACTCGCATGTTGTACTATTGGTTTACTTACAGGCACTGAGTTTCTTGATCCATGAGATTATATTTTTTTTCGATCCTCCGCAGTTTGAATGCTGATTGACGGCAGCTTAGATTTTTTTCCGTCCTTGGGAGGAGTGTTTTCTTATCAGACATTTGTGGTTTTAATTTTGTCACTTTCGATTTATCAGTTTCAGGAGCTGCTGACTCAACATCTACTGATTTTATTGTTTATTTTTTATTTCACTCACCTCATACTTCATAACTCCTCACAAACCCAGGGTTTCATCACATCATTTGTGACATTCTCAATGCTGTGACACGTTCACAGCATTGAGAATGTCACAAATGATGTGACGAAACCCTGGGTTTGCGAGGAGTTATGAAGTATGAGTTGTGAACGTGTCACAGCATTGAGAATGTCACAAATGATGTGACGAAACCCTGGGTTTGCGAGGAGTTATGAAGTATGAGGTGAGTGAAATAAAAAATAAACAATATTAAAAAACCTCATAGTGTTATTTCCTATCTACATAACTTAATCTACTGATTTTGTTATATTTGGAGGCTTTTAGAGCAGGAGGAGCACACACTACTTCTATTACTTCTTGTTGCGACTGTTTTTAAAACAGTCATGCATTTAGAATCCTCTACTTTCACTTTAAGTAGCAAATTCATTTATATTATCTACATCGCAGGCTTTGTGTAAAGAATGAGGTGGTAGAATAACATTAACTATGATTTGAGGGAAGTAGATTATATAGGGAATAATTGGAAAGCATTAGCTCAGGATAGGGATTATGGAGAACTTATGTCCGCGTGGCCATGATAGTGCCAGTGAGTAAGTAATCAATTAGACATCTATGGCAATTACATTATGGTCATTGAACTTTACTCTCACAAGATATTTTGAAAAATTGAAAGAATATGTTTGTATTTAATGCTTCTCTATTTTCAGACACTCAGACCATACAAAAGATAACAGTACAGTATATTACAATGACTATTTAACTCATGCCCCAAATGGGAATCAATGACCAATCACGTTTCAATGACTTCTGTTTTACAACCAATCACAGTCGTGTTTCACCAAATATTTATCAATATTAAATTTACCATAGTAAAGAAAGCTCCACCTTTTTAATATTCTGAACAGGTCTGATCATTATTTTGCAGTGACTGACTCTGTAAGAAATACGGCTACCATAGTGCTATATATAGTGCATGGATGTCAACACACAGCGCTTGCAAGAGTTAATATAAAAACATGTGTAGCAATTTATTATACAACCAAAAAAAAGAAACCACTGATTGCACTTTCATAAATGTATTTTTTCCCAGGTAATAATCCAGAAAAATATAATTGTCATATTTACATCATACAACATCAGAAATGAATTAATATACAGTTTGATGTGTTTCATTTTTTCTCCACTAGAAAGCATTCTTACAATATTGCGTTCCTTTGGCAATAAATAGTATGATCTGGTTGCAGTGATAAACAAAAGAAGCAGATGAAGCATACCAATTGTTTCTCATTTGTTTTCAAACATTGCCGTTTACATTAAATATATAAATATTTTAAAATAACTGTAGTTAAATAATGATTTGTGAGTAAACAACTTAATTTTATTTGTTAAATAGTCCTAACAAATGCCATTCTTGATTTCCAAATTATCTAGATAAATTCACTCATCACTTCGTGAGTCGTGAATTTATCGATAATTTGGAAATCACTCGTGGCATTACTTATGAAGGTGTGTTTCACTCTGTTTTCCTTGGTGAAATTTACCACTTGTAACTTAAAATTTGCAGTGTAGCTATTATATTTCTTCCCATAGCCTCCTAAGTCCTGAAAATGTTTTTAAACTTTTTTTATCAAGAAAGGCATTTATATATTAAGAGGACCTCAAGAAACCATGAAAAAATAAGAAAAAAAATATTACTTCCATATCTTAACAATAATGAGTTGGGTGAAATTTAGGACATTGGGACTCAATGAACACACTTCATGAAATTACAGAGTTTTATTACAATTTCAATGCACTTTAGAATAATATATATGTTAATTAAGTTAGAACAATTTCATAAATTTAAAAAATGTTGGTTTTACATGTGGTATTGGCACAGAAACATCTTACAATTTGTGCACTTGATGTTTGCTTTGTTTCTGCACCCTTGAAATCTGCATCTTTTGTAGGTGCTATGGTGCAGTTCAGTTATGTGATTAGTAGAGTCCGGATGTTAGGCACTTAATAGGCAGGCAAAAAGGCACTAAAAATCATTAATATAGGCACTAAAAAATTCATAATAGGCTCTTACAAAGTATGGACTACAACATAAAATTTTACAGTCTTAGGTTAAAAATATAAACATATTAATGCTATCAATACCATGTGAAGATATCAGAGATGCATTTGAAATTTGTTTTGCCTTTTTACAAAAGATCAGATATGTTTTGCAGAGTGTACGTGCTGCGAAATATGGCACTTTGTAGAACAATATTGAACCGTCAGTTGAGAACATTTCTGCACCAAATTCTTTCACGAAATTGGTCAGTTTGTCTTTTACTGTTGTCCTCTCTTTAGGCATCGCAAAAAAACTGTTCTAAAGACAAAAAAAAAGTCACATACACTTGTCACACCACTTTGTCTTTGAAGCATCTGCCTATGAATGAGGACTACAGACTGAATTCAGTGTTACCAACATCAAAAAAATATTGCCAGTCACTTAAGGTTTCAGCACCAGGTGTGAGACAGAGAAAGAAAGCTTGAGCCATTTACCCTCTTTGTGGCACTCAGCAATGTTTGTATTGAAAATAAGCAAAGCTGTACTACAGAACTTTCTCCAAGCCTTAGAGCCAGAGCATAATATAATGGGACATAGCTTAGGGCTATTTTGCTTAACGGGAAAGCGTGAGGTGGAAAAACACAATATTTGCCTAACGGGAGTGCATTGAGGGGGGAACTATCTACCTGCTAGGTTATTGGCTTATTGCCAACCTTGTCCTAAAAATTCTAAGACAATTTATAAAAAGAACACTTGAAATTTTCTATGAAATGATATGTCATGAAGTGTGTCCATTTCAATTGTTTTCAATGAAATACTAAGTTAATTTCGAGAAAAAATGGCAAATAGGCATTTATTGGCATTATAAGCTGAAATAGGCATTTATAGGCAAAATTAACTTCATGGAAAACAACTCAGGGTCATTGGTATGAACTTATATGAAGTAACTTTTACAATATCTATAATAAATAAATATAGGCATTTTCCCTAACATCCGGTCTCTAGTGATTAGGTCTACTTCTTATTCTCTTGCTTAGTTGGTGATGGAATCTGTCTGGCTGATTCCAAAAAGTCATCATCACTATCTTGAGATAGATGGGACTCCTGTTTCTCATTTTCATCTTCTATTAATGCCTGTCCAAACTCAATTTTGAAGAGCCTGAGCTGTTTGACAGTTTTCAGTTTTCGTCCTTTCTTTACTGATCACTTCTGTATTTCAGCCAGGAATTGGTGATGGCAATGTCAAACAAATGCAACGTTACACAAACTGTCCATTTTGTGGTTCATGCACATGACATGCAGCAAGATAACATTCGACCAGCCATATCAACCCCACCCACTCAAGTGCTGTATTGAGCTACTGCATTTGGTGGTGGCACATTCACAAAATATTTTTCTTTTTTCGACCATCTTTTACAGTTAGTGACAGGATCAGTTCCTTGTGCAGTTGATAGCATCATAACACTCTTGTAATCATACCATTGAACACGTGTCATTTTTCCATTAGCTCTAGTGACTGAGTCATGGGAACCTCTACTTTTTCTCCACAGGTTCTTCCCATCTTCCAAGTGTACATTCTCTGGAGTTCGATTTTTGGCAGCGTTCCTGTTGAATATAGTCCTCATTTCAACAGTTAGTCTACTAAATTTTCGCTTGTAAAATATGTCATGATAAATGAAATGACCAAGAAACAGAATTGATGACAGTTGCAGAATTGCTGCAGTTCTAAGAGGGAAATATTTCATAGTTAAATATGGGAAATAACATTATGAGGTTCTTAATTCATAAATTAATGAGTAATTTTTTAAACATCTTACCTCATATTTTATGTTTCTTCAAACACGGGAACTAGTTTTTGAGAGACGGATCTCTCTCATTTTCAACCGACATTATGAGATGAGGTCACGTTCATCAGGAATCTCGAAATTCATGGATCTAAATTTGTTCTTCTGAATATATATCTTCTCCCAAATTGTCAATTCTAAAGGTTTTTCCTGCTTTCTGGCTTGAAAATTTTATCACCTTGATAAATTTGGTAATCACAAACAATGCCACTGGGATTAGACAAAACGAAAAGCTCAATTTCAACAGGATTTGGCTTCCCATATATGTTTCCTTCTTCAATAGCAGCTTCAATTACAGGTGTTCTCAAATTGAGGACTGATGTATTGCCATCATCCCAGCCAATTTCATCCTCATCAGAACTAATTTCTACATAGGAGTCATCCAAAATACCCTGAATTTCCTCCCAATCTCTTTCTGAAATTTGAAATTGATTATAAAATAAGAAATTAGCAACCTGCAAAATGAAGCGTTAATATAGTTACTGAGACCCAGTGTGCCAAAAATGGTACCATCAAGTTCACATTGAGACCTGAGGTGCTAAAATTGACACCAATATATTTCCACTTGTCTAGCATGTAAACATAAAGCAACAAAAAAACCAAACTTACACTATTAAATTAAGCATATTTTACTTACCAAAATGCAGTATGAAAAATATATATAACACTTCAAATAAATGAGTAAAAAATGCTATGTTGAAAATACTTTTCATGTTTTTTCCACATGCAGCCATTATTATTTATTACTTATTACAATACAAATTAATCAAGATGTCGCCAAAGCAGATTCCATGTAGCTGGTGACATCAAAGAACATGTCTGTGAACTTCTTAAAGTTCACGGAAGTGAGCGGTGGCTCGCCTGCAAATTTTGAATATTTGGTGATAAATTTAACACCAAAGGATTTAGGAGGATAGTTGAGTTTAACGACACTGGCGCTGTGATAGAACAACACTCTTATCAATGCATGATGATACCTCTAACTCTATTCAGACTGATGACAAATGCGCAGGTGACAGAGACTGCAGGTACTGTTAGGTCTTTGTAGAAGGGGATGGATTCGACCTTAGATTTTCCATGAAATCTTCGTAAGAGTGTCCAAAGTTGTAACTGAACATTTTTTGCCTAGGTAATGCACATTGTACCCGAGATGGATAAAAATTAAAAAAAACATATATGAAAAATCTAGGGGGGAAATTATGCAAGTAAATATGGTATTTAAATTTCTCAACAATTAACATAAGTTCATAGTTAAATATGGTAAATAACATTATGAGGTTCTTAATTCGATTTAATCATAGCAACGGCTCATAGCATTTGTGGTTAGGAAATTAACTATGTAGAAGAAAAAAATACGCATTCAGATTGGAGGCCTAGGTAGCTCACTTGGAAGAGCATTGACATAAAGAGTCAAAGGTTCTGGGTTCAAACCCCAGTCTAGGCGTATATTTTTCTTTTCAAATATAATTTGTCCATCATTAAGATGTTAAAAATGAATAATAAAACCAAGACAGCACAATGTACTTTGTTACATGTGTCAGTTCATCCCATGACTTAAAATATGTACCTTGTGGGGCACTAATCTCTCATCTGAAAATAAAAATTGTATATTAATCATCCAAGGCAAGAAACTAGAAACATGAATAAATATTTCTTTCTCATTATAAAATTACAACAGGAAATAACATCATGAGATTCTTCTTAATAAATAAGACGAGTCTGTTTCATCTTACCTCTTGGAAATTGAGTTCTTTTAGGACAATTTTGTGACTCGCCTCATATTTTTCCTATTACTAGACTAGTTTCGGCACCTTGTTCGGTACTTCTATTACCATTGTTTTGAAAAACCTCAAAATCAAGTCATTTTCCGCAGGAATTTCAAAGTTCATTAATTTTTCCTTTTCATTTTTCCTTGGGTTTTTGTATTTGTTTTGGTAATCTAGCCTTTCTTTCTGACCATGCATGGGCTGCCACTGCAGACTTATCCACTTCCCCTTTCTTGACATTCCTGAGATGTTCTTTCACTCTAGTTTTCAAATTTCTCTTTGTGTTCCCTATGCAAACTTTCTCACATTCATCACATTTAATCTGTTAAATCCCAGATTTGGTTTCTTCTTCTATTTTCTCATTCTTATCAGATCTAATTAATCTAATGATGCAGAGAATGACTCGATATTAAGATTTTTCAATCTACCAACAGAGGGAGCAAAAGATAGCTCTTCAGGATGACCAAACAAGAGTCATGAAAGTAGTGACGATGGTACCGAACAAAGTGCCAAAACTAGTCTAATAAGAAGAAAATTATGAAGTGAGTGATAAAATTATACATAAATAAATAATACCTCATAGTGATCTTGATGAAGATTTCCGGGCTGTTGGCCGTGGTCGTGAGGCTTGTAGTTCCCCGATGTTTCGCCAGAGACTGCGTCTGGCATCCTCAAGGGTTGTCTTGAGACTGGCATTTCTGTCCACTGTCTGTCCTATTTATTCGTTCACCGCAATGTGTTCGTAAGTTATATCTGCCTTCTGATTGGTCAGCGTTAGGGACTTCCATTGCTCCAATGAGATTGCTGTTTGATGGTCTAGTCGACTGTACTTGTAGATGTTTACATTTTGCGTGAATACAATACCTCATAGCGTTAATTCCTTAATAAAAGTAATTTTGGGACATTTTCAAAACATTTTTCTGTTTATCTTCAGCGTGTCCAGACTGATTATTTTTACATTGTCAGTCCTGGATGTTACCTCCCACTACATTTTTTTTGTGGTCCAAAGAACTTACATTATCAATCTTTTCATTTTTGGTTTTTATTGTTTATTTAGGCTATAATAAATGTTGGTGCTAATAGATTAATATCAGATTAGCACCAAAAAAGTTATTAAAGCCTAAATAAACTAATAAAAACCAACAAAAATGAAAAGATTGATGATGGCAAAAAATCAGGAATATACCAGATAAAGTGTGCTCATTGTGATAAGAAAAATGTAGGAAAAAAAGAGAAATTTAACTATTAGAACTAAGGAACACAGAAATGTAAAAAAAGAAGTAGAAAAATTCTGCAGTAGCTGCTCATGTTTGGTCAGAAAAACATAAAATCAGTTCAATTATTAAAACAATTAGAAAATACTAAAGAGCTCACCGTTTGGGAGATGATCTACATCCAGAAAAAAAAATAGAATCATGAATTTCGAAATTCCCGGGGACCTGATATGCAAGTTCTTTGGAGAGCAATAATATGGGATGGGAGTCGACATTGAGGGCCAACAAAGTAAAAATGATCAGTCTGAACAAGCTGAAGATGAAACAGTAAATTGTTTTGAAACATGTCCTAAAAGATTTATATTAGGAAGTATATTTTGAAGTTCTTTTTATCAAGTTTTTTTGAGTCTAGAAATATCTTACCTCAATTTAAAGTTGATTTGTTCTCAAACATGTTTCGATATATTCTTCTATATCATCAACTAATAAAGCTGACGATATAGAAGAATATATTGAAACATGTTCGAGAACAAATCAACTTTAAATTGAGGTAAGATATTTCTAGACTCAAAAAAACTTCATGTCCTAAAAGAACTCGACTTCTATGAGATAAGATGATAAAAGATGCATCTTTTAGGTAGAATTTTTTTATATCACTCACCTCATATTGTTCTTCGTTTCACTATAAACTAGTTTCGAAACTTAGTTTTTGTTCCATCCTCAGTATCGTCACGACCGTTGTTCTGTCGTCTTGAAGAGCTGTCCTTCGCTTCCTACCATTGGCTGACTGAAAAACCTCGAAACCAGGTCAATCTCCCCGGGAATTTCAAAGTTCATAAATTCTTCTTTTCGCTCTTTTGAATGTAGATCTTTTTCCCAAACAGTAAGTTCTTTTGGTTTTTCTATTTGTTTTAATAAAACCAAAAGAACTTACTGTTTGGGAAAAGATCTACATTCAAAAGAGCGAAAAGAAGAAATTGATGAACTTTGAAATTCCTGGGGAGAATGACCTGGTTTCGAGGTTTTTCAGTCGGCCAATGGTAGGAGCGAAGGACGGCTCTTCAAGATGACAGAACAATGGTCGTGACGATAATGAGAATGGAACAGAAACTATGTTCCGAAACCAGTTTATAGTCAAAAGAAGAACAATATGAGGTGAGTGATATAAAAAAAATTCTACCTAAATGAATATACCTCATAGTATGAATTCCTAAAATAAGTAATTATAAGACTCATCTTATTTTATTGTTTATTTTTTATTTCACTCACCTCATACTTCATAACTCCTCGCATACCCAGGGTTTCGTCACATCATTTGTGACATTCTCAATGCTGTGTCACGACATCGGACGTCAGTTGTGAATGTGACACAGCATTGAGAATGTCACAAATGATGTGACGAAACCCTGGGTATGCGAGGAGTTATGAAGTATGAGGTGAGTGAAATAAAAAATAAACAATATTAAAAAACCTCATAGTGTTATTTCCTATCTACATAACTTAACTCATCTTCAATGTTTTTATTATTAATTTCATACATCTCAATGATGGATAAATCATATTTAAAGAGAAAAATTATACGCTCAGACCAGGACTTGAACCCGGGACCCTTGGTTTTCTAGTCCAAGTGCTCTACCATTTGAGCTACCTGAGCAAGTACCGATCTAAACGCAAATCTTTCTCTATATACGTTGTAATTCCCACCCCAATTTTTCTCTTTAAATATGATTTATCCATCATTGAGATGTATGAAATTAATAATAAAAACATCGAAAATAGCCGTACTGGCATTTATAATGTAATGTATAATTCCCAAATATGTCTTCTTAATATAGGAGCCGCCATTTGCAAAGATAGGAGCAAAGGCTTCAAAGCATTTGGGGCAGGAATTACAACGTATATAGAGAAAGATTTGCGTTTAGATCGGTACTTGCTCAGGTAGCTCAAATGGTAGAGCACTTTGGACTAGAAAACCAAGGGTCCCGGGTTCAAGTCCCGGTCTGAGCGTATAATTTTTCTCTTTAAATATGATTAACTCATCTTATTTATTCATTTTCTCTCATTGTTAATACCAATCAGTGGATAAATCACACTCAGTACAATAAATATGTTATCAGTTCTCTTTATTGAATGTCATATTTTTACATATACTCTCACACCATTCTCCGGCCGAAAACTGTAAATTATTTAACATTATAAACCTAATGCATAGGCACAAACGGAATGTTAATGTCAAAGGAATTAAATATTTTCTACAAAGACTTTGAACTCTAAATAAATTTCACGTAGAACAAGAATTATCAATAATATAATATACAACGAAAAAACATAAATACAAGAATGTAAGACTGAACAAAAATTTAAATTAATTAAACTTTCTTAAACCTTGCAGGATGGTTAAAGATCATAGTCTTAATAAAGAAAAATTACTTGCACTCATGAAATAATATATTTTATCATTCTTGGTTACAAAATTTGATGGAAACTTGGTTTTACTAACAAACAATTAGCATTAAGATGCTGAACTGAAAAAAATGGATCCTACATTAAGTAGATCTATTGCAGTTCATGGAAAACCCTAACACTTTAAAACCTTCCTTAATAAAACGCAGTTCCTTCACAGTTCAAAATATTAACTAAATGGGTCGGATTAAAATGAGAGTTCAATGAGAAAAGAGAGTCAGAAAGGACTCCCTTTAACACACAAAGACTCTTCAGCTCCATTTTAGTGTATCTAAAAAATGTTTTTGCTGTTTTTAATCGCACACTCATACACACTCATGAAACACATTAACTTAGGACTTCATTTCTTGGCCAATTCATTTGAGAGCCAGTCTAAACCTTCGTACAGTCCATGCCCTTGAGTAGCACACGTTGCTTGTATGTACCACTGAAATAAACAAAGTATTATTATTATTATTATTATTATTACCACATACTACAAATGCATGAACAAGGAACATCTCCTGTCATTTAAACAGCTGGAAACGAACAAATAACCCAGAAAGGAAATTTAAGGTCTCTACTGGGAAGCAACACAAAAAATGGAACAAGCAATCAAAAGTTATGTAGGTAGGAAATAACACTATGAGGTTTATTTTAATTTAGTTGAGTTGTTTCTTGACTCCATTCATACTTCTTAACTCCCTCGCAATCTGGATTTCGTCACTTCATTTGTGACATTCTCAATGCTGTTCACAAGTTGTGAACGTGAACAGCATTGAGAATGTCACAAATGAAATGATGAAATCCGGATTGCGATGGAGTTAAGAAGTATGAGGTGAGTCAAGAAACAACTCAACTTAAGAAAAAAAAAAACAATCAAAAGCCTCATCACCACTGACTCAATTTAGAAATTGAAACAAATTTAACTAATTTTTAACACAAATGTTAAATCAATATTGTTATACAGAAGTATACCTGAAAGGCTTCAATGAAATCTAGAAGTTGCAGGATTTTATAAATAGATGCCTGAGCTCCATCTCTTGGTGGGCCTATGAACCTCTGGATCTATTGAAATTCCCAGGAATTAAAAAATTCATTAGTTTTTCTTTCTTGTTTTTTTTATGTGGATTTTTTTCCCAAACCGTGAGTTCTGTTGGTTTTTCTGTTTGTTTTATTAAACTGACCTTTCTTTCAATTAGATGTTTTTAAGACCAAGCATGAGCAGCTACTGCTGATTTTTCCACTTCACCATTTTTGACGTTCCTAAGATGATCTTTCACTCTAGTTTTCAAATTTCTTTTTGTTTAACTTTTACAGGAATTAATCACTATGAGGTTTAATCTATGGTAAAATCAAATGTTTCTTACTTCTCCTCATACAAATCTTCTAAGTAGATCGCAATTTCAAGACCACAACGGTCTCATCTTCAGAACTATTTTGGCGACTTATGTTATGTCAATCGGAAGAAACTCTTCTTCTTCCCTCTGTTGGTGGACCGATGAACTTCTGGATCAGGTCAGAATTTGCAGGAATTTTGAAGTTCATAATTAAACAAATATACAAACAAAAGGAACTCACGGTTTGAGAAAAGATCCACATTCAGAAAAACAAAGGAAAACTTATGAACTTCGAAATTCCTGCAAATTCTGACCTGATCCACAGGTTCATCGGTCCACCAACAGAGGGAAGAAGAAGAGTTTCTTCCAATCGACATAAGATCAGTCATCAAAGTAGTACTGAAGATGAGACCGTTATAGTCTCGAAATCATGATCTACTTAGAAGATTTGTATGAGGAGAGGTAAGAAACATTTGATTTTACCATTCTTTTTGTTTTCCCAATATAAATTTTGTCACAACATCTGCATTTAATCTGTTGAATTCTCAACTTGTTTTCTTCATCAATTTTATAAAAGAAATTTGAAAACTAGGGTGAAAGAACATCTTAGGAACATCAAAAATGGTGAAGTGGAAAAATCAGCAATAGCTGCTCATGCTTGGTCTGAAAAACATATAATTGAAAGAAAGGCTACTTTAATTAAATAAACAGAAAAACCAAAAGAACTCACAGTTTGGGAAAAAAATCCACATAAAAAACAAGAAAGAAAAACTAATGAATTTTGAAATTCCTGGGGAATTTGATTTAATTCGGAAGTTCATCAGTCCACCAACAGATGGACTATGAAGCAGTTCTCCTGGATGACAGAACATCGGTCATGAAATTACTGATGATGAAACCACCTAGGTTTTGAAACTGGTTTAATTAGATGACTGGATATAAGGTGAGATGAAAATAACTTTTATTTTAAATCTTAAAGCTTATAATGATTAAATTAATGTACACAACTTAACTACTGTAATAAATGGTAGTAGAAAAAAATTTGTCTGAACCGGATATTTCCTGTAATAGTTCAACTTATTGAGTAAGTTTGGGAAGATTACATAATAACAGTGAATAGTATAATTAAGTTATTTTGTCTGTATATTCTTAACTCTTATGGTTGATTTTGTTGAATATATGTTTCTAAGTTCCTTTTTGTTTTTCCTATATATACTTTATTGCAATCTTTGCAATTAATTTGATAAATTCCAGATTTTTTGTTGTCTGGGGTGCTAACGTTTTTATTAGTTAACAAAAGATTACCCAGGCTAAATTTTTTAATCGAAGACAATGTTATATTATTTTTTTTTTTAAATCTTTTGAAATTTGTTATGAACTTCTGGATGGTAGGTAAATTTCTTGAATATTTCAACTTTTTTGGAATCATCTTTCTAGGTTCCTTTTTGTTTTTCCTAGAAAGATAATTCCAGAACACTTTAGAAACATAAAAAATTGTGAAATTGAAAAATCAGCTATAGCAGCACATAGTTTATTAGAGAATTATAGAATTGAAAAATAAGCAAAACTTTTGAAACATCTATCTAAACCTTTGGAATTAATAGTTCAGGAAAAGATATATATTAAAAAAAAAAAAAAACGTACTGGAACCATGAACTTCAAGGTTCTGGACAAACCAAGCTTGATTACAAAGTTCTTCAAAAGTACACCAGATGGCAGTTTAGAAAATTACTCCTTCAGAAGTACACCAGATGGCAGTTTGGATAATTACCAGCAAAAGAAAAAATTGACAATGGTGAAAATAGCTGAGGTGGGAAAAAATGTTTTCCAATACCGTGGTGCTGTGTTTAAAAAAGACATAGATATATGAGGTAAGAAGAATTCACGATTCATTTGATTCTTATTGTAAGTGAACTGTTGCTGAATGTTTGTAAAATTAAATAAATTTATTGCGAAGAATTAAACAATCATCTGTTTGGATTATTTATGCCAAATTAACATGAAGACAACCCTATTGCCAACTAAGACAACATTATCAAATCATTTATGCTACAATAACTCCCCACCCCCTCCTATCCTCAAACACAGTTCAAGAGGCAGTCATAAATCAACACAGGACTTTCTACTTACACGGCGGTTGCGTAACTGGTTGAGACCCAGTTTGTCTGTAAGTTCAGCAGCACTCATGGCATTTGGAAGGTCTTGTTTGTTTGCAAATACCAACAAAACTGCTTCACGGAGTTCATCCTCCTGGAGCTGTAAAAAAGTGTTTAGTATTAATATCCAAACATAATCCTTCTGGCTGCAATTCTACTCCTATCTCACTTCCATACCAATGTGAGACATTTACATGAAAATATATGGATGGTTGAAACAAGTAGACCAATTCCAATATGTCAGGTTTGAAGAAATAACACGATAAAATTAATTTTAGGGGGTATTTTAAAATTGAGTTTGCAATTGAGGTGCATTTTACAAAACATGTTATCTGCTTCAAATTAGTTTTGAGATATCAAGCAGTTTTTATTAATAGACAATATAGGTAGTTGTACAGAGTGATTCAGAAATATGGGTATATGTTTAATTGCATTTTGTGACGAAAATATTATTATTAAAGGAAATATGATGTGATCATTGGAAAGGGAATCCTTCAAATTACAACAATAGAGCAAAACAAAACAAATCACTGCTAACGTGCAGCTTGGCGGGTTGATTTTTGTGGGCTAGCATCGAACGCCTCCACAATTCTCTTTGTTGTTTCTGCATCCATGCTAATGCGAGGCCTTCCAGGAGGTTTGATTTTCTGCATCCTTCCCATTTTTAGCAGTCATTTTCTCCACTTCCCCACAGTCGATGGCTGCAATGCTACGTTAAACTCACTTCTTGCCACCTCACGATCATTAGCATACGTTATTGCCCATGCAGCAATTGTAATTTGCTGTTGCATATTCAATGCCATTTTGACTAATGACATAAGTTCTACACAGTTTTGTATTATTCCATTATTGTAATTTGAATAATTGCCTTTCCAACGGTAATTTCATATTTCCTGTAATGGTAATATTTTCATCGCACAACGCCGTCAAACGTATAGCCATATTTATGATTCACCCCGTACAATTTGGGTAATTTTTTCCTAGCCAAGATTCTAAATATTTTGCAATTAAAATCAGCATGCATACCATCATAAATTAATTAGATGACAATTTCTTACGGTTTTTGTGAAAACAGATATCCGCAAAGAATGTGTAAATACAATGCATTGCAATGGTCAGAGCAGTTATCCCAGCCGTATGGCGAGAAAATATGACTTATAGTTTACAAAAACTTTCATTCCGAATTATTCAGTTTACAAATGGTATGATACTAAAATGCCTTGTAATTTTTTTTTAGATCCGGTAAATCTGAAGTTGGCCTATCTTGTTGTATAAGGTCATTTTTCTTGTTGAAACGTCTGCTGCATGAAAATGGTCTCGTTTGTAAATTATACAGCTACATTAATTTTTACTAAATTGACAAATCACATTCATCAGTAACTTGTAAAAATGTAATAATAATGTGTTTGAACAAACTCAGTGCTGATATTAAATTCAACTGTTGCTTTCCACAAATAATACGTATTCATGTTTGTAATAATCCAATTGTTGTTATTCAGTTAATACAATATAAATAAGGCTTCTTAAATTAACAGGTTGCTATAGCTGACAAAATGTACCGCATAATTTTATTAATTATTTTTTTGTATTTTGTAAAAATGTAACTAGCCTAAATTAAATGTTATAAATTAAAAAATGTTATTTCAAAAAATTCTATTATTGTGGAATTGGCGCTTCCCAAATCAGCCAATCATGTTTTTTTCATCAAATGTATTCTTAATTTTGTTGAGTTGTTTCTTGACTCACCTCATATTTCTTAACTCCCTCACAGATCCGGATTTCTTCACTGTATTTGTGGCATGTGAACGTGATACAGCATTGAGAATGTCACGAATACAGTGAAGAAATCTGGATCTGGAGGGAGTTAAGAAGTATGAGGTGAGTCAAGAAACGACTCAACAAAATTAAAATAAACCTCATAGTGTTATTTCCTACCTACATAACTTAAATGAATTCTTATTCGAGTTGTGATGTTAACTGGGTACAGCTAGCTAGTATTAATTAAAAAGTCAATGGAATAAGACATAAGCATCTAGTGGATTATCGCTGGACGTAGCAGGCAGTGATGCAATTTGCTTGCACTGATTCATCTGTAACGAAATAGCTGGTGTTGGTGGGGATAACATAGAGGAAACACTCTATGTGTTTCTCTATGGAGATAATGTGAATATGCAGATAGCTCCATCAAATGCAATACTTGTCTGCTGGCATGGCAGGAATTTTGAATTTGTATGTTCACGCGCAATTGATTTGGATGGAATTTGGAAAATATATTAATTTTTTTAATTCAAAATTATGAATATACTAAATACCCCAGCAGTGCTGAGGTAGCTGGGGTTGAATGCATGCCACTGTGTAAATATCGGTTTCTGAAAAAATGCATGGAAGATTCTTATCTCCACTCTCATTTTCAATATAATTTGATTTTAAGTTTTTTATATGACTTGCACATTGTTGTGCCATATATATATATATATATATATATATGTCATATAATGTGCTTTTACACGCATAGAATGGACTAGAATGCATTTGTCGATCACCTGCTACTTACATCATACTTCTTTGTCTCTGAAATAACTGCAAAATCAATCATTCACTTGTTTATTTATTTCAAGTATATTGGTAATACATGTTCTGTCTCCTTTACTTGGGAGGCGCTAATTAATTATGGATTTTTCTAATGGACAATATACATTTTAGGAGGTAGTCTGATAATCTCAGCGCTGCCAACTTATTTGACGCTACTTAGCAAGAATGTTCTAGAAACACTGCCTCAAGGCTTTATAATGTTGATGTATTCCTTTGTGCCTTCAGATGGAGAGTAATTTTTGTAGTGAGCAGACACGCTGCTCTTCTGTCTCCGTGATGGATGGCATCGCATAATATTTCAAACTTAATTATTATTCAGAAATTACATAAAGTACAGTGCAAGTGCAATTTACATCTGATTTAAACTTACAGGAACTTGAAACCCAAATCATATTTGTGTAAAGTGCCTTTGTTTGTTTTTTATAATAAATACTAGCTAATACCCGGCGTGTGCTGCTATGCCTAAATAAATGAAAATTTATGTGATTTTATGTTTAGTTGAATAAGTAGAGGGAAAAATAGTTATAATTTATATTTTTACTGTATAATACCTGGCAGACCAGACATTCTGACCATATGTCACCTCTATACTGGCTGAATGATCGTCTATCTCTACAATTAACACATGTGGATGTGAAACCAACAGCTGGCTGCTAGGCCAAGCTTGTGCATTGAACCATCCAGATATTAAAACATTTAGCATTAAAATCTTACCATGTTTTGAAGTTCTTTTTCAGCTTCAGCTATGCGTTCTCTATCATTTGAATCTACTACAAAAATCAAGCCTTGAGTATTTTGAAAATAGTGCCGCCACAGTGGTCGTATCTTCCCCTGTCCACCCACGTCCCACACCGTGAAGCAAATGTTCTTATACTCAACTGTTTCCACATTGAAACCTGTAACATTCATTTCAAGTTATATTTCTAGTAATGTTAAATACAGCACAATCTCTACCTGTCTATATAGAATAATGATTTCATTTACTGATAACACTGGTCAACAATTATTTTTGTCACATGAGTACCAATAGTAGTACTTAATGCAGTTTTTTATCGTGTTTTCAAATAAGTATTTGGAATTTCTCCATCAACCACAGTTTTTTTTATTTCAATTTCAATTAATGGATATAAATAATAATTTTTTTAATAAACTTTTTTCCTCATAGTTAAATATGGGAAAAAACATTATGAGGTTCTTAATTCGTAAATTAATGAGTCTTTTTTAACATCTTACCTCATATTTTATGTTTCTTCAAACATGGGAACTAGTTTTCGAGAGAAGGATCTCTCTCATTTTCAACCGACATTATGACTACCGGATTTTTGTTGG
This sequence comes from Diploptera punctata, assembly GCA_030220185.1. Classification (NCBI taxonomy): domain Eukaryota; kingdom Metazoa; phylum Arthropoda; class Insecta; order Blattodea; family Blaberidae; genus Diploptera; species Diploptera punctata. Next base: position 163,403 of record JASPKZ010008964.1, on the reverse strand, counting down.
AATCTCCAACTAATGTCGGTTGAAAATGAGAGAGATCTTTCTCTCGAAAACTAGTTCCCATGTTTGAAGAAACAAAATATGAGGTAAGATGTCAAAAAATGACTCATTAATCTACAAAATGTTTTTTCGTCCATTTGTCCATTACAAAATAAAATGGAGAACACTTTCATCAGGAGATTACAGCTATAGAAAAGAGATATCAAGGCAAATGGAATCCTAATATGCTGGCTGATTATTGTTGGACCATCAAGAGGGATGCTCCACAGGTGAAATACAGCAGAAAATCATCATTTCTTACTTTCTAGATGAGTCTGAATGTTTGAATATTGTTTAGTTACGAATGTAGAAAATATTAAAGTGTTTGAAATTATAAATGCCTGTTTCTCGGAAACCTTGCGTGATGGAGAAAAACCGATATCATATTTAAATTCAGGAGAAAAATATTATCAGAATCACATATTTTTCTTTCTGAGACAAAAAAAAAAGTTTATTTTTTGTTGCTCAGTGTAATTATAATACTACCATTGTCTATCCAATTATAACCAACTCTTAACATAAATATATATACTACTAAGGCAAGGATGTCCTTTATCACCTACCCTTTTCAACATCTTCCTGAAAGACCTAATGAAGAACTGCTTCAGTAATACGGGAGACATAAACATGGGAGGAAGAAGAATAAAGTGCATAAGATTTGCTGATGATATGGCTTTGCTAGCAGGAGATGCAATGACACTGAGGAACATGCTGATGGAGCTAAATGATAAGTGCGAGGATTATGGGATGAAGATAAATATAAATAAGACGAAGGCCATGATTATAGGAAAGAAACCAAGGAAGATAAACATGAGGATTAAAGATGAGGCCATTGAGCAAGTGGAGAGCTTCAAATACTTGGGTTGTACTATCAGTAGTAACATGAACTGCAGACAAGAAGTAAAGCAGAGGATAGCAATGGCAAAATAAGCCTTCAACAAAAAGAGAAGTATTTTCTGTGGACCTTTGGCAAAAGAATTACGGAAGAGGCTAGTGAAGTGCTTTGTGTGGAGTGTAACATTGTATGGTGCAGAGACTTGGATATTATGATGGAATGAGGAAAGTGACTGGAAGCTTTTGAGATGTGGATATGGAGAAGAATGGAACGTATAAAATGGACAAAGTAAAAAATAAAGATATGCTAGACACAGGGGTGAAAGAAGAACAATGCTGGAACTTATAAAGAAGAGGAAAAGAAATCGGATTGGCCACTGGAAAGAAGAAATTACCTGCTGAAGGATGCCCGAGAAGGAATGGTCAATGGAAAAAATTTAAGAGGCAGAAAAAGACATCAGATGAGAGACAATATTAAAATAAATTATTTGTATGCAGATACAAAAAAGGAAAGCTGAGTTAAAGAAAGAGTGGAGAATGCTGAGTTTGCAGTGAAAGACCTGCTCTTGAGCAGAACACTATGAATGAATGCACAATATTATTACATGTTGCTATAGAAACAACAAATAAGGAAATTAATTAAATAATGAGTTAAATATGCACGACTCACCTCATATTTGTAGCTTTCTTGAAGACCCAGGGTTTTGATGCTTCAAGCATCAATTCTTGAAAGAATTGAAAATGATGCTTAAAGCATCAATTCTTGAAAGAATTGAAAATGATGCTTAAAGCATCAATTCTTGAAAGAATTGAAAATGATGCTTAAAGCATCAAAACCCAGGTTTTCAAGAAAGCTACAAATATGAGGTGAGTCATGCATATCTAACTCTAAGGCTCGAATCTATGAACACATTAGACTGTAAAAGTCGTTCTCTGCCTGTACTCTGCTGAGAAAGTTGCATCCAAATACGTTTTTGCATACTCAAAAATCTGTTCATGCGATGATACTTGTTGAAATTCCTAAGCTACCTGGCGAGGTGACTTAGCAGAGAAACGAATTGTGAGCAACCCGATAGGAACCGATGTAGTTTGAAACCTTGCTGCTTTATCCAAAATGTCGGACCTGAAGACTTCGATCATGTTTTCGGTATACGCGGAGAAGAGGAATTTGATAGAGTCTACCAAAGAATTCAACTGGAAGAACAGGAGAATCGGCGTAATATTGCGCGATGAAGACATCGTCATATACGGTATTATTTATGGGACATAAGCGTAAATGCATTCCTCTAGCAGACAAAAATAACGGAAGTGGATTTATAGCTGAGAATTCTAGGTAATTTCTTGCCAATATTACAAAAACGACGACTTTCATGCATGACCAGTTAGTGGGTAGCTAATTCGATCTTTGCACTTGCTCATGGAAAGTCAGCTCACCAGTGATTGGAAGTAATTTGAGTAGAGACTAATGTTGTAATCAAATGGTAAAGAGAAAAATTTTTCTCTTTACCATTTGATTACAATAATTTAGTAGTGTACTTTAATATACTTATTTCAATCATAGTAACAGCTTTAGCTTCTTAATATTAATTTAATAGAGACTAATGTATTTGCATGCGGCCCTAACTAATTGGCACTATCGAACCCATAGGTTCATGGCCATGCAGACATAAGCTCTCCATACATCCCTATCCTGAGCTAATATTTTCCAATCATTCCCTGTATAATCTACTTCCCTCAAATAATAGTTAATGTTATTCTCCCACCTCATTCTTGGTCTACCAACTGGGCGTTTTCCCTCTGCTTTTCCTACAAGAAGCTTCCATGCACGTCTTTCATTCCCCATTCATGCCACATGTCCTGCAAATTGCAGTCTATGAGACTTAACTGTTCTTATTATATCTGGCTTCCTATAAAGACCATGTAGTTCACTGTTATGTAGTCTTCTCCATTCACCTGTCCTGTTCATCTCCCTTTGGTCCAAAAATTTTCTAATAACTTTATAGTGTCACTTCATTTAAATATTATATAAAATTAATGTTTCCAGATAATCTATCTGTACGCCATGGTTATATATTTACAGAAAAAAAATGTACACCAGTACACATAGTCCATCCATAGTAATTCTGCTCAAATACAGGTCCTTCACTGCAATCATAGCATTTTCATGCTATGCTTTTCAGCTTTACTAGGGAATTGTAGGTGTGGTAGCTTCCCATTGCTTTTCACACAGGTGAACGATGATGATGATAATGATAAGAATGATGATGATGGCCATATGATTTTGGGGACCATTTGGGCCTTAAAGTTTTCCTGACATTTGTCTTACAGGTGAGGAAAACCCCCGATAGAAACCTCACCCAGAAAAACTGCCCCAACCGGGGATCGAGGGCCCACTGCGTGACAAGGCAGCACGCTACCTTCGAGACGACAGCGGTGGTGTTGTCACCACATTAGGACCAGCAGCATCAACCATCATACTAGATATTGTAGCGAAGGAGGACCTGCTGAAGATGGAACGGATGTTCTGAAAGGCCTACAGGCATAAAGAATACATATTTTATAAGCTGAGGACGACGGATCTTACCTAAGAAGGTATATTTTAACTTATTTTATTTTATAATGAATTTTGAAATTCCTAGGAAGACTGACTTGATTTGGAGGTTCATCTGTCCACCAACAGATGGAGTAATAAGTAGTGTTCTGGATGATAGAACATCAGTTGTGGAATTACTGGGGATGAAACCACTAAGATTTTGAAACCAATCTAATTAGAAGATAGGATATGAAGTGAGGTGAAAAGGATTTGTTTTAAATTTTATAAAACTAATACTCATAAGGTAATGTATTTAGCTGAAGTATAAAACCAGTTCCAAAAGGCCTGCATATTTGTACACCATTAGACAAAGCAAATTAGTCATCCACACATTCTATCAACCAATCGGGGAACTTTGTGAGCGCTCACAGAAGTCATATTCACATCAACACATTTTCAGTAATTGTCCACCGCTGTGGTCTCGAGGTAGCATGCAGCAGGCCTACGTTCGATCCCCGATCAGGGCAGTTTTTCTGGGTGAGGTTTTTATCGGGGTTTTTCCTCGCCTGTAAGACAAATGTCAGGAAAACTTTAAGGCCCAAACAGTCCCCTAAATCATATGGCCATCATCATCATCCTTCACCAGTGTGGAAAGCAATGGGAAGCTACCACACCTACAATTCCCTAGTAAGGATGCATGCATAGCATGAAAATGCTATGATTGCAGTGAAGGACCTGCCTTTGGGCAGAATTACTATGGATGGATGTACTGGGTTGTTTGCTAGTTAATGCAGTGCACACTCAAGCAACATGAAAGAGAGAGCCTGGCTTAGTTTGTTTCCGTGGTCGAGAGGATTAACAGACATCATCTGCATTCGTAACCTCATGAGTTCAATTCCCGTTCTACTTTTTTTTTTAACTGAATGTTAGAATAACATTCTGCCTGTAATATAGATTCATATTTAATTTTATATTTGAGTTTTATGGCTTTAATGCATACATAAAACACACAAAAACATAAATTAAAACCTTCTAATAAATATATGAGGAAAGAAAATAATATCTTCTAAAATAAAAACTTTAACAAAAACAAAATCAATATCGGGTGTATGAACACCTCTCAGCATCTATTACCGCCCTCAATCTGCAGGGCATTGAGATTGCCTTGTGCCTATGCCCATATGTGTGCGCTGAGCCAAGGTAAAACTAGATATGATTCATTGTAAATAAACTTGTTAGAGGCTGTTGCTTTTGTGCAAACGTCTGTGCATCACAGTCTATTGAATGCAATATATTGAAATTACGTAGAACAAACCCTGAATGTGGTAAATATAATTGTTACAATAACGACATTAACATTGATTTAATTCAAATGTCAAAATAAAATGTTTTATTTAATTCATAAAACATTTTAATACAAATATCATGAAAAAAAACTGCATAATTGAGGAATGCGAACCTGTGAACTTCATTAACAGAAACAGTGACTGCATGCTTTACCACTGACCTAACAGGACACGTAGGAGTGTCTTCAGTTCATGCCACATAACACAGTAGCTCAGAGACTGCACAATTGACTAGTTTTCTAGTTTCAACCCAGCGCTGTGCCGAGTAGGACTTAGAAGAAATGTGCATTCAAGAGACGACTCATTTTTTTGTCTAAGGGCGTACAAAATTTTAATCAAGTTGAGGAAAACAGTATCTTACAAGTATTAATTTTACAATTATATATTGAAGAGACTTAATGTACAATTAACGTGTCATTTATCAAAATGCAACTGATATATAAAGATTTTATGTTTTTAGGGCATAAATCATCAAATTTAATCCATTTTTTAAAGAGAGATAAATTATTCAGAATTGAATATAGCAGAAGGTACCAAATTATAATTTCTACCACACTTTAACTGCTACTTTCTACCAAAATTGTTATCTCTCAATAGCATTTAAGGGTTTCGTGGACTAACAACCTAAGTGGCTTCAAATTGTTATTTCACAGATAACATTTTCCTATCTATCTAACACTCAGGAATATTTGAATATGGCATCTGCATTCAGTTATTCCCAAATGTTAGATAGACAGGAAAATGTGATCTGTAAAATAATGACTCAAAGTCACTTACATTGTTAGTCCACATTATTATTAACACTAACTCCAAAATAATATTTTTTTTAATAATTCTGTAAGTTTTTATGCAGAATTGACTTTTTTCAATATTTTGTTCAGTATGCTCTGGTTTAAAGGGACCAAATAAAATGTACTCCCCAGTATGATATTAAACCGATGAGCTACCATTTTTAATATTCTGACTACATCAATAACACTGGTCGACATGATTTTTGTCTCATGAGTACCAATAGTTGTACTTAATGCAGTTTTTTATCGTGTTTTCAAATATGTATTCGGAATTTCTCCATCACCCACATTTTTTTTATTTCAATTCCAACGGATTTAAATAATTATTTTTTTAATAAATGTTTTTTCGTGCATTTTTCCATTGTAAAATAAGACGGGGAACACTTTCATTAGGAGATTTCAGCTATGGAAAAGAGATATCAAGGCAAATGAAATCCTAATATGCTGGTTGATTATTTTTGGACCATCAATAGGGATGCTCCACAGGCAAAATATAGCAGAAAATCGTCATTTCTTACTTTCTAGGCGAGTCCGAATGTTCGAATATTGTGTAGTTACAAATGTAGAAAATATTAAAGTGTTTGAAATTATAAATTCCTGTCTTTTGGAAACCTTGCATGATGGAGAAAAAGCGATATCATATTTGAATTCAGGAGAAAAAATACTATCAGAATCACATTTTTCTTTCTGAGACAAAAAAAAAAGTTTATTTTTTGTTGCTCAGTGTAATTTCTCTCTTACATAAGGGCACATTCTTTACTATCATTACACGTTGTAAATGTATAGCAACATCAAATCAATAATTACATTTTACAAAAAAGAAACTAACAAAGTTATAACATGCATTAACATTGTATGTGACAGTGCAAGGGAAATCATTGGTTAAGTTGCAAAATGTATTTTTGTAGAGAAGCAAAAAGAAGTTCTGCATCTACCACTGTGATGAACATATGTGGATGTGAGGCCAGCAGCCGGATGGTAGGTCAAGGGCCTTCTAGGCCTGTTGCACCATGGGGTTTTATATAAAGAAGTTATGTGGGCAAAAAAAAAATATATTGACGCCCTTTATTAGAATGAATATTGAACTAATTGCTGAGTGCATTACATAACCAATATACATGTACTGGAAACATTTTAAATTAATAAGTTTTAGGGCTATAAATCTTTTACAATTTTAAAAACTAATTTCAAGTAATTTTCAATTTACAAATCAATCCATCCACAGTAATTCTGCCCAAGGGCAGGTCTTTCACTGCAATCATAGCAGCTTTACTATGGAATTATAGGTGTGGTAGCTTCCCGTTGCTTTCCACACCGGTGATGGATGATGATGTTGATAATGATAAGGATGATGATGATGGCCAGATTATTTTTGGGGACCGTTGGGCCCTAAGCTTAATGACATTTGTCTTACAGGTGAGGAAAAACCTGAAAAAAACCTCACCCAGGAGCCTGTCCTGACCGGGAATCGAACCCGGGCCAGCTGTGTGACAAGGCAGCATGCTACTTCGAGACCACAGCGGTGAACAATTTACAAATAGGGAACTAATTGCTTTTAAAAACAGTATTTTTCAACTTAGAAAGCTCTTTTTTTTTAATGAACAGAATTTTATGCCAAATTAAATAATTCTATAAACAGAAAAGTGATTTTTTTACAAATAAAGGGATTTTTTCCCTGGCACAATCACACACACACACACACACACACACACAGAGTTAATGACAAAGGAAGGAAATTTTGAAGAAGTGGCAGATTTCAGATACATAGGAACAATAATTTTGGCACATAAGATATAATGATGAATTATGTAAACTATATGGTGATATTGTCCACCACTGTGATCTCGAGGTAGCATGCTGCCTTGTCACACAGCGGGCCCAGGTTCGATACCCGGTCGGGGCAGTTTTTCTGGGTGAGGTTTTTATCAGGGTTTTTCCTCACCTGTAAGACAAATGTCAGGGACACTTTAAGGACCAAACGGTCCCCGAAATCACATGGCCATCATCATCATCCTTATCATTATCATCAACCTCCTTCACCATTGTGGAAAGTAACAGGAAGCTACCACACCTACAATTCCCTAGTAAAGCTGCAAGCATAGCATGAAAATGCTATGATTGCAGTGAAGGACCTGCCTTCAGGCAGAATTACTATGGATGGATGTTGATATTGATATCATTAAGACAATTAAGTTGGTAAGAATTAGAGGCAGAGACATCTCTAAGGTAAGAAGAATCAGACATATGTCATAAAGTCACATTGGCAACTATAAATGGAAACCAAAGGGTTGGACGTCCTAATATCAGAAGGTTCGACAGCGCTGAACAAGACCAGAGGACACTGGAGTAGGAAAGCAGAAAACAGGACGAATGGAGGTGCATTGTAAGGGCAGTCAAGGCCTTGCAACAGGCTGTAGAACCAATGAGGTGGTGGTGATGATGAGGAACAATAAATACAAAAAGGAATTAGGTGCACAAACAAATTAAACATAGGCTCAATTCTGTAAATACATTCAATTATGCATTACAGGTACTCTAGTCGTCCCAACTCCTCTAAAAAAGATTTAATCTGAAAATAAATAAAACTGTTATCCCCCAAGTTAGATTATATGGATGCAAAACATGGACTCTCACTTTAAGGGAGAAAAAAAGATTACAGGTATTTGAGAATAAAGTTCCCAGGAAATTTTTTGGACCAAAGAGATATAAGCAGACAGGCAAATGGAGAAGACTTCATAACAGTGAGATACACGATCTTCATAAGAAACCAGATGTAATAGGAACAGTTAAGTCTCTTAGAATGTGATGGGCAGGACATGTGGCATGAATGGGGAATGAAAGAGAGGGTATAGAAACTTCTTGTAGGAAAACCAGAGTGAAATTGCCCAGTTGGTAGACCAAGAATGAGATGATAAAATAACATTAACCATGATTTGAAGGAAGTAGATTACACAGGGAATGATTGGAGAACATCAGCTTAGGATAGGGATGTATGGAGAGCTTATGTCCAAGTGGCCATGAAGCTATGGGTCCGAGAGTACAGTGAGTAAGTTATATATTAGTTTTTTTAATAAAACAGCCCTTGTCACTTTTTGCCAGAAATGAGATTTCGATGTCATACAATAGGTGGAGACTTTTACTATAACCTGGATTTATTACACACACACACACATCACACAACCTATAGAATCATTGTCATAACCTCATAAATATCTTGTTCATGCTGCGAAATATGGAGACTGTAAAAAGCTTTTTTTTTTGTTTCTCCTGAAAAGTTAACTTTTTTGATAAGGGCCGTTATTATAAAAAAAACTAACATATATATCTTGAATCAACACTTTTGAGTGCTCCAGTTAAAATGCAGAAGATGAAACTTTGTTTTCTAAAGGTCTCCATATTAGAATAACTTGAAGTTTAATAACTTAGTTGTGGATGACTTCCAGGTAAAAAAATTATATAATTAACATCTTATATATATCTTGCTTACTCATTATTAAGGCTCGGAAGTTGAGGAAAAATCCTTCTTTTTTTTTAATTTATGTCTGAAGACAAGACCCAACATAATACATATATATTTTGGGTCATTGTAGGCCTGAAAATGGTGATTATACGTCTTTTTAGACTTTTATTGGTTTATTGGTCCTTTTTTAGCATTTTTTAGATTGTAACAGCTTTTTTTGTAACTTTAACTTCTTTTGACTACATTTATTCCATTTGTATAATATGAATATATAATCCACACAGTCTAGACTCAATTCCAACTTCTTTTAAAAAACACTATCCAGTTTTACTTTCTAAAAACTTTCCATATTCCAAATACCTCTGTTCTGCGAGAAACTATTGAAAACTCACAAAATACCCTATCATTTATATGCACCAACTTACTGACCACCTGAACTATTCTATTTTGACTTCAAATTTTTCTAAGAAGTTGCCACTTTGTGAAAATGATTTTGAACAAAGGGTGAAGTCAACGAGGTTGTCTTCATATTAAATTAATGTTGGAAAGTAAACATTATGAGGTATAATCATTAAAATTCATCGGAGAACATTTTGTTTAAACAACTTACCTCACAGAATTCATGCTTCCATGATACTGCGGTTTCAAACACAGTCATGTTCATCCTCCGACTCAGTCGGTATGGCTGAGGATGAACACAACTGTGTTTGAAACCGCAGTATCATGGAAGCATGAATAGTTGGAGTTATGGCTGAGGATGAACACGACTGTATTTGAAACCGCGGTATCATGGAAGCATGAATAGTCGGAGTTATGGCTGAGGATGAACACAACTGTATTTGAAACCATGGTATCATGGATGCATGAATCCTACGAGGTGAGTTGTTTAAACAAAATGTTCTCCAATGAATTTTAATGAGGTTGTCTTCATTCACTCATTAGCAACTGCAACACTTTTTACATCCGTTTTTCTTGTTTTTAGGTCTTTTTAAGTTCTCTTATAAGCATTTTATAGGTCCTCAACTCCCGAGCCCTACTCATTAACATATTCACCATGTTTAGTATAAATGTGTGTTGTCTTAATGTTGTGTTGTCTTGGAGGTGGCCCTGACATTGAGCTGATCACTTATTTGCAAAGGCCCTCCATGTCCTTGTGGTCAAAAAATGTATGTATGTGATCCACAGTTAATGTCCCACTCCCAACAGGTCATGTCACTGTAAAGGCCCAGGTAGTGTTTGGCACAAAGTACCTGTAAGTTGAGAGGTTTAAACTGTATTAATGGAACATCTTACTTACCAATAGTTGGAATGGTTGTGACTATTTCTCCTAGTTTCAACTTGTACAAAATTGTTGTTTTACCCGCAGCTCCAAACCAACTGGAATGAGAAAACTATTTCAGGATCTCTTCTAGAAACAATTAATAGAGTAAAAGCTCCTTATTCACAGTTCCGTTATTCAAGCTTTCATTATTCGCAGGTTAAAAAATTTAGACAGTTTCTGTATTCACAGCTAAAAATTTCTTTCTTCGCAGATCCAGTCTGTACATTAGAAGGATTAGTAAAAGTAAAGTTAAGTGATCCCACGACAGGCCTCAGGAGGCCCTTGGGATAGTAGGAGGTTAAGCCTCCCACTTTTTCTAGACAATCGGCACTTGATGTCAGCCAGGTTTTCAGCCCTGCATGACGGCTGCCTTTACCCCCAGAACAAGCATCTGGTACTCATTTACATTAGAGGCTGAGTCGACCCCAGGACCATAGTGCCGCCAGAGGGTTTGGGTCAGTTTAAAAATTCTGACCCCATGGGGTTTGAACCCTCAACCTTCAGGCTTGTAGCGCAGTGCCTTAACCACTATGCTACAATGCGTCCCCTAGAAGGATTAGTATCATTTATTAATGCATCGGCAACTTTTTTTTACTGCAGGCACGTGCCAAGACGACTTTTACAAAGAGCGATTCAAACCAAATGGACAAATAAATATCAAAGAAAAACAAACCTTACTGTCACTGAACCGCCCTCACCACGATCGGTGTTTTATTGTTTCAACTTGTCATTCATTGCAATAATTTTGATTGAACAACACGTCTCTCTTTTACTTTGTTCCCAATTTATAATGTTGAGTAAAAACAGTTTCAAAGTGGAAAAAAGTAGTGTTGCCACTTAATGTAAAAATAGAAATGCTTGACTGTTTATGCATAGGCGAGTCGTTTGCATCTAAATTACACTGTTTCGATGTTAATGAATTAACTGTACAATTCAACAAGAAATCTAACTCAAAATAAGGAATTCTATCGCTGAATATCAATCTGAATTACTAAGTTCTTTAATCCCTTGCCTAAGCCTGACAATAATAATTAATAGAAATTGTTCAAAATCTCTCATTAAATTGATTTTCCATTGAAACCTTGGAACATATCAACTACGTACCCATATAAATTACCATTCCATATTCAAAATTTCTGTATTTGCGGCATATTTACATAACATATCCCTGCGAATCAGGAGCTTTTATTGTACAAGCAATATTGATATGTATAAAGTTTGAATTCCATTCAATGTTACCCTTTAACAGACAAGTTTATTGTCTTTGCAATTCACAGGTGGACAGGAAAAGACTGACAAATTTTGCTTAGACTCCATTTATTTCAAGCATGTTCTTTAAGTGTCATAAATCAATGACACCTGACCCATGGCTTTACGTCTTTTTCAATAAAACCATACTCAAAATGTGACAAAATGAAATGTGGTATTTTGAGACGTTACTAACAAGGGAACCGTCAACCATTGCATGCTGAAACCTACCTTGAAATTTCTTCTAGAGAAGCATTGTGATGTACCAAGCCTGTGTTCAAAAAAGTTATCTGCCATTTTTAACTGCAAGGCACATAAATCAAAGGCATAATCCAGTAATGGCAGCCTACTATAACGAGCAGATGTATCCATGTGGAGAGTTGTGGCACGCAATGCAGACAGCAGGTAGTGAGAGGGTTTTCTAATCTACCAAATCAGGTGTTGTATTACTTTATTACTTTCCTGTAGTTTAAATGAGAGATTTGGCAGTGGATTTTGGTGCCTTGCAGTTAAAATAGGTAGATAAATTTTGGACATGACCATAGTACATCACAACGCTTCTCTGGGAGAAATTTCAAGGCAATTTTCAACATGCAATGGTTGAGAGTTTCCTTGTAAGAGACAACCAGCCCAATCAGTGAAATTTCTGGAACATCACAAAGACATGTCAAATCAGCATTTAAATTTAAGATTTATAGAAAGTAAATAATTAATAAAATTGGGAATGTATGCAAGAAACTCACCAACATAAATTCCAACAAAAAACAAAAAATAAAGAAATTAAATTACAAGTAATCGGATGCGGTGGACTAGTGGTTATGCTCCTTGCCTCTGGTCCTGTGGGTCGCAGGTTCAAACCCAGCCAGGGTCGATGGATTTTTTACGACGGAAGAATCCAAGGAGAAAGTCCTCTGGGAGGGACTTTAAGCCATGGGTCCCGAGTCTGAAGATTTTCAGGCTCGTAAAAAATCCTTAAGCCCGAATGAAAAGGCCTCTAAGCAAAATTTACCGAATTTTCCTGTCCTAGAACTACCTTGGTTTCCTAGATGTCAGTATGAGGCGGAACGCTGACCACAGACCACTCAAAATGACATCTATACGAAAATAAGTGTAACTAAATTAATATGGTTCAAATTCTTCCCTGTAGGGGGAGAGCGCCTAAATCTCTGTAAAGGGAAAACATGGGCTTACAAACAAAAATTACTAGTGTATAAATAATTAGTTTATTTACAGTCTGATCATCTTACCTCAATATTAATGTTGATTTGTTCTTGAACATGTTTCAAAACAATTCTGTTTTATCGTCAGCTTGTCCAGACTGGTTAGATTTATGTTGCACACCCTGGATGTCAATGTCAGCTCCATCCTGTGGTTGGCCAAAGAGCCTCCAACTAGGTTACGCTCCGTCGGTATTTCAAAATTCATAACTCTGTTTTTGTTCTTCTGAATATAGATTTTTTCCCAAATAGTCAGCTTTTTTTGTATTTTCTAACTGTTTTAATAATTTAGTGTCCAAATTTATATTATGTTTTTCAGACCAAACATGAGCAGCATCTGCAGATTTTTCTACTTCCCCATTTTTAATATTCTTATGTTGGGAATTGACTGTGGTCCCATTTACGAGTACTTTTACACATGCTGCGCGGAGTAATACATTTTGAAGATAAATATGACAGTAATATAAATTACTTATAGACAAAGTTATGTTAAAGTGGCAGATTAATTTAAATAAACATTTTAAAATAAATAATAAACTGTTGGATACAATATTATTTGCCGATGATCAAGTAGTGATTTCCAGTTCAGAAGATGATCTACAAAGAACTATTTTTATTTTGGAAAAAATAAGTGCCAATTACAATTTAAAAATTTCAAAGAATAAAACTAAAATTTTAGTATTTAAAGGACATGATACCTTAAGAGCAAAAATAGTAATTGATAATAAAATTTTAGAGCAAGTGAACAGTTTTAAATATCTCCGTTTCAATTTATCATATTTTAAATTGAATATATTAATGACAAAATAAATAAATTTAATCTAATGTGTGGCACTATTAAAAGAACCCTTAAAAACACAAGAAAAGAAACAAAAATTAAATTTTATAAAGTAATGGCTGTTCCTGTATTGATGTATGGATCAGAATGATGGACGATCACTAAAAGACAAGAACAAAGATTGGAAGCAGCTGGGATGAGATTTTAAGAAATATAGCAGGATATACTCTGCTGGATAAGAAAAGAAATGAAGATATAAGAAAGGAACTAATATTTTCAAACTTACAGACCGAGTAATTAAATATAGGAACAACTGGAAAGGACATATTGATAGAATGCCAGAAGGAAGATTTTCAAAATCATTTCTAAATTATAAACCACACGGAAGGAGAAATGTTGGACGCACACACAGAAGATGGTCTGAACAATTTTAACAATTCTAGCTTTCATGAAACTGGAACGAGCCAACAGGCTTAATCCCTGGATGATGATGAAATGTCAAAGTGGGGTCTTAGGTTGAACAGACAATAGAAAGAGAAAGGTCAGTAAATATAGCTTAAAGGCATCTTTATTCAGGCTTACGGATCTTTTACGAGCCTGTAAATCTTCAGACTCTGGACCCATAGCTTAAAGTCCCTCCTGGAGGACTTGCTCCTTAGATTTTTCCACCCTAAAAAAATGCATTGAACCCATCTGAGTTCTAACCAGCGACCCTTGGGAGTAGAGGGAAGGAACATAACCACTAGTCCACCGCAGCCAACAAAAAATATTTAAACAATAATAATAATGATAAAACAAACCTAGAACTTGAATATACATAACTAACTCCTTGGTGTAGCATCTCCTGCTGACAAAGAAATATTACAGAGTAGACAGATCATCAGAAATCTCAATATAGCAGGGAAAAATGTTTCTTTTGCAGTGGATACCATCCCATTGTGGCATTACAGGGAACGAAATGGCAGAATTGCTAGCCAAGAAAGGAACCCACATCCTTCGGACATCACCGAACATTATATCTTACTCTAGAGCAGCTATGAACATTTGCTTCAGAGTGAGAGAAGCCTTCAGAACCTCCCTAGAGCTCCAAATGACTGACAAACCTTGGAAAGAATCCATCTAAACTACACTGCCAGATTGGCCCAGAAGAGTAGCCGTTGAATCATTCCGTACTGCAACAGGACACCTTCATCGCCTCAGTCTTCTACCAACTCAACAATGTATCCTCTGCAACACTATGGAAGATATGGATGCTTATCACATCCGAACTTGCCCAACCTTAACAACAAGCAGTTTTGTGGACAGATACTGGGAAGCCAGGGAAAAGATGATGAATATTTTATAATCTTTCTTGTCTATGTTTGTTATTGTTTGTTTTCCTCAGTCATTATTGGCTAATGAAAAATTTGAAAAGCCACTGCATTTAAATAAATAAACATATACAAGCCCCTCAGGCTACTTATCGGCTGCTGGCCTCACAGCCACATGTGTAAATTACGGAGGTGGACAATTAACCAGTGACATGAATCTCCAGTTATAGCTGGTGTTCTCAACTTGGGAGCTGCTACTTATTGTAGCTATACAAAATGTGGCCATTCTATGTCAGGTGCCCATCTATGAATCTTGCAATGAACCACTGGTTATTAAGCTATAACTCCAAGTGTGACAGGCCTAGAAGGCCCTTGGCCTACAATAGTTATAAATACTTATCGGATAACATTTATGCTAATGACTGGTTGCTAACATGTTTTTTAACATTTCTGTTACACCCATTTGCCTACATATTTATTCAGTTAGATTAGATTAGACAGGTTAGATTAGATTAGGTAGGTACTTGGTGACCTTCATTATTTGTTAGCATATTTTTTTTTGTAAGTTGGCTATTCTGTTCAAAGCATTGTGATGTAAAATTATCTGCCTTTTTAATTGCAGGACACTAAAATCAAATGCCGAATCTCTCATTTAAACTATAGGAAAGTAATACAAGTCCTGTATTGGCACACTGGAAAACCCTCCCACCTCACTCCATTCTGTGCTTAAATCATGCAGGGATGTACATCTGCTTGGTTCAGTGGGCTACCTTTGCTGGAATGTGACTTTGATTTCTGTACCTTGCACTTCAAAATGGCAGATAATTTTTTGAACACTGCCTTGGTACATTACAATGCTTCTCTGGGAGAAATTTCAAAATGGGTTTCGGCATGCAATGGTTGCCAGTTCCCTTGCAAGTTATACTGAAATGCAGTGTGAATGCGCAAATGCTTGATGTAACTTCCACCAGATGGCAGGATATATCTCCAAAATCGGTAACCCTCAACGGTCTGAGAGGAGCAGAAGAGGCAACCCTCCTACTAGGGCTGATATAATGGGAGGTTATTACAATGAACCTTAAGAAGGCAGCCCCTTCAATTGTCTTACCCTGCAAGATGCCAGGAACACCTTCAGGGGACAATTTACATTACTAAATGTTTTCATGAAAGCAACCGGAGAATTATAAACCATACGGAAGGAAAAATGTTAGATGCCCACACAGAAGATGGTCTGAACAATTTTAACAATTCTAGCTTTCATGAAACCAGAATGAGCCAACAGGCTTAAACGTTGGATGATGAACAAGAAGAAGATTATTTAATAAAATATAAGGTAATCTTGTGTACACTAACTTGACCCAATGGAACCAAACAAAATGAAGTTATGATGATCTTGAAGAAGATTTTCGGGCTGTAGGCCATGGTTGTGAGGCTTATAGTTCCCCGACATTTCGCCAGAGACAACCCTTGAGGATGCCAGACGCAGTCTCGGGCAAAACGTCGGGAACTACAAGCCTCACGACCACAACCTACAGCCCAAAAATCTTCTTCAAGATCATCATAGCAACTCCGGCCATGAAAGTCTACAAAAATGAAGTTAATTTCTTAAAGTAAGTTTTGGGATTAATTGCAAATGTTGGTAACACTGATTTCACAGATATGTCCTGCCATCTGGTGGAAGTTACATTAAGCAATCGTGCATGCACACTGCGATTCTGCACAACTTATGAAAAAAAGTTGAGAGATAAATACCACAATTTGTATACATAGAAAAATATTTAATAATTTGTAAACTATGTCCTGCAGAAAACAGACTTAGGGTCGAATCTTTGAACGCATTAGACAGTAAAAGGTGTTCTCTGCTGAGAAAGTTTTATCCAAATACATTTTGCTTACTCAGAAATCTATTCATGCGATAATAATTGTAAGCTACCTGACGAGGTACCTTAAGATCATAGCTCAAGATAGAAACTTATCTTGAAAATCCCGAAGGGAACCAATGGTAACCGATGTAGTTTGAAACCTTTGCAGCTTTATCCAAGATGTCGGACCTTGAAGACTTCGATCATGTTTTCGGTATACACGGAGAAGAGGAATTTGATAGAGTCTACCAAAGAATTCAACTGGAAGAACAGGAGAATTGGCGTAATATTGCACGACACAGACATCGTTGTATACGGTATTATTTGCGGGACACAAGCGTAAATGCGTTCCTCTATAGCAGACGAAAATAATGGAAATGGTTTTATCGCTGAGAATTCTGGGTAATTCGTTGCCAATATTACGAAAACGTCAACTTTCATGCATGACTGGTAAGTCGGCCGTTAATTCGATCTCAGCAATTGCTCATGGTGAGTCGGCTCACCAGTGATTGGAAGTAATTTGAGTAGAGACTAATGTATTTGCATACAGCCCTTAGATTGACATCATCACTGTTGGACAGATCAGTTCCAGTTGTAGTTCACAGATGGGAATAAAGCAAAACCTGTGTTTTTCACAGAAGAAGAAGAAAAATATGATTAAAGAATCATTACAAAATGCTTAAAATACTATGAAATGTTATTAAAAATGGAAAAAAGTATGTTGGCAGTGCCATAAGAATATTGTAAGGAAAAGCACAGAGTGACCTATTCTAAAGTTGAGCCATGTTGTTGTCGCCAGCTGCTAGTGGATCCAGAAAAACTTTAGAAAAAGTTAAAGGTAAAAGGTAAAGGTAAAGTGATCCCACTACAGGCCTCAGGAGGCCCTTGGGGTAGTAGGAGGTTAGGGCTCCCACTTTTTCTTGACAATCGGCACTTGATGTCAGCCGGGGTGTCAGCCCTGCGTGACGGCCGCCTTTACCCCAGAACAAGCGTCTGGTACTCATTTCAGTTAGAGGCTGAGTCGACCCCAGGGCCATAGTGCCGCCAGAAGGTTTGGGTCAGTTTAAAAATCCTGACCCCACCGGGACTCGAACCCTCGACCCTCCGGCTTGTAGTTACTCAATTAATTTTTTGGCTCAAGATTAGAATACTTTTACATATAATTTTCCATACTACATTCATGTAATATTGTTGCTCTATGTACCTTTTTCATCTTTATTAACATTTTACTCTATTTTAAATGTTTTGAAATGATACTTATAACATTTTTCTTTTCAATTATTAAATATTTATTTATGTACACAATAATTTCTTCAAAGTTCTGCAGAATCATTGTGTGCATACATGAATGCTTAAAAAATCTTCTGTCAGATGGCAGAGGTATCTATGAAATTAGAATGACCAACATTTGAAGATATATTTTAAGAAATTGATGTTTACTCAATTTTGTTAGGTTCTGATAGGACAAGTTAGTGTACATCAGATTAGTTTATACTTTATTAAATAATATGCACGTAATTTATTTTGATAGGTTAGGAAAGGGGAAGTTGGTTTACATCCTTTTCTTATAAACTTGAATTTATTGTGATGGTTGGTCATACTGATTTCACACATGTCCGCCATCTAGTGGAAGTTTCTTTAAGTGTTCATGCATGCGCACTAAGATTCTGTAGAAGATAGTAAAACCCATGGTAAAGGTAAACTATACTTTTTTCGAATTTTTCTCAGATCTACAGAATAGTAGTGCACATGCACAAATGTTTATGGAATTGTCATCAAATGGTGCCCATATCTGTGGGATCACTATGATCAACCTTCGCAATAAATTCCCAAACCTGTTTATAAAAAATGGATGTAGACCAACTTCCCCTAACTAAATCAATATCATGTGTACTATTTAATAAACTACAAACTAATCTGGAGCACCCTAATATATCCCATTGGAACACAAATAAATGGAGTGAGTGTACATTTCTTTCTTAAAGCATGTTTTGGAATTAATTGTGAATGTCGGTTACACTGATTTCACATATACGTAATGCCATCTGGCAGAAGATTCATTAAGCATTTGCACATGTGTACTATGATTCGTCCACCACTGTGGTCTCGAGGTAGCGTGCTGCCTCGTCATGCAGCGGGCCCGGGTTCGATCCCGATCGGGGCAGTTTTTCTGGGTGACGTTTTTATTGGGGTTTTTCCTCGCCTGTAAGACAAATGCCAGGAAAACTTTAAGGTCCAAACGGTCCTCAAAATCATATGGCCATCATCATCATCCTTCACTGCTGTGGAAAGTAACGGGAAGCTACCACACCTACAATTCCCTAGTAAAGCTGCAAGCATAGCATGAAAATGCTATGATTGCAGTGAAAGATCTGCCCTCGGGCAGAATAAATATGAATGTATGTACTATGATTCTGTAGAACTTGGGAAAAAATCATTAAGAGATAAATAGGCAATTTGCATACATAGAAAAATATTTATAAAAATATAAAATATCCTCAACTTGTGTCCAACTCAGGGTTGGATCGAGGGATGAGATGAGACCCCAAAATTTATAAAGGTCTGTGAACGACAAGGGTGCCGGCCAACCACGCCTGACGCACCATCACAGAGGCAGATAACGAAATGAAACAAAATGGTTGAGATAAATATGGAGAAATGGTGGAATGAAATTGTGACAGGGGAAAACTGGAGAAACCCCCGAGAAAAACCTGCCAAAGCTCCGTTTCGTCCACCACAAAACTCATGTGGATTGACCGAGACTCGATCTTGGGACCCCAGCAGTGAGAGGCGAGCGTCTAACCGCTTGTGCCACGGAGCCACCTAATTGTAAAATATGTTTTAAGGATCATTGCAGAATGTTTAAAATACTATGAGATGTTAGTAAAAATGGAAGAAGTATGTAGAGCAACTGTGGCATAAGAATGTTGTATAGAAAAGCATAGAGCAACTTATTCAAAAGTTGAGCCAGAGTCTCCATAAAAGTCTTCAGCTCAGGGGACTTAAATTCAATAAAGTTTTTCAGGACAGGTGAAGCAACATTATAATAAATATTAAAGGCTCAACTGCACTTCTACTAGCTCTTGATTTTACAGTTATGTTGCTGTAAACTATAGCTCTTCTTCTGTATTTACTAACATTATTTAACATTTTAAACTTTTTGAAACAATTTTTATAACATTATTAGATAATTTTGAAGTATTTATTCAAATATGCAAATCACAATATTACGACACTGTTGGACAATATTGTGATGCTAACTGCTATTTTCTCCACAGAATATATTACTTAGTCTATGATTTTTCTATTGCTGTTTTGGGTTATCACTGTTTGGATCAGCGTTAGGGAGCAATAAGTAAGTGTACACCCATTTTTAATAAATGGTTGGTAATTTTAATATTATTAATATATCTTTTTAACATAGATTTGGGGATTTATTGCAAATATTGGTAATTTAAATTTCATAGCAATGGATAGTAATCGAGGATGATAATCAATATGGCTCGATTATGGGTTATTGGTGGCTCTACAAACTCTGGCACATGCACCCTATTATTCTATAGGACTTTGAAAAGATTTCATGCTAGTTTAAGTGCAGTTTTTCCCCCATTTTTAATAAATGTTTGGCAATTTTAATATTATTGATATATTTTTTTAACATAGATTTGGGGATTTATTGGAAATATTGGTCATTTAAATTTTATAGCAACGGATAGTAATCGAGGATGATAATCGATATGTGGTTCGATTGTGGGTTATCGCTGGCTCTATAAACTGTGGTGCATGTGCACTGTTGTTCTATAGGACTTAGAAAATATTTCACGCTAGTTTAAGTGCAGTTTTTCCACAAGTTTTACTGCCATCTTGCAGAAGCTTCATTAAGCATCAAGCATCTCGCGCATGTGCACTGTAATTCTGCAGAACTTAAAAAAATTTGTGACCAACAAATACTAGACTTTTCCCTATAATTTTGTTAAGTACTAAATAGTTAAAAGCTTGAAACTTAGTAAAAATATATTTTTATATTTCCATACATATACACACACACATTAAATTCTGCTAGAGCCAAAAAAAATACTAAATCATATACATTATTCGGCTTACATAAAAACCGCAGAAGCAAAAATAGTTAAACAAAATGTAGAACCTCTTTCGATGACAACAATCTATATAATTGCTTATAAGTCTTTTACAAGATCTTCTTTTAAAACTCTAAGTACTAAAAAGATTAAAGATCCAAACTTAAAAAGTGGCATTAACTTTTGTATTACCATATACTTGTAAATATACCTGAAAATCTGTTTGAAAGTTTCTGACATAACCTAAATGTTTGGTAAAGTGCTGAATATTAAACGATGATGATTTTGCATATAAATCATTAGAGTTCTTTTAAAAGTGATTAATTTATCTTGAATAGTTATTTATATAAGTAAATATATAACAATTTTTCGTACTCTCACAAGTTTATCGTTTAATACTTACCCATCAAAATTCTCATCTGCTTCTTCCCAAAGAGTCGTGTCAAAACGCTCGATATTGTAAGACCCATGGTAGCTAATGAAATACTTAATACACAATTTATAAGGTCTAATTTATATAGACAAATTTAAATGACTTGGTTTATTCACAGTTGACGAAATACGCCTGTAATTCAATAAATATCATGCGTCTGCCACGTCAATTTTATCTACACATTCACCCATTGAGCTACGTCACAGTCAGTGACAGAAAAACTATTTCCATGAAAACAAGCACCAATTCAAATATTTTCGACCTCCTGATGTGCTTTTACAAACATACATAAAATGTTATATTAAATTGTAATAGGAATGTATTTTAAAACCAAATTAAACTATTATAATAGCAACAAGCAAATATCAAAATACATCTTCCGCTATCTTTTCTTTGTTACGTTGTCAGTCGTTCTTCGTTCTGTATGGCCAGTTCTGCCACAACACTTCACACGTTACCTATCATAGAACATAGAGCGGTTAAATTAAACTGATTGCGTCCGTCCCCATGTTACGATCTCGTTATAAAATCCCAACTTCAATTATAAAAAAGAAAACTCCGTGAACCTTGGCTTATAAACAGGCTGCTAGCCTCACATCCACATGTGTTAATCACAGAGTGGTCGATCATCCAGCCATTTTAGGGATGATGTGTGGTCAGTACGTCGGGTCCCCCAGCCGTTATAGCTTTTTTTCCCCAATCTGGAGCCACTATTTATTGTGGCTAATCAAATTTCTAACAATGCTGGATGGCTACCAGTACCATACTGGCCGAAATTCCATGAAAAAATGTTCTTCCCCCCTTGGGGCCATTTGATCCAGCACAAATCCCATAGTTCTGCACCAAGGCATGGTGTCTTAAACTGCTTGGCTAACATTAATTATAAGTCTATGAAATAATTATTACAATTAAAATTATCGACATTAAGATAATTAACTGAATATAACATTTATCCAATTTAAATTGCATAACAGTTATGCAATTTAAATAAGGTTATTGTGCATATGTTGGGTTACGTTGTATTGCATTATAGTTACTACATACTCTAAGTGATATTGAGTTATATAAATTTAAATTCACTATGTATTCTCCAGGCATAGGCCTATTTGAATGTGATGTTAACCCATTCTACTGCTTATGAAACCCACATGTTCATATGCCATAATCACGAAGACCCTCCACTTGCTCCTATTCTCAGTCAACTGAATTCAGTTCACATCACTGGTATCCAATTTCCTAACATCCATCCAATCATTATAAAACTAACTCACTGGCTTTATTGAACCTGTAGGCCCATGGCCACATGGACATAAGCACTCCATACATCCCTATCTTGAGCTAATATTTTCAAAATCATTCTCTGTATAATCTACTTACCTCAAATCACAGATACTGTTATTTCTCCACCTCCTTTACAATGCAAAGCTTCCTGATTCCTGACTACCTTCTCCTGGCCACCTAACTTCCTGTAAAGCTACTATATCCAAGGGTGATTTACCTAATTTTAATGTTAATATCTCTAGCACCCCTATTATATAAAGTCCTAACATTCCATGTTCTTAGAAATCAGTCCCTGTGTTTTTTGCCTTTGGCATGGATTCCCTGAAGTAGTCACCAGGAGAACCGAATGGGGAACTATTTTAACTATGGAGAATTTTACTCCAGTGGAACCCATGCCTGTGTTTCTAGAGGTTGTATTTTTACGGTGAAAGATCATCATTCTTTTGACCACGGTACTTTTTTAGTCTGGTTTATCGCCTTCGGCCTGTCCGGCATGGGTAACCCTTTCTGCAGCATTACTCTTGAGGTAACTTAAGCACGTATGCCACTCCACCACAACAAGGTAAAGATACCATGGAGGATTCCAAATATTATAACCCCACTTATGCTCAAAGCTTCCTAAAGGTTTTCTCTTCAAGGGTACCCCAATACAAAAAATTGTAAGCATTTCTACTTTACTCATTCGAGATAACAGTATAAGACTCTCCCCATTTTAATCTACTGGACTTCATAACCCTTGCCAAAGCTAGGACATAATAAATTATGCAATTTCTCATTGTGAATTGATATTTATGTAAGTTAGGTTATAATCACCCTGCATGCACAGGAGTCAATGCATAAGAGACATTTTTAAAGTTGCCTAAGTGAATTCACGGTTAATAATACTGATCTACAAAAAAAATACTTTTTATCTGCTACTGAGGAAATTCTGGATTTTTATACTGAAAGCAATGCGCTGATTCCAGATCTGTAATCAGATTTATTCTAGCATGTCAGGTTTTAGAGTTATGAGACACTAAAAATAATTGGAAATCTTACTATTTAATAGTTATTTAGTTACAGTCATTTATCATAAAGTCAGTGGTATAAATTGACTTTATCTTATATATATACAGTTAAATTATATTAATTGGCAATAAATACCAATGAAAGAGAAAATTTAATATTGGAAGAAGGAATTCAAATATAGCAAGTGAAAAAAACTAAATATTTGGGAATAATTATGGATAACATTAAAGGTATAGGCAAAGAGAACATAAAGCATAGAATTGAATTGAGTAGCAAAATAATATCATCGTTAAATTTCATATGGTGGGATAAGCATATTTGGAAAGACAAAAAAAATATATTGGTAAAACATTGGTGGAATTGGACTTTGTGTGTGAACCCATGTATGAAATGCCCCCCCGAGGTATGGACAATCAATAAGTACAACAAGAATAGTCTAATCTCAACTCTAGAAATGGATTATTTACGAGAGAAGTGCCAGAAAGTAAAACTTAGAACGTGTCACAAATAAGGAAATTAGAAACATTATGGAAGCAGAAGAAAGCATAATTGAAAGAATTGAGGATAAGGAATTAAAATGATTAGGATATATTTTAAGAATGAAAGATGAGTGATGGCCGAAACTACTATATCAATGGCAACTGACCAGAAAGAAGAAAAGAGGGAGACCAAAGTTGACATGGAAAGAAAGCATGAAAATAGTAATGCAAGCAAGAGGGCTAAACATTGAAGATGCCCAAGATCTAGGCTTTGGAGGTTTGGCACAGGAAGATGGCAGCAGCTGTAAAAAACCTGAAGATAGATACATATTACTTTAAATAAATTTATAAGCACTAAAACATCTATTAAAAGTGCTTAGGACCTTTGCTTTTCCTCTTATGTTGGAATGTAGTTGATCGCTGTAGAAACCATCATACTCTGGCCATATTGACTCTGATAGCCGGATTCCATTGTTGATATATCATGATGGAACCTCTCACCATGTTCATCAGTCACGTCCCCGAGATTTGTAGGAAATAAATCAAGATGAGAATGAAAAAAGTGCATTTTTAAAGACATACGAGAACACAGATTCTGAAATGCTCTAAGCATGTTATACACTAGCTCAGCAGTTTTCAGCTCGATAATTTCCTACAAACCTTGTGCCACAAGTACAAATGAATTCCAAGCTTTAAGTTCAAGAGCATTTAGCTTTGTCCTGAACGTCGTATCACACATCAACTGTCAGATCTCTGGTCCAAAGAAAATTCCTGCCTTCAATTTTTCGCATCACACTTCATTCTCCCAAACTGCTCTTTCAGATATTTGAAACCTTCACCATCATAATTCAGTGCCCGCACAAAGTTCTTCATGAGGCCCAATTTAATATGAAGGGGTGAAGAAATATCTTCTCTGCATTAACAAGCGCCTTATGTTTCACATTGTTTTTTCCCCACAGTCATTTCAATCCTTGGAGGCCATTGCTGAATCTTGAAACGATTACTGTCAACACAGCTATCCCACAAACACAAAAAGCACTTTCTTTTGTAGCCTGTAGCCCAACTGTAGACCAGGTAGAAGTGATATAATTCATTGGAGAACATTTTGTTTAAACAACTCACCTCATAGGATTCATGCTACTATGATGCCGCGGTTTCAAACACAGTATCATGGAAGCATGAATCCTATGAGGTGAGTTGTTTAAACAAAATGTTCTCTTAAGTTATGTAGATAGGAAATAACACTATGAGGTTTTTTAATATTGTTTATTTTTTATTATTTCACTCACCTCATACTTCATAATTCATAGCAGACCCAGGGTTTCTTCACATCTTTTGTGACGTTCTCAATGCTGTGTCACATTCACAACTGACGTCCAATGGCCTTCTATCCTGCAGACTGACCTCCGCGCCATCGGTCGGCCACCAGATGGCACGGAGGTCAGTCTGCAGGATAGAAGGCCGTTGGACGTCAGTTGTGAACGTGACACAGCATTGAGAATGTCACAAAAGATGTGAAGAAACCCTGGGTCTGCTATGAATTATGAAGTATGAGGTGAGTGAAATAATAAAAAATAAACAAAATGTTCTCTGATGAATTTTAATGATTATACCTCATAATGTTTACTTCCAAACATTAATTTAATAGAAGTGATATAACTTTAAAATCTCCATAAATGTGCCACTGAAATGTTGTGTAGTTTATCACTTGCAGAAGGATCTCCATAGATTCATGTGTCTCCTTCAAACCGGTAGCATGAGCTATGAGGATTGATGGTTTATAGTTACCATTGTATAACAAACACATTTTAAGCTCAGTTTGGATGAGTCAATGAACAGCCTACAATTAAGGGGTTCGTGTACATATCATCGGGAAAGATAGGCATGCTACGAGTTATTGGTAAATCCAGAAAATTGGATAAACCTCGGTAAATTTCTGGACAAATCGCAGAAAATAAGGACAACACTCATTCATGAATAAATATATGTTATCAAAATACAATACCATTAATTCTTAACAATTATATATAAATTAATTAGTGTATAATGCTATTGTGTTATTATTTAATTGTAATATTATTGTTTTCTTTATGTAATTGTAATGTTAATGTTTTTTAGTGTATAATGCTATTGTGTTCTATTGTGTTATTATTTAATTGTAATATTATTGTGTTTTCTTTATGTAATTGTAATGTTAATGTTTTTTTAGTGTATAATGCTATTGTGTTATTATTTAATTGTAATATTATTGTGTTTTCTTTATGTAATTGTAATGTTATTGCTTTTTTTGTTGTTTATTTTTCTTTACACTAGTACCAATTATTACTTTATTGTAACGGACTGTCAACAGCATGTACGGCTTACTGCCCGTGCGACCCATATTTGTAAATAATATTGTAAATATCTTACTTTTTGTCTAATAAAGTCCTACTACTACTACTACTACTAATAATAATAATAATTCTTTCATGAGGCCATTTACATCATTACAAAAACACAAAGAATTACTTTCTCTATAAAAAGAAGCCGGTTTCTTATTGCAGTCTCTATAAAGTGTGACTGTGGTATCATTATTTAATAAATTCCACTCCTACAATCTAGATGCTTAGAGTTCAGACTTCTCTTTTAAAAGAGACAAATCCCTGATTAAGTCAGTGAGATCATCTTGATTTAGCAAATGAGGTTTAGAATTCTCTAACTCATCTACACGAAATTCGTCATGTGAAGAGCTTTCTATTTCTTCCTCGTCTTCATGGGAGAAGTCAGCAATAAAATCTTTGGGAGGTAGTGGTATAGGATTATCTGAATCATGAGGAACTGGTATCCGAGCAGATTTACATTTTGGATATAAAATTTTGGAAGATACTGAAATGTTAAAACAAAAGATTTATGAAATTATTATCAAGGAGATCATGGTCTCAACATATATGATCCCATTTATCTAGAGAAGCAATAATAAAATTATGGAAATGTATCTAGATATAAAAAAATGTAAAAATGAAAAATGTGATTATTAGAGACCAGATTATATGCAACATAACAAGCTCGAAATATGCATGCAAAATGCTTAAAATATGTATGAAAAATGTCAATATATGCAATACCAATTAATAAAAAACAATAATTATTACTTTATTATATATTTTATTTATAAATTAACATAATAATTAGTATTCTGTTATCTATTTATCAATATTATCATTAATCAATGATAAATGATTATTTATCAATCAGTATCAGGCAAAAGTATTGTTCACAAAATAAAATATTCTACATTTTGTTACTATTGTAAACAGAAATGATCAGGTACTGTTCCAAATGTTCGGTAGTAAGATTGTGTTTTCTAATACTTAAAATACGTTTATAAACAGAAAAGGACCATTCTACGTCAACAGAAGTAATTGGGCAGTATTTGAATTTGGGTGCTATTTTGGCACTTATTATTTCTGGCAAAAGCTCACCTGTCCCATTTATAAAACTATTAATTTGACACAAAGGTTCAAAGCTTGGTTTATAGCATTCAAAATGTTTTCAAACTTTTCCTTAAGTTTGCGTGGGAATACCTCCTGCAATAAGGAGTTCAGTTGATGGATTTCATCCATTAACTGAATAGAATCAATCAATGACAAACCTTGAGTTCCAAGCTTCTTACTAGTTGTGGTATATGGGAAAAAATGAGTGCGATTCACAGCAATGATTTTTTTAATACTGGAATCGTTAACTGCTTCCTTGCACTGACAAACTGCCAAAACCTCTGCACTATCAATATCATTTACTACACTTTTGATGGCCTAGAAATGTTTATTGTATAACAGATTTTTAAAATGTAAATATAGCATGAAAATATGCATTATCACTAGTTTTTAGTTAAAATATGCAAATGCATATAATCCGGTCTCTAGCAATTATAATAAAATTGTGACGTCATAGAGAAAAACGGACTTCAGATTTGTAATCAGCACACTAGAATTAGGTTAGATACACTTGTTTTTTAAATTAATATTAAGAAGCTAAAGCTGAGACTTTTTAGTAAGGTTAGTCCTCACAACAGGTTACTGGCCTGAAGTGAGCAAATCCAGTGGTGGGTTTGCCACCTTAGGCCTCTGGACAGGCGTGATTATGATACAGCATTTACTCTATATCTTGATTGAACGGTTATACCGCCGTGACTCGGTCCCCAGAGCCCCGCTTGTTTTAGGCAGGTTGCACCATGAAGATTGAGCCTCACGTACGAAGAATGAGCAGAACAAGAATACCACGTCAGCTCTTAAATTACCAGCCACCAGGCAAGAGATCTCTGGGCCGACCCTTCAAACGTTGGATTGAGACTGTAACAGACCACTAGGTCTATCACATGAAAGGAAGAAGAAGAAGAAGCTAAAGCTGTTACTATGATTGAAATAAGTATATTAAAGTACACAACTAAATTATTGTAATCAAATGGTATTTTTCTCTTACCATTTGATTACACTTGTTTTGTTGAGTAGCAAAATCACTGTGTAATTGGAGTGGTAAACGTGCATGGATAGTTACGGTAAGTGAAAGTACATAAAGGAGGCAAGGAATTTTTAAGAAGAGAAATGTATTTGTAATTTCTCAGCTTCATTAATTATTTAGTCATAATTAACACTAATATTTTCCAATCATTCCATGTATAATTTACCTCTCTGAAATCATAGTTAATGTCAGCCTCTCACTTCATTCTTGGCCTACCTACTGGGGCTTTCCTTAAGAGTTTCCATGCCTCTCTTTAATTCTCCATTTGTGTCACATGTCCTGCCCATTGCAATCTACAAGGCCTAACTTATTATTAGATTTGATTTCCCATAAAGATAATGTAGCTCATTGTTGTGTTGTCTTTTCCATTCTGTTCATCTCTCTTTGGTACAAACATTTTCCTAAGAATTTTATTTTTAAATACTGGTAATCTTTCCTCCTCCCTTAAAAGTAAGAGTCTATGTTTTGCATATATAAAATATAACTGAAAGAATAACAATTTTATATATTTTCAGTTTAACATTTTTTGAGAAAAATTTGGATGACAAAGAGTATCTGCAATGCATAATAGCATACATTTCCAGAATTGAGCACATGTTCAATTTCTTTCTGCATTTCATTCCTATACATAATTATTGTTCCTATATATTCATCTACTTCAAATTTTCCATCACTTGTCATTAACTGTCCATTACATTATATAATGCACTTCTATGCATGACCATATGTTTAATTTTACTGAAGTTTACTTCCAGTCCCTTTTTTTTAGTGTTATGTAACAGAATGTGTGTGTTGGCTTTTAATATAACCTTGTTGTTGCCTAATTCTACTGTAGTTGGTCCCAAGCCTGTATGAAAAAGGAAGATTGGAGTTATCTGTCTTAATTCACTTTGTAAAAAGTACAGAGAGGAGACAAACACCTGAGCAAGCTCCCTGTGAGCATAAAAGCAGAAAAGAAGCAAACTCTCGACTATGCTAGGGCACTGTGCTCCAATAACCCGACCACAAAGAGCAGACTTATTTTTTGCAGTGTGTACATGCTGCAAAACATGGCACTTCTTTGGGCAATTCTCTGAAATTTAACACTTTGAAAAACAATACTGAACCGTCACTTGAGAATATTTCCGCACCAAATTCTTTAACGAAATTGATCAGTTTGTCTTTTACTGTTGTCCGTTCTTTAGGCATCCTAAAACAACTGTTCTAAAGGTAAAAAATAAGCCACATACACTTGTCGCACCTGTCTGTGAATAAGGACTCAGACTGAATTCAGTGTTACCAACATCAAAAATGATTTTGCCAGACACTTAAAAGGTTTCAGCACCAGGTGTGAGACAGAGAAACAAAGCTTGAGCCATCTATCCTTTTTTGTCACTCAGCAATGTTTGTATTGAAAAGAAGCAAAACTGTACTATAGAACTTTCCCCAAGCCTTAGAGCTGGTGCACAATACAATGGGACATAGCTTAGGGCTATTTTGCTTCATGGGAGTGCATGAGGTGGAAAAATAAAATATCCAGTACTTGTCATTTTGCTTAACGGGAGCATTGATGGGGAAACCATCTACCTGCTAGATTATTGGCTATTGCCACCCTTATCCTAAAACATTCTAACAGATTTTATAAAAACACTTGAAAATTTCTATACAATGATATGTGTCATGAAGTTTGCCCATTTCAATCAATTTCATTGAGATACTAAGTTATTTTCGAGAAAAAATGGCAAATAGGCATTGTATGCTGAAATATAGGTATTTATAGGCAAAATGAACTTAATGGAAAACAACTCTAGGGTCGTCGGCATGAACTTATATGAAACTTTTACAATATCTTTAATAAATAACTGTAGGCATTTTCCCTAACATCCGGTCTCTAGTTATAACATATTTCACAAGTTTTTGTTCCATTACTAATAGACTAATATTATAGTCCCATCCTTAGCATATTTTAATTTAATAGAATGATACAGGCCTACAGTGGCTGAATATAATGTGATGGAGGGTCATATCCGGTCTGCGGGCCATAGTTTGTCTTCCCTGATATAGTGTATCTCCATGCTTTAGCACATTGCAGTGGTGGCTTGTGGCTTTGAAGTTAGGTGAAGAGCTAGTAAGAAAAATTATTTGTACACATGCTTACCTGAATTATTATTAAACTTATCTATTTCTTACTTACTTACTTACTCACTGGCACTATGAAACCCGTAGGTTCATGGCCGCACGGACATATGCTCTCCATACATCCCTATCCTGAGCTAATGTTTTCCAATCATTCCCTGTATAATCTACTTCCCTCAAATCATAGTTAATGTTATTTTCCCACCTCATTCTTGGTCTACCAACTGGCGTCTTCCCTTTGGCTTTCCTACAAAAAGCTTCCATGCAAGTCTTTCATTCCCCATACGTGCAACATGTCCTGCCCATCGCAGTCTACGAGACTTAACTGTTCTTATTATATCTGGCTTCCTATAAAGACAATGTAGTTCATTGTTA
Source organism: Diploptera punctata (assembly GCA_030220185.1). Taxonomy (NCBI): domain Eukaryota; kingdom Metazoa; phylum Arthropoda; class Insecta; order Blattodea; family Blaberidae; genus Diploptera; species Diploptera punctata. Next base: position 132,400 of record JASPKZ010008964.1, on the reverse strand, counting down.
TGTAGTCTTCTCCATTCACCTGTCTCTTCATCTCTCTTTGGTCCAAAAATTTTCCTAAGTACTTTATTCTCAAATAATTTTAATCTCCTTTCCTCCCTTAAAGTAAGAGTCCATGTTTCGCATCCATATAATATAACTGGTAGAACAATAGTTTTATATATTTTCAGTTTAACGTTTTTTGAAAGGAGTTGGGACATCAAGAGTCTCTGCAATGCATAATAGCATGCATTTCCAGAATTGAGCCTATGTTTAAATTCTTTGTGCATCTCATTCCTATTTGTGATTACTGATTATTGTTCCTAGGTATTTGAATTCAGCCACTTCCTCAAAATTTCCCTCATTTGTCATTAGCTGTCCAGTTCCATTATATAATGAATTTCTACGTGTGACCATATATTTAGTTTTATTGATATTTACTTCCAATCCTAATTTCTTAGTGTTACTCAACTGTGTGTGCGTATTGTCCTTTAGTATCTCCTCGCTATCGGCCAACAATACTACATCATCAGCATAAACTAACAGCTTATTAATACCATTGAGTTGTAAGCCTTCCTCATTCTCCAAAGATTTAATGGCATGCTCTAGTACAAAATAAAATAGTAGAGGAGATAGTGCATCTCCTTGCTGCAAACCCATTCTGGATTTCAAAAGTGTCCGAAAACTGTTTGCCTACACGCACCCTACTCTTTGTGCTATTTAGACACATTCATATATCAAATCAATGTTTTTGTCATTTAAGGCTGCAGACATGTTGGTGATATCTACATGGGATGGGTATGCCTTTATTAACTGCAGTAGAAGTTCTCCTATTACAAAAGTTGAATTTATAGCTAAAAGCAAGAAAGCAAGCAAGACCAACAAAACAATTTCTGTAGAGTTTGAGAGGAGCACAACCATGGAATTTCTTTGAAAATGAGATTGCAGCGTTTACCTAAATCATATTTGAAGAAAAAAATTATACGCTCAGACTGGGACTCGAATCCAGGACCTTGGCTTTCTAGGCCAATTCTCTACCAACTGAGTTTACATGAATGTTTAACTTTTTTCATACCACATATTTGTAGAGATTCAGTAGGACGCCCACAACTTAAAACTTCCTTTTATCTTCATATTTGCAATGTGAAAAATTTGTTTCCAATAAAACACATTACATCACAAAAAGGATTCATATTTAAACCACCACACAAATAGCTGAATACAGGATAATTTCATACAAGCCTTGAAAGAGGGAGCTATTTTCCTCTCCCTACCTCCCTTGTTGTATTTTGTTCTGTTTATACCAGTGAGTGACATCACAGTTGTCATGGCAAGCAGTGAGGTAAGCTATATCCCCAGAGGTAGACCAAGCTAGAAGCAAAAATCCTTCATTTCAGTGCTGGCTATTGGCTAGAATTACACCAAGTAGTGCAGGTGTTCTGTGTCCCAACGATGAGTCCCGCCTCATACAATAATATGGAAATATGTTTCTACTAAAATCAAAATTAATGATAAACAAAATAAAGTTAAAAAATAATTCTGTTAAAAATAAGGTGAAGTGGCACTTTGCTACTTCCCCTGTATAGTCGCACATGCTTATATGTGCATCCCATTCTTGTTTCCTAATATATACCCACATTAAGAATTAAATTAATATTTTTAATACCTCACCTCATATCATTTAATCTTCAAGACTGCAGTTTCAGAGCTTATCTCCATCTTCAGTAGCCTCCTTTCACGGACCGGTTTGTTATGTCGATTCTTGGCGGAAGAAAACTGCCAAAAAAAGAACAATAAAAACAGTTGAACGTAGAGGCTACTGATGATGGAGATATAGCACTGAAATTGCAGTCTAGAAGAATAAAGGATATGAGGTGTGGTATTAAAAATATTAATTTAATTCTTAAATTAAACCTCAGTGTTTTTTCCCTGTGAAAGTTAAATAAAATATACACTTACTTACTCACTGGCACTATCGAACCCGTAGGTTCATGGCCGCGCGGACATAAGCTCTCCATTCATCCCTATCCTGAGCTAATGCTTTCCAATCATTCCCTGTATAATCTACTTCCCTCAAATCATAGTTAATGTTATTCTCCCACCTCATTCTTGGTCTACCAACTGGGCGTTTTCCCTCTGGCTTTCCTACAAGAAGTTTCCATGCACGTCTTTCATTCCCCATATGCGCAACATGTCCTGCCCATCGCAGTCTACGAGACTTAACTGTTGTTATTATATCTGGCTTCCTATAAAGACCATGTAGTTCATTGTTATGTAGTCTTCTCCAATTCACCTGTCTGTTCATCTCTCCTTGGTCCAAAAATTTTCCTAAGAACTTTATTCTCAAATACTCGTAATCTCCTTTCCTCCCTTAAAGTAAGAGTCCATGTTTCGCACCCATATAATATAACTGGTAGAATAATAGTTTTAAATATTTTCAGTTTAACATTTTTGAAAGGAGTTGGGACATCAAAAGTCTCTGCAATGCATAATAGCACGCATTTCCAGAATTGAGCCTATGTTTAATTTTTTTGTGCATCTCATTCCTATTTTGTGATTATTATTCCTAGGTATTTGAATTCAGCCACATCATAAAATATACACACCTTCCTTAATATCTTTGACTGCACAAGTTTCTCTGATATTTTCACTCCTTTCTCTACTCCATAAAGTTTTTTCCACAATTTTACAAAGTATTTTCATTTCTGTTGTTTCCAATAATCTTTTTGTTTTTTATGGTATCTGGCCTTGTTTCTGTCTGACGAGTTATAATAGGTCTTACTACTGTTTTATAAATTCTGGTCTTAGTTTCTTTTTTATAAATGTTTACTTTTCCAAATTGTATCATTAAGACTTCTCTGGGAGAAATTTCAAGGTAGATTTCGGCATGCAATGGTTGACAGTTCCCTTGTCAGATATAACCAAAATTCTTTCCACATTCAACTCTTGATTTATGCATTTTAGAAACATTCATTGTCGATTGCACAGAAATCAGAAAGTTAATTATTTTAGTTATAAATCAGTGATCATTTACAGGTGTTAATGTGAAAGTTTACTGTAAATTTCATTTTACAGTGTGATTACATCCCTCAGGTGACAAGGGATCTGTAGTGTTTAGTATTAGTCATTCAACATATCTCTGCAGGCAGACACGTCACGAATCACTGCTTCTTGCTACACGTGACATAATATAAGGCAGTGTACAGTGGGCAAAGAATCATAGTTGTATTTTAATAGCACTTGTAATCACAGTCTTCACTCTTGAACAGTGATTTCATGTCGATACGATTTGTATTATATACCTATGTTTGTATTGTATAAGTATGGAGATGCCTAAAAATCTCCAAGAAAAGTGATTAATTCACAAAGTAGAAAGATAATTTACATATTGAAATGTGCACCATTAACTAACTTTCTAGTAGACTTGCACTGTCAGCATCCTGCATCCCATTCTCCTCTGCACTTCCTAGATAGCAGTGTCACGTGTTATATTCCTGATAAACATGAATGCAGCACACTCCGTCAACAACTGCACTTACTCCTTAAACGGGTAATATTTTATTTTTAACAGCACAGGTCATTAGCATCACAATTCAAATTTCAAAGTAAAACAATAAAAAATGTTGCTCTGATGCCTCTTATTTCAGACTCATGTTTTTCTAAAATCTCCATGGCACAACAGGCCTAGAAGGCCCTTGGCCTACCAGCCGGCCTCACATCCACATGTTAATCACAGAGGTAGATGATCATCCAGCCATTGTAAGGATGACATGTGATCAGCACATCAAGTCCTCCAAGCATTTTAGCTGGTTTCCTCAATCTGGAGCCACAACTTATTGTAGCTATAAAATGCCTCATGATGTTGGGTGGGCACCGGTCCCATACTGACTGAAATACCACAAGAAAATTTCTTCCCCCATGGAGACTCGAGTCAGCACAATTCCCATAGCTCTGCACCAAGGCATTTTGCCTTAACCACTTAGCTATGACACAGGACTTAATGTTTTTCTTAATGATCCCACAACAGACCCGGAGGCCCTTGGGGTAGTAGGAGGTTAAGGCTCCCACTTTTTCTAGACAATCGGCACTTTACATCAGCCAGGTTGTCAGCCCTGCGTGACGGCCGCCTTTACCCCCAGAACAAGCGTCTGGTACTCATTTCCGTTAGAGGCTGAGTCGACCCCAGGGCCATAGTGCCGCCAGAGGGTTTGGGTCAGTTTAAAAATCCTGACCCCAACGGGACTTGAACCCTCGACCCTCCGGCTTGTAGCTCAGTGCCTTAACCACTACGCTACGGTGTGCCCCACTTAATGTTTTTCTACATAATAAAAATCTTTACATGGAACCCATGGCTTTACTTCCCTTCAAAAAGGAAGTCATGCTCAGGAGTTTATGCCCTTAAAATCCATCAACCACATCCACCATGGTGGTCTCCAGGTACACTCAGATTCAACCCAGGAAGTTACTGTGTGTTTGGAATAGAGAACTGGGTTGCCATTTTAAGAGTATTTTCTTGAGAGAAACCCTTATATAAAACTGAAGATTGCAACACAGAAGGTACATAGTTACAAGTTGTAGCTGTCTAAGCCACCCCCTCTTAAAGAAAAAAACAGTTGCCACTTGTCACTGAGCTCATGCGGAACTGTACTATCCTGTGTGAAAGTGTCAATTCTCATATTCACTATAAAACTAGCTTGCATGCCGTAAAAGAAAAACTATGTTTTTTAAATGTATAGTACATAGATTTGGAAAAAGTACTGCTAACCTTGCCCCTCCATCCCTTCTTAACAAACAAATACCATTATTATGAGTTTGGCAACATCTACCCTCTGTACGTAGGGGGACACTGGTGTAGTCCATAAGGTCTGTAGTAACTTCCTGGGTTGAATTAGAGTGTAGTGTGCTGTCTTGTCACACAGTGGGTCCAAGTTCAATCTTCATTTGAGACAGTTTTCCTGGGTGAGGTTTATTTAACCTGTAAGACAAATTTCAGGAAAATTTAAGGCCCAAATGGTCCCCAAACATCATCTGGCCATCATTATTGTCACTATCATATTCACCTCATTAAAATAAGTTTAGGATTAAGGCCTCTCCTGGCAAATCATTACCATCAACACCATCTTTCATATATCATTGGGACAGTGTAACCTCTCCTCCCAGGAGCCCCAACCTCAGAAGTGGGTTACAAGTACACCATGTCAGGAGAGAATAACAGAAATGCTGTAATGACAAACTGGTGGAATTGAATAAAAAAATCCATCAAGCCCAACCAGATTTGAACCCATGAACTTCAGAACCAGAAGAGGGTGTAACCCACTAAGTTCATCTGGTCCAAAACAAGGCCTGAGAAGTGAAAGGTTGGAGATTTTTCTTCACTTGTTCACATGTCCTATAAAATGAGTTCTTGGGAACTTTCCTGGAGATTAGGTTAGCCACTATGCTATCTTCTCATGTACCTTCACGACATGTTAAAAGAGAGTTCTTCTGTCCTGGGTTGTAGCCATTTTCCAAGCACGAGGTATATATCCTTGTTCCAACTTCAATTTCTTAATTGTTTTTATTTTCTCAACAATAACCTTTCACAATTCCCTATCTCTGATGGTAACACTGGTCAACATGATTTTTGTCTCATGAATACCAATAGTTGTACTTAATGCAGTTTTTTATCGTATTTTCAAATAAGTATTCTGAATTTCTCCATCACCCACAGTTTTTTTATTTCAATTTCAATTAATGGATTTAAATAATTATTTCTTAAATAAACCTAGATTTCTTCCTGGAAAATCTTGGCACTGTGAGCAATGAGCGTGGGGAACGCTTTCACCAGGAGATTTCAGCTATGGAAAAGAGATATCAAGGCAAATGGAATCCTAATATGCTGGCTGATTATTGTTGGACCATCAAGAGGATGCTCCACAGGCAAAATATAGCAGAAAATTTCTTACTTTCTAGGTGAGTCCGAATTTTGGAATATTGTGTAGTTACGAATGTAGAAAATATTAAAGGTTTAAAATTATAAATGCCTGTCTCTCAGAAACCTTGCATGATGGAGAAAAACCGGTATCATATTTGAATTCAGGAGAAAAAATACTATCTGAATCACATATTTTTCTTTCTGAGACAAAAAAAAAGTTTCTTTTTTGTTGCTCAATGTAATCAACCAGTTTTCGATTTTCATACTTTTCAAATCTTTCATTATTTAATTCTCCCAGTTATTCTTTGACCTTCCTAAAGATATAAAAGTAAAATGATCCCGCTACAAGCCCTAGAAGGTTGCGGTTCCCACCTTTCTAGACAATCGACATGTTATATCAGCTCTGTGTGATGGTCACTTTTACTCCCAGAATAAGCACCTGATACTCATTTACATCAGAAGGTGAGTCGACCCCCGCACATGGTGCCATCAGAAATTTTAGGTCAGTTTAAAAATCCTAACCCCACCGGGACTTGAACCCCCGATATTCTGGTTTGTAGCATATTGCCATAACCAGCTAAGCTAGGGCGTGTCCCTTCCATTTATTTGGTAAAACTTGATTTATCTTCCATCCGGTAGTCTATATTAATATGACCAATCCAATATAATCTTTCCTCAAGTTTTTGTGAGAATGGAAACATCTTACCTCAAATTAATGTCGGTTCAATTTGAACATGTTTTGATATAATCCTCTATATTATTGTGGAATTAGCTTGTTGAACTCTGGATATAAAATTTATGCTAATATAGTTAAGAATAAATTGAGAAACAATTATGAAAATATAATTGGAAAAGACAGAATGGATTCAGAAAGGGTAGATCTTGTACAGATGGATTCTTCACTCTAACACTACTATTAGAAAAGCACAAGGAATTCAATATAGAAATTCATATCGCCTTCATTGAATTCATAAAGGCTTTTGACAAAGTAGACAGAAATATATTACTGCTTATTTTAGCTGATGATAACGTTCCACAACAATATATTACTAATATCTTCAACATCTATGAAGATAATGAAATCTCTGTTAAACAAGATGGCAAATTATCTTCTTGGGAAAAGATCAGCACTGGAGTAAGACAGGGATGTGGACTTTCACCGGTGCTTTTCATTATATATATGAATAAATTAATAAACGAATGGAGGAAAACACAACGAGGATATATACCCATCAATAGGAACCACAAACTCGATGCTATTCTTTTTGCAGACGATTTAGCTCTTCTGGAACTTTCTGAAAAGGATTTGCAACGATCAAGTTATAATTTACCAAAACATAGGTGCCAAATTTAATATGGACAAGTTATCAGTTTAACAGAACTACAATTAGGGCATTTCATGGGAAGGACCCCATACAAAGTAAAATCTGTCTCCAGAATAAAATTTTAGAGAGATCTAATCAATTTAAATACCTTGGATATTATCTCTCTATCTGGGATGAAAAGGATATCCCTGAAAAAATTACTAGTTATAATAAAAGTGATGTAACACTTTGGCCAGACCAGTGTTGAACCTATGGTCGTGAATCGCATATGGCACTAAAAAAGACAATATGAAAGCAGGAATAACAGGCTTGTGAAAATGAGATTCATGCGCAGAACAGCGGGTTACACCAGATGGGATCGGAAAAGGAACACTGATATCTTAAAAGAATTGAAGACTAGGCCAATTTTGGAATATATTAAACAGTACCAACTAAATTGGAAACACCATCTTGAAAGAATGAGTTCAAATTGGATCCCCAAAGCTGTCTATAATTATATACCAAGGGGACGAAGATCACTGGGCCGTCCTATGAAACACTGGAGGGAAAATTTTCTATAGGATCGTAACAGGCCTTGGCCTAATACTTGGAAGGAAGAAGAAGAAGGTATCATCATTAGCTTATCCAGATAGTGGTGATAGAGAGGATTATATTGAAACATGTTCAAACTGAATCAACATTAATTTGAGATAAGATGTTCCTATTCTCACAAAAACTTGATTAAAAGAACCTCACAATGTTACTTCCTAAAATAAACCATTATAATCTTTTTTGCTTTAATGTAATTTATTATTATTCTACTTTTATTAATTTTTATTGTTCTACTTTTATTAATTTACTAGCAGGACCTCTGATGTTGTTTACATCGACAAAGTAATTTAAACAAGTTATGTATAAACAATTTATTACAATGTACAGAAAGAAATATCAAATCAAAATATATACTTACTGCAATTGTTAAACTTTTACCGAAAAGTGACTTTTTTAATATTTTCGACATCAATAATTAAATCATATTTGAAGAGAAAAATTAAACGCTCAGACCGGGACTTGAACCTGGGACCCTTGGTTTTCTAGTCCAAGTGCTCTACCATCTGAGCTACCTGAGCAAGTACCGATCTAAATGCAAATCTTTCTCTATATACGTTGTAATTCCCGCCCACCAAATGCTTTGAAGCCTTTGCTTCTATCTTTGCAAATGGCGGCTCCTTTATTAAGAAGACATACTCAGATGGTGGAGCACTTGGAGTAGAAAACCAAGGGTCCCGGGTTCAAGTCCCGGTCTGAGCGTTTAATTTTTCTCTTCAAATATGATTTATCCATCAATGAGATGTGTGAAATTAATAATAAAAACATTGAAAAAAGCCTTACTGGCATTTATAATGTAATGTATAATTCCCAAATATGTCTTCTTAATAAAGGAGCCGCCATTTGCAAAGATAGAAGCAAAGGCTTCAAAGCATTTGATGGGCGGGAATTACAACATATATAGAGAAAGATTTGCATTTAGATCGGTACTTGCTCAGGTAGCTCAGATGGTAGAGCACTTGGACTAGAAAACCAAGGGTCCCGGGTTCAAGTCCCAGTCTGAGCGTTTAATTTTTCTCTTCAAATATGATTTATCCATCAATGAGATGTGTGAAATTAATAATAAAAACATCAATAATTAAATAATTATTTTTTAGAAAATTCTATTGGCTGTTTTTACAAAATTTCCTAAAGTAATAATTTAAATGTCATAGTGTAAAAGACCAATTTGTCCTTCACTATATGCTTGAAAAAACTATCATATCTAATGTTATAAGAATTAACATTGTGTTGTTGGAAAAGTCTTTGTAATTAAATCCTTACCATTAATCTAATTTTGAAAGACAAAAATGGTTATTGTGAGTTATCCATAAAAGATAAAACACATGCTGTCACAGACTTTTTTGTAGAATTTTTTGAGATATTAAATTCTGTGTACATTAATATGGTGCATTTGTTATGGTTTAGGCAGCATAAACCATTTAAGCATTCGAAAAGGAACTTTTTAGTGCACCGATGCACTTTTTTTTAGCTCCAGCCCTGTGGTACGTAAGGTAATATGTTATATACGTTAATTGTCCCCAAAAAAAATGCCTAAACGGCGGTAGAAACTCCATTCAAATTGGGCAAGTAGTTTATGAGTCCACGAAGGACAGACTCACAGACATTCATTTATGTATATAAAGATTTAGTTCATTATTTGTTTTAATTTTCCATATATCATAGGAGTCTTTTACAGCAAAAATATCCTGGTTGTCCACCACTGTGATCTCGAGGTAGCATGCTGCCTTGTCACGCAGCGGGCCCGGGTTCGATCCCCGGCCGGGGCAGTTTTTCTGGGTGAGGTTTTTATTGGGATTTTTCCTCACCTGTAAGACAAATGTCAGGAAAACTTTATGGCCCAAACGGTCCCCGAAATCATATGGCCATCACCATCATCATCATCCTTATCATCATCATCATCCTTCACGGTGTGGAAAGCAACGGGAAGCTACCACACCTACAATTCCCTAGTAAAGCTGCAAGCATAGCATGAAAATGCTATGATTGCAGTGAAGGACCTGCCTTCGGGCAGAATTACTATGGATGGATGGATATCCTGGTTGACATTTTTCTCTCAAACTCTAATAGTTTTCGTTTCTGTCCAAGTGTCACAGGAGTAAGTGGCAACATACACTCGGACCAACAGATCTGTGCCCCTATAGCACTGACATCATTCTTAGAAAAGTACACATCTACACTCACACTGCACTCCCCTCCCACTACGTCAAACAGCAGCAACGGTAACTTATCGAGTAGGGATGTTGCCAAACTTCCCCCAGTGTCATGGCTCTTGAATATTGAATAATACAAGGTTGGAATTGAGTTGACAACACTGGAGTGCAAATGCAAGAGAGAGATAGGAATGCAGGGAGGGAAATGATTTGCCGAGGCAGAAAAGGAAGTAGGCTTTAGTTTGAATATATTATGGGGGCACAGATCCGCTGGACAGACAATACAAGAATGTGATTTAGCTAAAATAATGTACCCGTTTTAATGTGTAAGACAGGAGAGAACGGTTGATTATTACAATGGTGGCTAAGGCTAGACTAAAAATGTTGTGAAACCATAGAAGATGAAGAAGAATGTACCTGTTCAGGCCTAGTTAGATGTTACATTCAGAATTTTTTATGTTTTAGATGTAAAGCATAATATAACTTATATTCAGAATACTAATGTCTAAAATTAAGCATGATTTTTAGACATTAGGAAGTATGATCACTTTGCAAAATTACAGAGTCGACATCTAATGCACTTAGCCAAAATAGATAATGTAAACTTTACTTGGCATTCTGCATTAGTTATTTTCCAATTCACTCACTAAATACTGGAGTCCAGTGTCACTTCTACATTCAGGACTGAAATGGCTGAAGGTATTAGCAAAAAATTTAAAAATAATTGAAGGAATTATATTACAAGTTGTATGTTTTTATTATTATTTCTAAGGAACCTATATATATGTATATATATATGTATATATAAAACAAATCTCAATATAACAAAGTTATGTCCAATAACTTCATTATAAAGAGGTTTTCTACATTTGACAATCTGTAAAAAAAATGACAAAAACAAATACCGTTTTAAATGCTGGTAGTCTAAGTCATCCCCATATTGGTATTTTACAAAGAAATGCATTAATAATGAATATTAACAATTATTGATATAAATATTAATAATTCTAATATTAATAGCAATAACTATTCATTATTAATATTCTGAACAGAATTAATTATACAGTAATATACAAGAATACTATATACCGACTCAAAATGGTTCCATCAGTAGAATCTAGCAGATACTAAGAAGAGAATCAATCACATAAAACAAAATATTCACAAATCAAAAAATGTACGAGTGGGCAACACATATATTCCTCACAATGTAGGCAGGGCCTGGTCAGAATGATATGTTGTCTTATTTCTGCAGGACATTCATTCAGGAAACATGAATAAGTTTAAAAAAATGGAAAAAGAGAACTACAATATGTATTTTTCTTAAAAACGTCAAAATCACATTTCTCTTAAAACATACGTAGAGTTGCTTGAATCCTGCATGCCACACTTTTACTTTGTGCAGGAAAATTCCATATTGCTACAACTACCTCCATCCAGTGTCAAAACTCCATCTTCCACTAAATGCTGCAGCAACACATTCAAGTACACCAAGAGGAGAGAAATTACTAAATTTGTAAACACAATGCAATGCTATATCAATAACATACTCCGACACTAAACTCTCTTACCACTCAAACAAGGATTTATCTGACACTATTGAATTTAAAACTCATTTCTCCACTTTTATGGGCAAAAAAAATTATATCTTAATACTGTTATCTCATAGATAGACAGATAGATCCTTGTTTATATCTAGATTCAACTTTTACAATCACACATTTTCAAATTAATACAAATTTTGAATTTCATGTTATATTCAGTTTAACATGTTCCAGTCCTGGACAAATTTATTTTTTCACAAAAGAAAAATTAATGTCTGTATGTTAGTATGCAGTCCATTACACCATTCGAGACACAGTACAAACACTGACATATCTTTCCTCTTATATAAGTATTTTTAATAAGAATATTCATTACTTTTAAGTGGTAAGGAATATAAGTAATCAATATTATCATTAAAAATACTCTGAATAGAATTTGTCTGATGACATTATTAATATCTGCCTTGTATAAGTGGAAAGAAATATTAACATTTTAGCAAGCCTTGAATGGTGTAATGGATTGCACACTGACGTACAAAATTGGAAGTCCGAGGTTCGATTCCTGGTTCAGACGATAATTTTTCTTTTAAAAAAATTAGAATTCCATATTTATTTGCAACAGTTTTAAATTCAAATTTGTAACTTTTTCACTACATTTTGGTGTTACATTATATTTCTGTAAAACATAAAATTTCAAATTCATGAACACCATGAATATCAGATTATTTTAATGCAAACAAAATGAACGATAGACAATTAGAGGAAACAAAAATAAAGGAAGAAAGAATAGAAATATAATCCTCATTGGCAGGTATCAGTTACTTTCATTGCTACTCCTCTTTGCAAAACAATTTGACATTACTAGGGCCAGCTCAAGACACAGGCAGCAGTCAACTGTTTCATGTGTCATCTGTCACAATAAATAACAAAAATAAAGATTTTTAACAGCCATTTTAATAACAGATGACACGACTGCACATCTGTATTATAAACATAATAAAAAATGGCTAAATCACAATTTAACTAAAAAATGGTGGAAAATAGTCACATTGTAGAGTACACTGAAGGTTAACCCATTGGCTTACACAGACGGCTCCCAGCCGGCTGATCAAGTGAAGCCCATTTTTACAGATGGCTTCCAGCCGGCTGATCAAGTGAAGCCCATTCTTACACAGACGGTTGTGAGCCGGACTGAGCAGCTGTAGCTTCTTCTTAGTGTTTCTTTAGTTTTGTCAATAGATGTCATGACATGTTATATACCGTTGGAAAGCTGAGAGAACGATTTATTCAATGGTGTACAACAAAATCGATTTCTCTCGATAGATTGCAAGTTATAAGCCATTGTTTTTCAAAGAAGCTAATTTTCTTAACATTAAATGGTAAATATGGGTGCAACAATGGAGGAAAATATTAATAAGCCAATGGGTTAATTAAATACAAATGTTTAATTTTAAGGAATATTTTTCTGATAACTGTAAGAAAGAATTGTCCTATTGCAAATGGATCTTATGTAAATTATCCATTAACAATATGAAAGTCTATACGTGACTGTAATTGTATCTTCTTACTACATGGCAAAACACTTTATCATGACAAAATAATAATAATAATAATAATAATAATAATAATAACCATACTGATATTAACTTCTTACATTACAAAGGATTATAAACAGTGTAAGTACAATTATTAATTTCTTAAAATTAGACATAATTTCCAAAATTTGCATTATAAACTAATGTTTTAAATTATACTGGAATGGAATATATACTTAACCCTCTGCATGCCATGGGTAAAATCTCTTGTGTTAGAAATTTAAATTGTATCCGCCGATGTGATCGGCTTTGTGAGTAGTTTAAGTATATTGTCTGGCAGGTAAGGGACAGAAGTGTCATAGCCGATCCAATCAGCTCACGGCACCTAAAGGGTTAAAGTATATACAATTTGAGAAAAATTATATCACCTCACATCCTTCTTCTTATTAGACCATTTTTGGGATCTAATTATGTTCCATCCTCAGCACATAAATTAATGAGTCATTTTTTACATCTTACCTCATATTTCATGTTTCTTTAAACACGGAAACTAGTTTTCAAGAGAAATATCTCTCTCATTTTCAACCGACATTATGAGAAACATGACTCATAATGTCGGTTGAAAATGAGAGAGATGGTTCTCTTGAAAACTAGTTCCTGTGTTTAAAGGAACATGAAATATGAGGTAAGATGTAAAAAATGACTCATTAATTTACGAATTAAGAACCTCATAATGATATTTACCATATTTAACTATGAATCTATCCTCAGTACTTTCACAACTGCTATGTCATCTTGAAGAGCCGCCTTCTGCTCCCTCTGTTGGTAGACTAAAAAACCTCAAAATCAAATTACTTTCCCCGGGAATTTAAAAATTAATTTATTTCCCCCTTTTAATATAGAATTTTTCCCAAACTGTGAGCTCTTTAGGGTTTCCTATTTGTTTAATTAATTTGGCCTTTCTTTTGTTTTGATGTTTTTCTGACCATGCATTGGCGACCCTACTTCAGATTTTTCTTCTCCTTCTTCACTTCATGGGCTAGGCAAAAATTGCCTGTTCCACCTCACAGTTGTTCTGTCCATCTTTTCACTGGCCTTCCTACATTCCTTGAACCTCTTGGCTTGTAGTTGTATGCTGCTCTTGGTAATCTTGTTACATTCATTCTTTCCACATTTGTAAACCATTTCTCTCTATATTCTTTGATTTTCTCATTCAATGGATATATTTTTAACTCTGTTCTTATATATTCATTCTTTATCTGATCCAATTTTATGCAGCCTTTTGTTCTTCTAAGGAAGTTCATTTCTGCGCTTTGTATTCTACTTTGTAATTTTTTGGATATTACCCAAGTTTCGCTCCCATAAAGTAATGCAGGAACTGCCAATGTTTTATAAAACTTCAATCTAGTATCTCTTCTTGTTTCATTCTTTAATGTTTTATGTATAGTTCCACATATCGTTTGAAATTTCGACAGTTTCATATTTATATCTCTTTCAATTTTTGTGTTTATAGTAAAATTACAAGCCAAATAATTAAAATTTGTTACTTGTTCCAGAGGTTTATTGTCTATTATGAATTTTGATCTTATAAGTTCGTTTCCCCAAAATGCCATTATTTTTGTTTTTTCTTTATATTTTAAAATTATATTCTTGGCATAACTGATTTAATTGATGTAAAGAGTACTGCAAATTATTTTCATTTTCTTGAATAATAACCACATCGTCAGCATACATTAAAACGTTTAATATTTTAAAAACGGTCCATTCTTATACCTTTATTAACAATACTTTTCCAATTTTGGATGATGTCATTAATATATAGATTAAAAAAGAGTAGGTGATAAACTACACCCTTGTCTTACACCTCTATTTATTAAAATAGCTTCGGTCTTTGATGTGCCTGCACTTATTATAATTTGAGATTTTACATACAAACTTTTTATCACATAAATTAATTTTGCGGGGTAGCCATGTATTTCCATAATTTATCTCTATCAATTCAGATTTTTCTACTTTCCCATTCTTGACATTCCTGAGATGTTCCTTCACTCTGGTTTTTAAATTTCTCTTTGTTTTCCCTTTGCAGACTTTATCACATTCTCCACATTTAATCTGATAAATCCCTGATTTTGTATTTTTCTTCTATTTTCTCACTATTGTTGGACCCAATTAATCTAATGATGCTGAAGTTGTTTTACGGTGCCAATCTTATGTTGAAATTTAAAAAAAAGTTTTGAAACTTATGGTGCTTCAATGGATGGTATGTGAATTTCTTGAATTATAAGTTTTCTTCTTTTTTCTTTTAGAAGTGTACTTTCATTAATAAATGTTTGTCTTTTGAACTTATTTTCTTGTGTATCATGCTTTTTTCAATTCCATTAACTGTAGCAATGTTGATTATGTATTTTTTTCTAATAATTCTCTCTATTCATGGGTATATTCACTAAAATATGTGTCGAACTATTGAAAACAGCCTCTTTGTAAGCTATGTAATTAAAACTAGAGGCTTTAATATAGTTACCTATGTGTGTCTTCTTTCTGTATATTCCAAATACTGTCTTATTTCATCCATCCATCCGTCCAATGGCTGATTTGCTCAAATTCGAGCTTTGGCCTCCCTTAACTTCTGCCTCCAATCATTTCTATTTTGCGCAGCAAGCCTCCAGTTGCAACACTTAAGTAGGTTTGCAGCATCTTCTTTGATACCATCCTCCCATCATTTTTTCGGTTTTCCAACTTGTCTATTCCCCATAAAACTTGCTGTAAGCACCTTTTTTGGTGCTCGGTCTGTTGAGAGCCTTTGTACATGACCAGCCCATTCCAATTTCTTTAATTTAATAAAAGTGACAAGGTCAGGTTTAATTATATTTGTCATACAATTCTTTGTTATATTGTATTCTCCACAGACCAATAATATTTACTCGTCCAAATATTTTCCTGAGTACTTTTTTTTTCAAAATTATTTAGGGCTACCTCTGATCTTTTAGTGAAGCTCCATGTCTCACTACCGTAAGTCAAAACTGTTCTTAATAAAACATTATATAGCCTTATTCTAGTAGCTGAGTGTATGTTATTACTCTTCATCATTTCATTAATTTCTTATTAAATTTAGATTTAAAAATGATATTTCTCTATTAATTTTAGTTTCGATAGAATACGAAATAAAGAAATAAGGGAAATTACGGGTGTACAAGAGGAGCCGGACATCATAGAAAAGAAAAGATTGCAGTGATATGGTCATGTCAAATGAATGCCAGAGCAAAGATTGCCAAAAATTGTTATGGAATGGATCCCAATAGAAAGGAGGAAGAGAGGAAGACCGAAGAAAACTTGGATAGAAGGGGTACAAGCAGCTATGAATATCATAGGAATGGAGGAAGATTAATGGATGGATAGAGAGGAATGGCATTTAGTTTCCGGAAGACGGCAGCAGCTGCCATGATACCGGATGATGATGATGAATTTTAGTTTCCATAGTGAACATTATAGTTTGACATTCAATATTCAAACTGGTCTAATAAGAAAAAGGATATGAGGTGAGGTGATATAATTTTTCTTAAATAAATAATACCTCATGGTGTTAATTCCTAGATAGTACACACAATCCCAAGAGAATGTTTCTGTCATATTATTATAACTGGAGACCAGAAGTTAAGCCATTTATTTTGGTTAAAATAGACAGGCAAATAGGCATTTATAATTAAGGAAATAGGCAGTAAAATAGTGAAAATAAGCATTTAAAATTTATGAAAATTGGCATAAAAGTAATGAAAATAGGAACTTAAGGATAGATCTATTTCCACTGAAGTGATACTGGAGCATACTTAAAACATGGTATTATGGATGTATCCAGTTAAACAGCAATACAATTTTCACCCTTCAGAACATTGCAAATGCATTTAAGTGTTCCTAGATTCCCATTACCACTCCAAACACATTCACACTTTTCACTAACAGCTAGTCTTACGGTTCCTGCTACAACTGACAAACAGTCTACAAGGAAGACACCAATGCCTCTAGTTTGGTAATTGTTTCTAGTAAAACAGTACAATGTGCAAGATTACTGGTACAGGCTTTTCCAATCTTCCAAAATGAAGCTTCTTCTTTTTCTGACAAAGTGCCAATTATGACCTCATAATGTAAAAATTTCCAAATTTATTATATTAAAGTGCCAATTACCTCACTCCGTGGCATGAGCTGGCCCTTGCCATACCAATCGGCTGCTAGCTTCACATCCACATATGTTAATGTCAGAGATGAACTATCATCTAGCCAGCAGAGAGGTGACTTGAGGTCAGAGGGTCGGGTCCTCCCCATTATAGCTGTTTTCTCAACTTGGAGCTGCTATTGATTAGTTTGATCCTTCCGGGAAATTTTCGTATAAGACTTGAAAGCATAATAATAGTCCCTTCGATTGGCTGCTGGTTAAAGGAAGGCAAGACCAGTGATGGGGCTGCCATCTTATAGTCTCTGGTCAGGCTTTTCTGGAGAAGAAAAGAAAATAAAGGAAAGAAGAAATGGAAGAAAGGAAAGACTCCCTAACCCTCGGATGCCAGCATCGGGGTTGAAAAAAAAACAATTGTTAACTAAGAGAGGTTAGATAGTAAAGTTAAAAGAGTGCAAAACACAAGTGGAAGAAATGTTTTGCACAGCTTGGGCACCTTGTGGTCGCCATCCACATATCCCCTAGATGAGGACCCCTGATATTAAACAATACCAACTAAATTGGAAACACCATCTTGAAAGAATGAATTCAAATCGGATCCCTAAAGCTGTTTATAATTATATACCAAGAGGACGAAGATCACTGGGCCGTCCTAAGAAATGTTGGAGGGAAAATTTTCTATACGATCATAACAGGCCTTGGCCTAATACTTGGAAGGAAGAAGAAGAAGGAGCTGCTATTTATTGTTGGTTGTTGTCTAATGTGCTGCACCTAACACTGAAGTCATTAGCAGTCTTGCTCTCTTGTACTTTGAAGTTTTGGAAGTTTCTACCCTCAGAACAAGCATCTGGTACTTATATTCATCAGAGGCTAAGTTGATACCAGTACCAGTTGGACTCTCCACCTCGGGCACAAAGCCCCTACTTCCAAGTCCCAACTTCTTTTTCTCCCTTATCTACTTCGAAACCACTCCGGAACTTCACTGACTTAAAACCAACACCCCGGGAGAAAGTGTTGAAGTGACCATTCGGGTAGAATGGTTGAGCTACATAGCATGCCAGGTCGCTCGCCCCTGATGACCCCACAGTTGGTCCATGGGCTCCTCAAGCCTAGCCGGGAGGACTGCCTTGCTTGAAAAGCATCACAGATCCACCAACCATCCCCCTGTTCTACCTCCAGAGACGCATCCTGCAGCCGTTGTGAGACCAGCTAGACTTAACCCACCAAGCAACTCCACAGTTGGTCCACGAGCCCGTAGGCTTAGCCGGGAGTCAGCGCAGGTTCTCCCATCTGGGCTGATCCGGGCCTGCCCTGATCTACCTTCCAGGGATGTGTCCTGCTGCCATTGTGGGCCAGCACAGAGCTTGCAAGCTCCAACAGGTAAGCACATCTCCTGCCAAACCCACTAATAGTTCACGAGTAAGTACCATCATGCTGTCAGATGGTTCGGGACAGTTTAATTTATTTTAAAATGTAAATAATAACAGAAAATATTCATAACTCAAAAAAGACTAAACAAAAACTGGTATTAAAATTTCAAATAGACAGTAGAAGTCAAAATATGCAAAAAAAAAAATGCAAAATAAAAACTGTTCAAATCATTCACAACATACAGAAAAATTTCATATAATATATTTGGCTCTTTTATAGTCACCAAGATAAAAAAGGCATCTTGCCTAACTTCCAGGTTCTAATTATACTATTTCTATTTACATACTCTGTACTTCCCCATGTGGGGATTAGGGTGCTCCCTAGTGGGAGTGTTTTAACCAAGCTAATTTAGTTAAACTTACACTTTTATAGGAAAAAATCATTATGAGGTTTGATTTAAGATTTAAATTAAAATTCTTTTTATTAATTTAAATTTAAATCTTTAATTAAACTTATTTACCCATAGATGTTAACGAGTGATATGGGGTTAGCATATCACCTCAGTGAGACAACTAGCAGTAACTAAAGTAAAAAATGCATTTTGCCTAACTTCCAGGCTCTAATTATAATACAGGCTGCAGCATAAGTCAGTTAACCAAAAATGCAAATATTATTACTTTCTGTAGCTTACGACATCTATACAAAAATCAACTACCAAATTGTTCAAAGTGACCTCCATTGTTGTCTAAACATTTATCAAACACTACTGCTTGAGATTATATTCTGAAGGTCCCATATTCAAACCCCAGTTTTAACTAATCTGATTTTTTCCCTTGCAACTATGTGCAATGGTTAACTGACTTATGCCACATCCTGTATTTAAAATGGAAAATAATATTTTACCTATGTCAAAGGTTATATAAATAAAGGTCTGCATTATCTTATAGAGCAAGGAGAAAAAAGCATACCCTTTATTGAAGCAAGTGATACCAATACTAAAGAGAGACCACTTCTGCTTATGAATGTATTTTTTTTTATCTTTGGCACTAGAAATTTGAAAATAATAATTTAGGAGTGAAATTAGGATCCTTTCGGCAAAAGATCTGATGATAATACTGCACCAATAAATTATTTTTCAAGTCAAGAAAAAAGCGGCGACTTTGAATGTACTTCTCTCCCCTCTACTTGAAAGGTGTGCAGTGACAGAAAATGGTTGAACTTAATATTTCAATTGTACGATACAAGAATTTTTTGAAGAATGATTGAGTATTAATTCATGTTCATGGATGTCTCGTGTTGTATTAAAATTATATTTCAGTTTAACTGTTATTCTTCCAGTTATACAGAGTGTCCCATTCAAACATGTTGTTGTTTTCAAATGCTGGGCCTTGGCAACGAAGCCATTAGCGTTCTCGCTCTCCAATATTTCTCTATGGTGGATCCAACAGGTAATACTTCACAGGTTTGTAGATGTTCTTCGTTCAATTCTTTGTCTTTATTGCATAGAGGACAATTTAGATTTGTGTAGATTCCTATTTTATATAAATGTTTGGCCAAATAGTCATGTTCTGTAAGCAGTCTAAATTTTGCTACTGTAGTTTTACGTGGAATTTCTGGAATAATATCTGGCTTCTTTACTAAAATATTCCATTTTTTGTCTTTGGCTTTATTACATAGGTCTTGGTTTTGTTTGATTTATTTGTTTTTAATTATTCTTTTTATGGGACGTGAAAGGTAAGCTTTTAGTAGTATTCTGAATTAGATTGGAGCCCTTTTTTGGCAAGAAAAACATTGCACATTTCTATTAATCACAATTCACAAAAGTATGCAGAATTATGAACTGAGGTTGGTATTAAAAGAAAGAGAAACTCAAAAGAATTTTTGTTTTTATTGTTGGTAGTTAACTCATCTGTCGCATATTGGACAATGCGATGGCTAATCCCTATGCTGTAGCCCTGACCTATATCTAGTTGAACAAAAATATTGATTTCTTGGCACACAAGCCTTTGACACGTGTCTTAGCAATAAGCCTGTGGATGTTTGTGTTTGATTGTAACAGGTGCTTGAAAGACATAAGGTGCAGTGTTAGTACAGAATGGAGATGGTTGAGCAAAGAGCTGTTATTAAATACCTTCAGGAGAAGGGGATGTCTCCTCCTCAAATTCATGAAGATATGACGGCAACTTTGGGGCAATCTGCTGTGTCTTACGGTATAGTCAAAAGATGGTTTCGTGCATTTAAATGTGGAAGATCGTCCTGTGAAGATGAACATGGTGGTGACCATCCAAGAACTGTCACAACTCCAGAAAACATCAACAAAGTGCATGATATAGTATTGCAAAATCGACGAATCACAATCAGGGACATAGTAGAGGAAACAGGCTTCTCATATCACAGTGTGCACAATATTTTGGAAAAGGAATTGGGCATGAAAAAATTGACTGCAAGATGGGTGCCTCGAATGTTGATGCTGGCTCATAAATGACAAAAAACAGTACTTTGTGAGCAACATTTAACTAATTTTAAAGCAGATAAAAAATTATTTATTTGAGAGGTATGTGACTATGGATGAGACATGGGTCTCCAGGCTTCTCTATCTCTGGAAACCATACACCAATTCTTGAGTTTTAAAGAATTGACATCCGTGTAGTACTCCATCTAACCATCTCAAATTCGGTCTTCCAGTTCTCCATCTTCTTTCCTCTACCTTCTGGCTTACCATCCATAATTCTTCTAACTACTTCATTTTTAGTCATCCTCTGCGTATATCCTTCTCATCTTAGTCTGTATACTTTAATATCTGTACTGATATATGTGCTGCTGCGGGTGGGATGTTAATTTCTCCCTCGTGCTAATTCAGGCAAAATAAAAGTTGCCAAAATTGAAGAAAAATGCAAATAATCAGTTTTTAATGTTTTCATTAGAATATCAGATTAATGTAAGAATATATATTTTTATAATTTAACTTGTTTTTCCATTGTTTATCACACTTATACTTTGCCGACAGAATCTCCTCCCAGCTGAAAATGACGTGACGTATTGGAAAAAAGTGCATAGAGGGGGAAGTGGACGAGCTAATGAACAACGATATTTTAGTTTTTTCTTGACTTGAAGAATAATTTACATAACATGAAAATACTTTCACAATACTGTATTGAAAATGTAATAAAGCCAATAAATCTGTAAATTTAAATAAAAATTATAATGGGAAGTAATACTATGAAGTAAATTACAATTTATATAAATGAATTGGATTTCTTTTACCTCACACGTCAGTGATTTTCACTGGGCCAGTTTCAGAAGACATCCCTTCCATTCTCAGCTAATACTCAGACTCACCACCACCAACTTTCTAATTGCCATCTGGTGTAGGTTTCATGAACTTTAAGATCAAATCTTGCATATCAGGAACTTCAAATTTCATGAATCTATATTTGTTCTTCTAAATGTATATATTTTCCCTTATTGTTAATTCCATAAGCTTTTCTAAATGTTTCAAAAGTTTAGTTTATTATTACAAATTTTAGCTGATGATAACATTCCACAACAATATATTACTAATATCTTCAACATCTATAAAGATAATGAAATCTCTGTTAAACAAGATGGCAAACTATCTTCTTGGTAAAAGATCAACACTGGAGTAAGACAGGGATGTGGACTTTCACCGGTGCTTTTCATTATATATATGAATAGAATAATAAACAAATGGAGGAAAACACAACGGGGATATATACCCATCAATAGGAACCTCAAACTCGATGCTAGACCAGTGTTGACCTATGGTAGTGGAGCATGGACACTAAAAAGACAACATGAAAGCAGAATAATGGCTTGTGAAATGAGATTCATGTGCAGAACAGCGGGTTACACCAGATGGGATCAGAAAAGGAATACCGATATCTTAAAAGAATTGAAGACTACGCCAATTTTGGAATATATTAAACAGTATCAACTTGGAAACACCATCTTGAATGAATGAGTTCAAATCGGATCCCCCAAAGCTGTTTATAATTATATACCAAGAGGACGAAGATCTCTGGGCCGTCTTATGAAACGCTGGAGGGAAAATTTTCTATAGGATCGTAACAGGTCTTGGCATAATACTTGGAAGGAAGAAGAAGAAGAAGTAGTTTATTTTCCAATTTTGTGATTCTCTAACAACAAGCTGCAACTGCAGATTTTTCAATTTCACTATTTTTTTACATTTCTAAAGTGTTCCTTCGTACAAGTAACTAAATTGCTTTTAGTTTTTCCTATGTATACTTTATTGAATTATTGATCTGACAGTTCATCAAAACTGTGCCAGATGGCAATCAAAAGTTGGTGGTAATGGCAGAAGTTTGGCAGTGAAGTTTTAACTGAGAATGGAAGAGATGCCTTCTGAAACTGACCCAGTGAAAATCACAGATTATTGTGAAGTGAGATCCAAAAATAATATCCAATTCATTTATGTAAATCTGTAAACATTAACCACAAATGTGATTTTGTTCTATATTTCAATATTATCAGCTTCCAAACTTTCTATGTTTTTGTCTGGATTCAAATTTTCAAAAAGGAAATACAAACTGCAGTTTTTTTTATTTATCTGCAGTTTCAAGCTAATACTGCACTTTTGAGGATATCTCAGGGAATTTATTCACAAGTCCTTAGAGTCATGATAAATTCTACAATAAAATTCCGGTATAATTTCATCTGTAATCCAAGGAATCTGGAATCTAATCTCTCTCATACATGCAATCCCCCCTCCCCTCTCACACATGTCAGACATTCTCTCTCTCTCACTCATTCAATCTCTTCTCCTCTTTTTCTTCAGATTAAAAGCAAACATTTTCACAATTTAAGGCAAAACAAAAACAAAAAGCATCTACTCACCATTTGTTTTCACTTTTATTATTCAATTTTTACTACAATAATTTACCAGAATCCACTATCTTCTGGAAATAGAAATATATCTCTATATTATAGCAGTTTTGATCATACATAATTTTTTTTAAAATGGTAACTGCATATTTATTTCCAAAGTCAATTTTTCTTTTCCCGTTTCAGATTCTCAAAGTAATTAGTTATGCAATTTTTATATAATAGGACTTTACAGAATTTTGTGGTGTTCCAGAAACATTACAGCATTTATTTCTTTTTGGTTAAGGCATTTTCAAACTGCAATCCAACTTGAGAACAATTTCTGAAAATGTCAACATATAAAAGTATTGAGCCTCAAAAAACTAAATGCATATACTGACAGTTACACTAATAGGGGAAATGTAGGCCTATTTCTAACTTAGTCATTTGTGCGATACAACAAAGTAATCAACTATAAACATAATAATTTTGATAGAAAAGTACAATGTGCTGCTAAACTCAAATTTTGACATTTATTAAATACATGTATTGAAAAAGGGCTGGGCTCAGAAGCATTCAGACATGTTTCTTTTCTTCTGCTCGACAAATTTATCTACTCACACGAGAAAACCATTCCCTGCTCTAGCTCAACCAACAAAGTGGCAGTTAAGATCCTGTACAAAATTAAAATTCATGATGCATTAGAAAAATTGAATCCAACTGCTCTTGAATTTGAAAACAATTTTTAAATGCATCAAATTATGGTGTATATTGCACCATACACCATCATTCCACTAAATACAACATTTATATAATTGGAATGCACATTCTAACCCTCAACCTGAGAAAAGGGTCTCTGGATGGCACTTTTTGCTGACCCTCCTGCTCCATACATAGGACTGAAGCAACCACTCAAATTACATATATGTACAATGTACCAACTCTAAAATATACATTAACGATTTTAAAACATTTCTCATACTGATGCTCAAACCCAGGAATCACCACCAGCCGGTGTGCTTCTGTGTCCATCCATTGCTACACCTTTCCCTGGTTCTTCATAACCCCACACGTCGCCCGGTCCAGGCGGTAACTGGCCATCATACTGCGACTGTGTTGCAGGCTCATACTGACGATTCTTCTTCTTCTCGCGGTTCACTTGAGCATAGAGAGGTTCTCCTGGCTTTGCCAACTGAAACAAATCATTTCTTCAAATCAACTTGCAGCCACCCAATTACTTTATTCACAACATTGATAGGAAGTAACACCATGAGGTATTCTATTAAAAGATTGAATTGGTTAAGTTATGTAGGTAGGAAATAACACTATGAGGTTTTATTTAAATTAATATTGGGAAGTAAACATTATGAGGTTAATATCATTAATAGTGAGTGGAGAACGTATTTTTAACGACTCACCTCATATCATTTCAAATTTCTTTGATACCAGCAGTTTCAGACAATATCTTGTCCTTCTTCAGTCATACTGAAGAAGGACAAGATATTGTCTGAAACTGCTGGTATCAAAGAAATTTGAAATGATATGAGGTGAGTCGTTAAAAATACGTTCTCCACTCACTATTAACTATGAGGTTTATTTTAATATTGTTTAGTTGTTTCTTGGCTCACCTCATACTTCTTAACTCCCAAGCAGACTCGAGTTTCTTCACTTCATTTGTGACATTTTCAATGCTGTATTACGTTCACAATTGATGTCCAACGGCCTCCTCTCCTGAGGTCAGTCTGCAGGAGAGGAGGCCATTTGGACATCAGTTGTGAACGTAATACAGCATTGAAAATGTCACAAATGAAGTGAAGAAACCTGAGTCTGCTTGGAAGTTAAGAAGTATGAGGTGAGTCAAGAAACAACTAAACAATATTGAATTGGTTACTCACACATCATGTCATTTTTTTATTCTCCTACCTGGAACATATTTTGAAAGACATTTCCCCCCATTTTCAGTCAAAACCTAACTGTTGAATTGACCAATAGAAGTCTTGTATATTCTCTCCCTCTGGTGTTGGGCAGACAAACCTCACAATTAAATCCTTTTCACCAGGAACTTCAAAATTCATCAGTACCTTGGAAATTTAAAATAGGGAGAAATAGAAAAAGCAGCAGTAGCTTCTCGTGTATGGACAGAAAATAACTGAACTGAAGAGAAATCAAAATTGCTGAAACAATTGGAAAAAATCAACAGAATTGACAGTGTGGGAAAAAATCTACATACAGAAAAATTACAGACAAAATAATGAATTTTGAAATATCTGGGGAAAATAATTTAATTGTGAGGTTCGCCTGCCCAACACCAGAGGGAGAGACTATATAAGACTTCCAATGGCCAAGTCAGAAGTAAGTTTTTAGCTGAAAATTGAGGAAATGTTCTTCAAAACATGTTCCAGATGAGAGAAGAAGGTAAGATGTACAATTCGTAAATTAATGAGTCATTTTTTAACATGTTACCTCATATTTTATGTTTCTTCTAACACGGGAACTAGTTTTCGAGAGAAGGATCTCTCTCAGGAATTGAGATTCCTGATGAACGTGATCTCATCTCAAAGTTCATCCAATCAACACCAGATGGCAATGTTATTGATGGAGATTCCAACGATTCCAATGAATGGGTATCATAAAAGTCAGTTGAAAATGAGAGAGATCCTTCTCTCAAAAACTACTTCCCGTGTTTGAAGAAACATAAAATATGAGGTAAGATGTTAAAAAATGACTCATTAATTTACAAATTAAGAACCTCATAATGTTATTTCCCATATTTAACTATGAATAAGATGTACAATAACAAATTTAATTCCTTTCATAAACGCGACTTCCTACATAATGAGTTCATGCTAAAAAAACCAGTCATGCTGCATGCTCAACCACAAACCGATGTAACATGCACTGTCAGTAGTTTTACTGTCGACCAGCTGATGTTTTCAACTTATTAAAAAATACATTATTATTTGTGAAAATGGAGATGTGGGAAAGGTAATGAAAACATCTGACACCAACTTTTCATCAACTATTACACAATAGACACATCAATATTAAACTCTTTAAGATGTTAAATATAAAATTGGTACCTGGTAAGTCAGTCGTCCTCAACTAAATTATTAAATTGTTCCAATATGGAGGCCTTTCAAAATCAATGTTTCATCTTCTGCATTTTAACTGGTACTGGTTGTACAATGGGTTTATGTCTGCGGGTATGTTTTCATTGAGTAGGTCTGTATTCTATGCTTCTTTTGGAATCTCTATATCTTCAAGGATTCTGATTCTGAATCAGTACCTGTTAAAATGCAGAAGATGAAACATTGATTTTTAAAGGCCTCCTTATTGGAACTATTTAATAATTTAGTTGAGGACGACTGACATACCAGGTATCAATTTTATATTTAACATCTTATTACATAACCTCAACGGTGCTTTAAAATGAATTTTAAAAGTGTTAATTGAACTCTTTATCATACAAAATTATGGTTTACATCAAAATGTCTTAACAATACAACTGAATAGACTTATGCTATATATTACTACTAAAGTATTTGTAATTCATTCATCCTCTTATATTAACAAAAATTAATAACTAGAAACATTGAAATAAATTCTATAAAAAGTGGTTAAATAGGAATCAGAAAATTTACACCACACCTCATGAAACAACATCTTCTGGTTCTATTCTATAGTAATTCTGCCCGAGGGCATATCTTTCACTGCAATCATAGCATTTTCATGCTGTGCTTTGCAGCTTTACCAAGGAATTATAGGTGTGGTAGCTTCCTGTTGCTACCCACACCGGTGAGGGATGGTGATAATAATGATAAGGATGATGATGATGACCGGATGATTTTCGGGGGACCGTTGGGCCCTAAACTTCCTGATATTTGCCTTACAGGTGAGGAAAAACCCTGAAAAAACCTCACCCAGGAGCCTGTCCCGACTGGGAATCAAACCTGGGCCCACTGCATGACAAGGCAGCATGCTACCTTGAGACCACAGCGGTGGACAACTTGTGGTTAGACCTATTTTATTAACTAATGTATAAACTTTCTGATTTTTGTTTTTATTCTATTTATTTAATATTTTTAGTGGCATCTGATTGAATATTGATTACCTTGTATTACAATTTCTCAGATGTTTACGTGTATTTCTTTATTTCAATTCTGATTTTAGTAACCTCTCACTGTTCAATTCATTCATTCTTTCACTGATATTAGAATATTAAGCCTTCCCAAAAGATCTTTTTTCCACTGTTCAATCTTTGTCTCCCATCTCTTACATTCAAAATGTTTATATCTTATTCTACATCGTCCGTCCACATCCTAGTGGTTTTCATTACATTATTCCATCTTCATCACATATCCAAACCAGGCAATATGTATACTCTTCACAAATCCATACTCTTTTAATATGTAGATCAAGTTCATGAGCTATCCTTACTTTGAACATTTCTCAGAATCTTACATTCAAATATTCTAAGAAGTTCAATGTTTAATATTAAATATATCACTCCTCACCGAATGGCAAATTAAATTTTAAGACAAAAATATATGCCTAAATCCAGATTTGAACCCAATATCTCTGGTTTTGTACAACAGTGCTCTTCCATCTGAGCTATTAGACTTCCGATTTCGCTATAAATATAGTGTTGATTACCATTTAAAAGTCTACTTGCTTAACAAGCTGCTAGATGGCATTAATGGAACGAATGTTCACTGCTTTCTCACGTGCAGGAATCATTAGTATAGAGTAAAATGTGCGAATAAATTGGAAGCATAATAGCACAGATGGAAGAGCTCTGGTGTATATTTTTTCTCTTCAAATTTTATTCTAATGAATTATTCATCTTGGTTTCTTTTACTATTGGTCTTACAATGGTTCTATATATATTAAGTTTTTAATTGACTGCTATTTCCAAAGAGGTCTGATGCATATTTTTTTTAAATTCAAAATAAACAAGAGAAAAGTATATTTTGAAAAATGGTGGTTGCACAACCTGTACCACTTCATTTTAAATTACATCTCAAAGTAGCCAATATTACAACTTCCTTGAATAGATTGTTATGGGTAAACACAGCACCACCTATATTAAATTAATGTTGGGAAGTAAACATTATGAGGTATAATCATTAAAATTCATCAGAGAACATTTTGTTTAAATAACTCACCTCATAGGATTCACGCTTCCATGATAGAGCAGTTTCAAACACAGTCGTGTTCATCTTCAGCCATAACTCCGACTCGCCATAATTCAAGATGAACACAACTGTGTTTGAAACTGCGGAAGCATGAATCCTATGAGGTGAGTATATTCTCCGATGAATTTTACAGCACCACCTCTTTGACAATGTAATATATATTAAAACTTCTCTGTATAGATTGTCATGGTTTCATAAATTTATTATGGAAAATAACATTATAAGGCTTCCAAGTTAATAAATAATTAGTGAGTTGTGAATATCTCACCTCATAAACTTTGTTTTCTTGATAAAAATTCAACAGTCATAAAGATGGCTGAGGGTAGGAAAGATTTTTCCTGAAACTGGTCCTGTGCTTGAAGAACATGGAGTTTATAAGGTGAGACATTCATGACTCATTAATTATTTAATATTAGACTGTTATGGGTAAACAGATCACCATCTCTTTGAAAATTTAAATAGATATTACAACTTCCTTGAATATATTATTGTGGGTAAACCATCACCATCTCTTTGACAATGTAAATATAGATTATTTTCAACAGATTGGGACAAAGACAAGAGGAAGTGCTCCCAACACCTATATCTGTGCAGCTTTTTAAGAAAACAGTGTACAAACACTAATGCACTGGAGCATATTCAACAAGTAATTTTGAAACAGTTCTAACTTGCATTGTGGCAAAAACATGTAAAAGGTTAAGAAACAAAACCTGTGAATTTGTTTCAAGCGGTGCATATGTTTATGCAAGTGACACTTTACACCTCATCTCATCATTAGATGTCAAGTTTCCTATTCATTATTGATAAATAGGGATCAGAAGTTGAGGAAAAATCCTTTTTTACACGCTTTATATTAGCTTGACCTGTATCTGTCTATGTAACAGAATCTTTCAACATGATTTTCACCCACTTAAAAACATTAGATGACTTGAAACTTTGTATACTTGTAAAGGACCAATGACAATATAATAATTTCATAAATAATATATAATAGGTTGCGGACTTATCGACTTTTTAGTCCATCGTTGTAAGAAATTAATATTATATCCTCTGGTAGCTCAGTTGGTACAGCGGTGGACTGTAGTGGTATATAATTTTAGTAATCCATAGGTCACTGGTTCAAATCCGGCCCGGAGGCCTTTTTTTTTAGAAGAGTATTACTTTTAACTCATACTACAATAGTATCGAATTTAAAGATATTTACAATTTTATCTTATTCTGTAAAATATTAATGACAATTTTGTAAACTTACCACATTGTAATTTATCCAAAAAATATGAGAATGATACGATTAACTGTAACTACACTGCTCAAAACAATTAGAGGAACACTTGTAATAAATTGAATAAGTAATTGTTTTTTAAAGCTGTGATGCTGAAAATTGGACAATATGTAAATTGAATTATTAATTTTATGATTGGATACAAATTTTAAAGATCCATGGCCTAAATACAGAGAAATTACCTCAAATAACAAATATAGAGAATTTTTTTTTATTTTGGAAGGCACTGGCCACTTCTAATTGGTAAGCTTCCTGATGTTGCTATAGTGACGAATGTTGATTATTGCCTTGTTTATTGAAGTCTCTGACAAAATGAGGCATTTAAATGAGTTTGAAGTGTATCATGCTCAACATCTTTTACGACAAGTGGCTAGAGAGCTTGGGGTTTCTCCTTCCGTGGTGTACAGGTTACGCAACAGGCACAGAGAGACAGGTCAGTATTGTAGAAGACGTGGCCAGGGCCGTAAATTTAAAACAAGCCCCCAGGATGACAGATACGTTGTTCTTTCTGCTCTTCAACAGTGTACAAAAACTACAAAAGACCTGCAGAATGACCTTCATATGGCTTCCGGAATCTGAGTTTCAGACCAAACCATAAGGAACAGATTAAGGAAAGAGAATATTCATCCAAAAAGGCCCATTAAAAAACCACGCTTAACAAATGGGCATAAGGCAGCAAGACGTATGCATGCTGAAAACCATGGTGATTGGAACCTGAACCAGTGGGAGTCTTTGCTCTTCTCGGATGAATCCAGGTATCGTCTTACACGTTGTGATGGTCGATTGAGGGTGTGGGGACAGCCAGGAGAAAGATTTTCTGCAGAGGCTGTACAGGAAATTGATAGATTCGGAGGAGGTTCCATAATGGTGTGGGCCAGAGTTATGTACAACAATCGTACGGTCCTTGTACTTGTTCCCCACCGACTGAATGCTGTCCGGTATATCGAGCATGTTCTGGAAGAGCATGATGTAACTGCTGCCATTGGAGTAGGCCCTGAATTTCTGTTTATGCAGGATAATGCCAGGGCACATTCTGCGGCTGTCACCAGGGATTTCCTAAGGAGGAATAAAATTGAGGTAATGGAGTGGCCAGCAGTCAGCCCAGACCTCAACCCTATTGAACACTTGTGGGATCTTCTAGACAGGAAGGTCAGGAACCGACATCAAGCTCCACAAACTCTGCAGCAACTTGGAGATGCTCTGAAGGAGGAATGGGAGAATATCCTGCAAGAGGAAATCCAGAATCTTATTGGGAGCATGCCACAAAGGTGCCAAACTGTCATCGAATGTCGTGGAGCCATTCACGATACTGACTCTATATAAAGAATGTTTAACTTTGAAAAATAAGCACAAGATTCAATTGCTTACATAGCGGAATTATTTGAAAAGTTAATTGTCAGCGTTATTCATTTGTTTTTACTGACATGAGCAATAAATAAATAAATAAATAAATAACCACAAATAATGTACTTTATTAATTTCATGTTTGTACCTTTATTCAATGAAAAAAATATTTGCATACTTCAGAGTGTTCCTCTAATTGTTTTGAGCAGTGTATTTATTTATATTAAAATACTTAAAAATATAATGATGTTAGATAATAATAATTAAAAAAATATATAATCATATTCATGCCTAAACTTTTTCGTAAGCAATTCAATTTCCATGGGATTCCGCTTTATGACAATCAATTAGACTAAAAATAAAAAAAATAAATAATTGTTCGAAAAAAACTAAAACATCTTGCTTTATCGGAAAACCAAACAAAATAAAATAAATAATAAGAGTTTTAAAAAACTAAAACAACACACTTTATTAGAAAACTGAACTAAAAAATGAAAATAATTTTAATTTTCAACACGCTTGGGATAAAATTAAAGTGATCAACAAAAAAATCATCTCCAACACATCTAGAATAAAACTAGAGTTATCTAAAAAATAATAATTTACCATCAAAAGCGTGGGGTACTTTTATGGTTTCTATGTTTTCTTCTTAGGGACTTTACTTTTACCAATATCTGTTTATTATCAAATATATTAATAGATATAGAGCACCCCACGCTTTTGATGGTAACATTATTTTTTTAGAAAACTCTAGTTTTATTCTACATGTGTTGGAGATGATTTTTTATTGACCACTTTAATTTTATCCCAAGAATGTAGGAAATTAAAATTATTTTTCATTTTTAGTTCGGTTTTTTAATAAAGCATGTTGTTTTAGATTTTTAAAACTATTATTTATTTATTTTAAGTCTGAAGATTAGGCCCAACATAATCTACATACATTTTGGGTCATTGTAGGCCAGAAAATGGTGGGTTATATATGTCCTTTTTCATTTTTTTTTTTTTTGATTTTTAAAACTATTATTTATTTATTTTAAGTCTGAAGATTAGGCCCAACATAATCTACATACATTTTGGGTCATTGTAGGCCAGAAAATGGTGGGTTTTATATGTCCTTTTTCATTTTTTTTTTTTTTTTTGCTTTTTTGGCTTATTGGGTCTTTTTTTTGGGTCTTAATGGCATTTTTCTTTCTGCAAATTTACCTTCTTTTGACTACATTAATTTTTACTATTTGTATAATACAAGAAACCACAGAGTATAGTCTCAATTTAACTTCTTTTAAAAATATTATCTAGTTTTATTTTCTAAATACTTTTCAGATTCCAAACACTTTTGTTCTGCGAGAAACTATTGAACCTTCACAAAGTACCACAATATTTTTAACTACCAGCCAACTGACCACCTCAACTATTTTCTAAGAAGTTGCCACTTTGTGAAAATTACCTCGAACACAGGATGAAGACAATGAGATTGTCTTTATGCACTCGTTAGCAACTGCAACACTTTTTATGTCCCTTTTCAAGTTGTTAGGTTTCTTGTAGGATATATTTAGGTCTTTTATAGGAATTTTATAGGTCCTCAACTTCTGAGCCATACTCATAAATTTCATATTAAAATTCCATTGAGGTAAATAATCACAAAGTAAAATATTAAAATAAATACCTGGCAGGTGCCGTCATCCTCGACTAGGTTTAACATTTTTTTTAAAAAACCTCTTAAAAACTGTAGGCTTTTTGGAAACCGGCTTCCATCATCAGCAGAAGTTTATGTGCTAACTGTTGTTGATTTGCAATGCTTTTTACATCAGTGGCCTTCTACCATTATCAGTAGAGAGAAGGTCGTTGATGTCAAAAGTGTCGCAAAACAAAAACAATTAGTAGCACATATACTTCTGCTGAAGATGGAAGCCAGTTTTCGAAAGGTCTACAGTTCTCAAAAGTTTTAACCAAGTTGACGATGACACATGCCAGGTATTTATTTTAATATTTTACTTTATTTTTACACATATTTTTATTTTACTGGCATTTCAAATGTCTAAGAATTATATAGAATGTCTACAATCAGATATATACACATTTCCTAGCAACGACAAAATTGAAGCAGCAAAGTACATTATAATATTCAGTGCAAGGTCAACTGTCAAAAGATTAAGTATTTTGTTCACCAAGAATAATTTATTTTATATTTTTCCTGAGGAGTGAAACCATTGCCAGATGCTTTATAAAATGATATCAGCCTATCTTATATTATAACACGTGAGAAGTAAGTGATTAACATTTCTAAATCTTAATGGCTGTCACTTGCTTCCAACATACAAAAATACTACAAGATATGGCACAAAGATGATGCCAACATTCAGTCATAAGTCCCAGGAATCAGATAACAAAAACATTGTCACGCAGCAAAAGAATTATTAGCTGTCAAACACATACATAATATACATCTCATGCACTGTAAAGTTCAATACTGATGCAATTCTTAGAATACTAGTGCTGTGATTAATGTTAAAGGTTAGAATTGGTTAAGTTATGTAGTAGGAAATAACACTATAAGGTTTATTTTAATTAATTTTGAGTTTTTTTTTTTTACTTGCCTCATATTTCTTGACTTCCATGCAAACCCTGGGTTTCGTCACTGCATTTGTGACATTCTCAATGCAACACCAAGATGATAAGACAGAAAACTGCTGGACGGCAGTTGTTATCATGGTGTTGCATTGAGAATGTCACAAATGCAGTGACAAAACCCTGGGTTTGTATGGAAGTCAAGAAATATTAGGTGAGTCAAAAAACAATTCAAAATTAATGGTTTTATTATTCGTTTTTAAACATCTTAATGATGGACAAGTTATATTTGAAAAGAAAAATATACGCCTAGGCTGGGGTTTGAACCCAGAACCTTTGACTCTCTATGTCAATGCTATATCCAAGTGAGCTACCTAGGCCTAGGCGTATATTTTTCTTTTCAAATATAACTAATTCAAAATTAATTAATACATTTGGTTCCTCATTTTTATGTATTTTGATACATTACTGTGAAAACACTTGGCATTGTTTGTAATGCCCAGGTAATATATTGAACACCTTTGAAAAATGTAAAACATATTTTTAAAAGTGTGAAATATCACCCAGTGTTATACGGAATTCATTAGTATTCTATACAGAGTGTTTCTAAAGTCACAATCCAATTCAATGAAGGAAGGCAATGATTGAAAAATCAATGTTATTGTGAAGTTTTATATATATATTCTACTGCCTTTCAACATGACCACCATCTAGGTGAAAACACATACTCCATCTTTCAGCTGTGAAACAAAATGTAGACCACAATATATTTAACCATAAAAAAGACTTCTGCTTCTGTGATACAACTCCATAAATCAAGCACACATGATAAGGATGTTTTCATTGAGTGAAAAGTACAATTTTCCACACTATGTTGTGAAGAGCATTCAACTGAGGTGTTGAGTTGATGTGTTTGGACTATCACTGGCAATTTGAACTTGTTGCACTGTTTCTGCTGATACATGTGGTCGTCCATGACATATCTCATCACACACATTGCCAGTATGCTTAAATCTGTTTACAAGCAGATGAATGTGTGCCTTTAGTGAGGCTGGTTTACAGAATTTATGGGTAAATTCAGCTCTGGCATCTTCATATCACAATTTGCATACCCGTGCACAAAAAATGGCAACCCATTCTCCTGTATTAAACATGTTGCACTAAGCTATGTGTATGCAAAGAAAAGAAAAAAATAATAGTGTTTTCATGGAAATGGATAGTGGCTTTAGAGACACTCTGTATAATGCTGGTAACATATACATTAATTTGAGACATTCTGGAACAAAGGGTTTCATTACATGAACTAAATTACATACAATAACTTAATACAAAAATTATAAACAAAATCATTATTAGGATCAAATAAACCAAACTGTATTTGAATACACAATGACCAGTAATATTACCATTGGATCTGCAGCAACGCATGATAAACATATTATTTGAATTAGTTTTAAGCATGTACTAGTGGTACCAGCTTTCAAGGACTTACGGGTTTTGCTGAATTTCACAAGTCACATTTCTATATAAATATTAAATTAATGGCATGTGTAATGATATGTACTTTGGTTCTCTGGTGAAGATTACAGAATTTCCATTAATTTTTATGAATGCGGAATATTACTATTGTCTGCACAAATTCTTCAAATTAAGACTTTATTAGAGAAAAATAAATTGACATTCCATAACACATGTAAACTTGTATGACAGTGAAATGTGGATTGTATATTACATTTATATTTTTTATGGTATTTGGGAATGTCTTCAGTACCATTCAAGATAATGGCAAATAATATACAATAAATAATTGTATCATATGAATTACTGAAAAAGTATTTTATTAATTGTTAAACTACCAGAGTGAACGAGGGAAGACATGTTAAAAGAATGCAAGGTATGAACACAAAGGAAGAAAAAGTGAAGTGGTAGTAGTAGAAGGAGAATTTAGGGAACATACAGAAGAAATGTCAGTACAATAACAATAATTATGAAGAAAAAGAGCTTCAATATTTTCAAAGAATACGATGAGAAATAATATTATCTGCCCCTATGATGGTCCAGTGAGCCTGGTCAGCAAGCATCCTTGTGAATCACAGACCTTTCTCTTAACTCTCCCCTTCACTAGGCATTAGCCAAGTCATGAGAATATGGTTTACTTTTTATTTATAACGAATATCCTGATATATGTATGAATTGAACTAAAGAAAGACTTGAATTTTCCAATAAAAATGAAATGAGACATTAAATTCAGCAGAAAAGAGAAAGGCACAGAACATACTGCTGAGATACACTAAATATATCATAAAATAGAAGTATAGGATTCTTGTCAACATCTATAGGCATATAGGCATACTGAAGAATATGTACTGCTACAGCATGTCCACTTAGCAAGCTTGCTTTTATAATATTAATATTTATGTATCTTACAAGACAATTAAAAAACATATATGGAGAAATGTTTGGAGATGCAAAAGATGGGAGAGATGCCTCCAGAAACTGCAGTACCGTGCTTGAAGATCACGGATTATGAGGTGGATATAACTGATTAATTATTAATTTTAACTTGAAAACCTCCATGTTTTTTCCCATAATTAATTTACGAATATATTTAAATTTTACAATATTGCAGGCTTCACAAAATGGGACTGAAAAAAAAAAGAAAGAATATATATTGGATCATCTAAATACGAAACCAGCCCTTAAATTAGTGAATAGTGAATAGAATGAATAAAGTACTTAGAGAAAAAATTTTGGACCAAAGAGAGATGAACAGATGGGTGAATGGAAAAGACTACATAACAATGAACTACATGGTTTTTGTAGGAAGCCAGATATAATAAGAACAGTTAAGTCTCGTAGACTGCGATGGGCAGGACATGTTGCATGTATGGGGAATGAAAGACTTGCATGGAAGCTTCTTGTAGGAAAGCCAGTGGGAAAATGCCCAGTTGGTAGACCAAGAATAAGGTGGGAGAATAACATTAATTATGATTTGAGGGAAGTAGATTATACAGGGAATGATTGGAAAGCATTAGTTCAGGATAGTGATATATGGAGAGCTTATGTCTGCATGGCCATGAACCTACAGGTTCGATAGTGCCAGTGAGTAAGTAATAAGAACATGTATCACACAGTTTCTACCAAATGTCTTAGAGATCCTTTTCCTTGAGAAGAGAACTAAAGTCATAGGTCCCACAGCACATGAAACAATCTCAAACCTGAAATAAGAGGCCTCTTAGCAACATTTGTCAGTCCTTTCATGCCCAAATTTGAATTGTGTCACTAATCACCCGAGATATTAAAATAATAAAGATAACAGCAAGAGATCTTGGGGTCATCTGAGGAAAAGATGGCTCAAGGACACCAATGTTTCATTCAGAAAGTACAGTAAGAGTTCTTCAAGGACTAACACATGGAAGGATTATGAAGATAAACGATAAGAATGACTTTTTATACATCTCTAATTTTATAAATGCAATTCGAGAACCAGACCTGAAAATGACTGGGATAAAGTGAATAGGGAATCAATGTAAGCTACTAACATATTTAATATGCAATTAAAAGGGAACCGATGGATAAAATGATGAAACCATTTCTTAATAAGTCAGATTATTTACTGTAGGGAATACAAAGGTGCGAGGACTGTTTTGAGGTAAACATTAAAAAAAGTTATAAAATATTAATGAGACAGCATATTTACTTATAAATAATATAATTTTATTTAATGTAGCATGAACATTTTATCGCATATAACTGAATACACTTATTTCAAATCAAGTTTTGTTCAAATTTGAAGCCAGCAGATCAATGCCAGAGATTTAATTTTACATGATTTTTACAAAAAAAAAAATTTAATTACCAGCTATTCTAAATCACAAACTCTCATGAGATGTAGTGATGCTTAAAACCCTGAAAATATAACAATGCATTTCCCACAACCTCTTTCTAGAAGACTATGTTACACTAAAACAAATTCATTTTTAAAATAAATTATCAATACTATGTATATATACTTTCCAAAAGTAAGAAATTGTTGTTGAATATTCACTTTTCTCATTAAATATATAAAAATTTATTGATATTTCTGTAATTTATGTGAAATATTTATTTAAAATAACACATTGATATAGCACTTGAAGTCATCCCACACAAAATCTGCATCAAATATAATTTGGGTGTTAATTTCCTGAGGTATCTACAAATCCAGAAATGCATGCAGGTGACCCTTCAGAAAATTATAATATTCTGAGAACAAGCATTTTGTTTCTCAAATTAAATTGTGATACTGGAAGTTTTACACCAATAAATCAAATGCAATTAATTCATTGTTATATATTTAAAAACTCCTCACATAATCCAATTATAGTCCATTAGCTGAATTCAGAGAATCTTCCAACAAAATTATTAGAAGGGATTAGGGGATGAGGAAGGATTTGTTGACTCCTTGAAGACCATTGTCAAGTACGGGAAAGGTTGTAGATAAGTTCATTATCAGCCTGGAGGAAGACCGCAGTTCCACGGAGTCTCACAAGGGAATCATCATGCCGAAACCTACCTTGAAAGTTCTCTGGCAGAAGCGTTGTGATGTACGAAGGCCATTTCCAAAAAAAAAAAAAATCTCTAAGGCACTTGAATCCAGTGCCATATTTCTCATTTAGACTGTAGGGAAGTGATGCAGGGTGTACATCTGCACCATAAAGTGGGTTGCCATTGTCGGATTCTGGCTTTGATTTCTGTGCCTTGCAGTTAAAAATGGAAGATAATTTTTTGGACATGAACTTTGTATATCACAATGCAACTCTGGGAGAAATTTCAAGGTAGATTTCGGCACAAAATGTTTGATGGTTCCCTTGTCAGAGTGTAACAGAAAATTATGGTAGCAATTGAAATGGAGTAAAATGTAATATAATAATGTGTTTTAAGTTTGTATTACAAAATAGTATAAAGATAGATATATATATATATATATATATAAATATTACTAGGTTATTAAAATAATTAACAATTTTTCTTTCATTTTGTCGTATATGCATGGGTACAGAAATCAAAAATATTTTTATGCTAGAAAATATTACATAAAATAAAGAAAAACAAATATTATTTAAATAAAATATAAAAATTACTATAATCATAATATTATGAACAATGTATTGCTTCTCTGAATTAAAAAAAAACAGGTCAGATATTATGGAATAAAACGTATAAATCTCAGTAAAAACTCGTTCAAAGTGGAATCGCATGGGACCAATTTTTTTTTTCCACATTAGACAAAATTCAACATTATAAAAAACAAAAAAAGAATATTAACCAATCTTAGATTATAGACTACCATATATGTCTTTTTACATACCTTGGATTAATTGTAGTTCCGCTGCTGTTGAAAAGTGAAATAAGTATGTACAAGTGATTTCGACGGTAACACACGTAAAAAAACAGTCTATTCTGTCAGTGTTAAAAATATCTCTTACGCCAGTATCCTGAAATTAAAATATGGAGTTTCGGTTTCCACTCACTAACTATACTTTTGTCCACATCCTTTGATTTCCCACAAATTTCATTCCACACTACATTGTGTCATTTTTTAAAACTGTACAGCCAACCTGAAGATGCCTTAAAATTGTTATTTCTCTAGGGATGTAGCAACAGTTACTTTGGAGCATCAATCCCAAAATTTGGAGATTTTTTTATCGTGCACTTGTAAAACACTCCGACACTTCTTCCTTGTTTTCTTCATTTATTTAATTTATTTTTCATTTATTTATTTTGCTTTCCTCTTCATTTGATCATATCCTTACATCCACTCATTAATTGTTTTTTTTTCTTTGTGTTTTAAAATCTCATAAACCTGAGTTTTTCCACATTTAAATTTAGTCTTTATTTTTCATACTGAGAGTTTGTTTTTCTTTATCTTCAATCATTTTCACTTTTTTGTTTAATGACAATGATACATATGATTTAGCCATCTTTATTCCGGAAATTCAGAATGCTACCTGTGAAAGATACGTACACAATCGGTTTCAGATCTTAAACTAATTTTAAGATTTTACAGTGCACTGGTTATTTGCAAGACAGATGTCACACGCCAAATATTTGTTAAACAAAACTGTATTTTGCATAATGGGTGTGCAGTGAGGCCAAAAGAAAATGTCAGATACAGGTAGAAAACCTACTTCACCTGGTGGCAGAAATCATTCTTTATTGTTATTTCGCCTAAGGGGAATTCAATGAAGTGGAAACTAATTTATTTTCTCTCTCAGACTTTCTGCCTTATAAACTTTTTTTTAATGAATTGTGTAGTAATATCTTTCTGCTTCCACGTTGGACAGATTTCGTTTTATACAAAATAAAATCACGTAACATTACTATTATTTCACCGGGACCAATAAATTTGTTCACATTGGACAGATTTCCACATTATTCATGTTCCAGATTAAACAAGTTTTACTGTATTACTATAATCATTAAATTATGAATGATTTATTTTTTCTCTTAGGTGCTGCACAGGATTAAGATATTTTTGTAACCTTGGTTACTTGCTCCAACCCTCTGTCTGGTAACAAGCCAACCATTTAGAAATGAATGCAGGAAGATTCTCCTAACTTGCCAAATGGACTGTAATATACAAATTACAACAAAAACAAATATCTCCTTATTTAAAAAAAATCAGCTTCAATAAATAATGTCTTTTTAAATATAATAATTATAATGTGATTACAGAAATTATCTTCACATTAAACACAAAAATGAAAAGTTTCAAAACCACTTCTACATTCCTTTTTATTAATTTCACATACATTCAATTTTCTAAAAACATACATGTGACAATGAAAACATTGTTGAAGAAATGAGCCACAAACAAATATTGTTCTTTCAGTAGAGCTTATAGGCCTAGGTTTATTTTTGAAGTAACGATATACACCTAGACTGGTGTTCGAATCTAGGACCTTTAGCTTTATATGCTAATGCTTTACCGGCTGAGCTATCCCAGACCTCCAGTCTAAACGCAGATTTTTCTCTTATACATTTTAATTCCCGAGTGCCAAATGCAATGAACTCTTTTATCGACACACAAATGGCGGCTTCTGATTTAAGAAGACATTTAAAAGGGATTTAAATACTACTTTATAAAGCCAATAAAGCTTCTTTCGATGTTTTATTACATATTTAACATGTGTAGATTGTTCTCTAGTTCATCTGCATGGGTACTCGTGAGTCAATGGCTCACGAATCTATTTCCACCAATTCAAGGCCACTATTCTCTGTTACTTGCAAAATTCAAATGCTGCCATTACAATGTGTCACATACGAGTCAATGCCTCACAAATCTTTTTCACCAATGCAAGGTCACTATTCTCTCTGTTACTTGCAAAATTCAAATGCTGCCATTACAATGTGTCACATACGAGTCAATGACTCACGAATCTATGTCTACCAATGCAAGGCCACTATTCTCTCTGTTACTTGCAAAACTCAAATGCTGCTATTACAATGTGTCACATACAAGTCAATGCCTCACAAATCTATTTTCACCAATGCGGAAGGTCACTATTATCTCTGTTACTTGCAAAATTCAAATGCTGCCATTACAATGTGTCACATACATACATACACATTCTTCAGGTTGTTAATCACATTCTACAACAGTAATTAATATGCTTTCTAAATTATGGTATGTAGTCAATTGTGCAAGAATCTGCTACTTTTTCCCCCATTAAATAAAAGCAAATAAAAGTAACTGGACTGGTATGGGCACATAAGAAGAATGCCAGAAGAAAGTTTACTTAAAAGGATGTCAGAACAGTGTCTGCCTGGGGAAGAAAGGAAGACCTCAAAATTCATGGATGCAAGAGATAAGAACAGGAAAAATTGGAAGAGGACTAGATGATGTGGATAGGGACAAGCAAAGAAGTTAAATAAACCTTTAGGCACAGTCAAAGATGTGTAAACTTTGGAAATCTGTTCATGAATAAAGACAGGATATGCATTTATTCCTATTATTTCCACTATTCAGAAAAATTATCAATGCAATTTGATTTATGGAAAGTGGAAACTTTGATGGTAGATAATCTTTTAGAAAAATGGATTCTGAAAAAAAATGTGTGGAACTTCTAATGAAATACTAATATCAGTTGAACTAATTACAGGAAATATCTCTATGAAGTTTAATTGAAAATATAATTATTTACACCTCACCTGATATCCTGTCTTCTATTTAAAAACATTAAAAAGTCTGTAGTTCTTTTCTGCCATAAGCACTTCTGTAATCGGTTACTTAGAAGACATGCAATTTTGAATATTTCATTCCAGAACAAAGGATAATCAAATATAATATGTTCTACACTTTGGTTGCTAACCTAATGGAATGTTCAAGAACACAATCACCATCATTCAAGCCATTCTCAATGGCACCACAAAGAATATATTATTAAATTGGAATATGTTTTGTGGGAGAAAGAAAGTGATATACAGAGTGTCACAAAGTCTCAATCAATTGCCAAGAAATAATAGACTCAGTTTGATAATTTGTATGTAAGTTTTATTGTCATATTACGTACACATATTTAGCATTTCAACATTGACTCCGTCAATTTCAAAGCATTGTTTCCATTGTTCAAGAGTAGTTCGAAAGACATTCTGAACCATAGCTGGTGAAATAACCAACACTGCTTTGTGGATTTGAGTCTTAACATCCTGGAGATCCTGCATCTTTGTTCTGTACAGCCATCCCTTTATGAGCCCACAAGCAAAATAAGTCCAGAGGCTTCAGGGGAACATGGTGCCCATAGTCTTGCTGAATCTCTGCATATCCATATGTTGGGAAATGTTTGATTGAGGTAGTCCTGTACATTAATTGCAAAATGAGGGGGTGCTCCATCCTATTGGAACACAACAGCCATCCTGATGTAGCTGTGGTTCAAGGAATAACTCGAGCATGTCAAAGTAAATGTTGCTTCTGTGAACATGAAGGTTCCATATGCTGAATCCAAGGCACATATTCGATTTTGGTGCGTCTCTTTGCAGTTCTCTGGTAGTGTGAAGTGGTTCAGAACTCCATATGCAGCTGTTATGTTTGTTAACTGGATATTTGTTCTTGTGGGTCCTGTTTGTAAAATTTCCAAGTAAATGCCTGTCACAACTCGGTGTAAGATAATCTGCAGTCACACACTAACTATAAACACATGTTATTTTATCATCAGCAGCTTCTTGATTATAAAAACAATTATCGTTAACACAGTAATGGATCGAGACTTCATGATCAGCCTGTATTTAAAGCTACATCTTTTACCAATAAAAGTACTGTGTATGTCTGAATGTAAAGCGCATACGAATATAAGGCACACCACAAATTCAAGATGTGAGAGAAAGTAAAAAGGAAATTGAATATAAGGTTAACCTCAAAATCAGAGACGTACGACAAAAAGCAAAGAGTTAACAGATCGTGAAAATATGTACCATGCTGTGGTCTCGAGGTAGCATGCTGCCTTTTCATGCAGCGGGCCCAAATTCAATGCCCAGTCGGGACAGGCTTCTGGGTGAGGTTTTTCTGGGGTTTTCCTCGTCTGTAAGACAAATGTCGGGAAGCTTAGGGCCCAACGGTACCCAAAAAATCATCCAGCCATCATCATCATCATCCTCCTCCTTCACTGGTGTGGAAAGTAATGGGAAGCTACCACACCTATAATTCCCTAGTCAAGCTGTAAAGCATAGCATGAAAATGCTATGACTGCAGTGAAAGACCTGCCCTTGGGCAGAATTACTATGGAATGGATATCATAACAAGTTTAATGTTCTGGCTACACTGCTTTTTTAGTCTCTCTCAAGCATGTATTGTTGGTAGCATTTCCTGAGAGCAACAATAAGAATTAGGTTGCTGACAGCTAATAATAGAAAAGAAAATCTAATAAGCCAGAAGAGAGTACGTAACATTAAGTATCTATTTAGGCTGCTTGTAATGGAGAGAATAATAACCAAGCAAATGTCTTTCGATGCGAGTTTAAAAAGAATAGTTATCTGCATGCTGAAAAATGTGGAAACCGACATGCTAGTCGTATGTTAAATGTTGCAGAAATAAATGCCCGATGATGAACACTTACCATAACTTAAATTTTATCATTTGTATGCGAGTAAGGTGCATCCCAATTTTGAGGACCCAATAATTTGGTTAAAAGTGTGCCTTACATTCGGAAATAAACGGTAAATCCTTAATAGGGAACAGAGGTATGTTCCGGTATAACGAACCACACCAAATATAAGGGAAAGTAGGATTTGCAAGAATCTTCTGTCAAGTTAAAATTGAATTGTAAATGAGTAGTTTCTAAGGTTGGACTACAGAATCTAATTCCATTGTTAGAAAGACACTTATGCGAATATTTTGTCTCAATACATATTAGCTGGTTAACCAGGTGTCAAAGTGGACCTTTGCATGGTTTTTTTGTTGCCTGCCTCCATTGAAAAAATGGGACCACAATATGATTTGGTTAAATTTTTTATTTTATCATGTAAACTCCATTCAAAAGCTAGTAAAACAGCTGAACAGATGAAGGGTAACAGATGTCACTCTATATTCCATAATGAAAATTGTCTTACTGACAAGGAAAGTAATCAACTATCACATTCTGAAACCTACCTTGAAATTTCTTCCAGAGAAGCATTGTGATGCACCAAGGCCATGTCCATAAAAATATGCCTTTTTAAATTGCAAG
Source organism: Diploptera punctata (assembly GCA_030220185.1). Classification (NCBI taxonomy): domain Eukaryota; kingdom Metazoa; phylum Arthropoda; class Insecta; order Blattodea; family Blaberidae; genus Diploptera; species Diploptera punctata. The sequence goes on along the minus strand of JASPKZ010008964.1, from coordinate 87,898 downwards.
GCACTAAAATCCAGCACCAAATCTTGCATTTAAAGTATAGGGAAGAAATACAACTCCTGAATAGATAGATTGGATAACCATTACTACCTGCCGCCTGTGCCATGTCCCGTCTCACTCTACTCTGCTCTTACATAAGTAGGGAGTCATTCAACTCTGCACAGTGGGTCGCCATTGCTTGATTCTGGCTTCAATTTCTGTGCTTTGTAGTTAAAAATGGCAGATAATTTTTTTTGGACACAGCCTTGGGTACATCACAATGTTGCTCTGGGATAAATTTAAAGGTAGGTTTCGATGTACAATAGTTGGCAGTTATCTTGTCGGAATTTTTCGATACTGGTTGTAAACAAGCGATGTCAAATTCTGGCAAAAATCATAAAATATTATGAATTGGTCTGTTGTGTTTCAGGTGAAATAATGTGTAATTAACTTTTCAGTTTTTTATTATGAATAAAATTTTATTTGCAGTATGTTAACATATTTTTATTTCCATTGAAACAATTATTTATGCATTATCAATTATAAATAGTAATGGCAATAAGCTACAACTCAGCCAATTAAAAGACATTAAAACATTTAAAAATTGCAAGGACTATAGATCATGTGTGGCCTAAATGAGGTTTGGTAATATATGAAATGGTCTGCAGCCCAAATAAGTAGTGATTGATTTAAAAAGTGCTTTAACACTATTACTCGTCCAAGTTAAGTCTTCACGGCTAGAGAGGAAGTATGTTAGTGCAAGTGTTGCCAAACTATTTCCCTATGGAAGGGAGAATCCCTAAACACGTGTGAAAAATCATTACATGCTTTATTTTAGAAAGAAAAATTATGTTTAAACTGGGAGTCCAACCCTGGATCTCTGAATCTATACGTCAGTGCAATACCTGTTATGCCATTTAAACTTCCGATATGAATGATACATTCTCAATAAAAAAATACTTCGAATAGAAGTTGTCAAATGGCATTGTTGATAGCAATGATTAACGGCCTTCGGATGAAAGGAGAATTGTGGAAAGAAACATTAAGAGGTTTATTTAATAATTAAGATATTTGGTCTGTTTACTCTTACCTCTTATGGTTGTTTTTGTTGAACATATGTTTGAAAGCTTCTGGGCTCAGAAGCCTTGTAGCATATGTTCAACAAAAACAACCATAAGAGGTAAGAATAAACAGCCTGTAATTGCTGAAGATGGAGCTCAGAAGTCTTGAAACATATGTTCAACAAAAACAACCTAAGAATAAACAGACCAAATATCTTAATTATACTGTACTGTAGTTGGTTAATGCAATATTCTACAAACAAGAAGATCTTGGGTTTATGTCCTAATGGGATCAGTATCACGGCCCTGGGGGTCAACTCAGCCTCTAACAAAAATAACTTTTTCTCTTCTCTCCATGGCACGATGGGCCTAGAAGGCCCTTGGCTTACCAGCCGGCTGCTGACCTCACATTCACATGTGCTAATCACAGAGGTAGATGATCAGCCAGTGTATGGGTGACATGTAGTCAGCATGTCGGGTCACCCAGCCATTATAGCTAGTTTTCTCAACCTGGAGTTGCTACTTATTGTAGCTACCCAAATTTCTCAGGATTCTGGGTGAGAACTGTTCCCATACTGGCCGAAATTCAGAGAGAAAATTTCTTCCCCCATGGAGACCCGAACCAGTGCAAGTCCCGTAGCTCTGCACCAAGGCCTCTTGCCTTAACCACTCAGCTACAGCACAGGACAACAAGTAACTAGCAGATGTATGTTCTGGGGGTAACATCTCATGCTGATAGCCCAGAAAGGTAGGAACTTTATCCTCCTACCACCACAAGGGCCTCCTATGTCCTATAATGGGATCACTTTACCTTTAAATTTGTGTTAAAGTTAGATGCAATATTAAAAATTTATATTTAATAAATGTCTGCTAGATACAATCTCTTTCTTGTGTCAAAAGGAAAGGATCATCAACTCAAGAATTTCAGGAGTAACTTGCCTTATCATCTTCATCTTTCTGTGTGTTAGTTCTAGAAGAACTTTTTAGGTCTAAATCAGAAGCCGCCCAAACTTATTTGTACCGCGGGCCAAATGGAAGAAACATCAAGGTGACGTGGGCCATAGGCTCTATTAATAATAATAATAATAATAATAGCTTTATTTTACCTGGCAGAGTTAAGGCCTTAAGGCCTTGTCTACCACTCAACCAGGTTTAAAAAAATACAAAAGAAAAGTCTTAAATCTAAATTACAATATATATATATATAACGACGATTACAAGTTATGAATACAATACAATTAATATTTATAATGTAAAAATTATAGCTGTTGTGGATGATTATTATTAGTATTATTATTTTAATATTTATTTATTTAGCAGGTTTCACAATGTTTCATAATATCTTCCTGCGCCCAATTAATCTACTGTTATTCTCCTCCACATCTCTCTGTCATTCCAATCTCCATCATCCTATCCCTTTTTCTCTCAAGCTTCTCAAAACACCACCAATCCACATTATTTTTGGCCATCCTCTTCTTTTTTATCTTCTACCAAGTGGTACCCATTCTAGTATTCTTATTGGGAATCTGTTTTCTGTCATTTTTCTTACATGACCATACATATTATTATTATTATTATTATTATTATTATAAGCGTGAGTTAATTGCTACTTATCTTGTTATGTCATTACAACAGATTTTACAAGTTCTTGTTCCATTACTGATAGACTAATTTTATGACCTATCCTCAGCATAATTAAATTTATTAGAATACTATGGTCCTACAGGGGCCGGATAGAAAGTGATGGAGGGCCATATCCGGCCCGTGGGCCGTAGTTTGGACGTCCCTGGTCTAAATGATACACACATGTTCTCCAATCATCTCTTAATTGGGCAATGCAAGGATGTCCTGCCATGTGGTTGATACCATATAATGGTTCAAGAGATCCTTGTTCTAAGTATTTTATCTAATATTGCACTTTAATATCTATTACTAACTATGATCTTTGCAAGCTTATAAAAATATTATAAATGATAAAAATATTATAAAAGAACAAAATATGTAATAAGAAATATTGAGGAAAGGGAGGGGGTTATTTGAGGATGACAATGTCAAAAAAATCTAATTTAGAAATACAGTTAATACAGTGCCATTATTTTTGTGATGGTGCCAAGAGCAAGCGATCCTATGCCAGATCGGGATACTAGGACATCATTTACAACATGATCCTTAACAAAGGAAGGTTACTATTTTAATGGTATTGAAGTTGAGAAATACATATGCTTGAATTGAGGGTTACGTATATGAGACTTTACTGGCTGATAACTTGCTTCCAGTATGCTGTGAATTTTCAGCAAATCACGAAAATAATGGCATTGTATATTGTTATATGAAATGCTTTACATTATTATTATTTCTTCCATCTGGATGAGCTCCAAACTCTTCTTCGATGTCAAGAAACACATTTCAAACGTTCTGTTTCTCTTATTGTTAATAGTATCCTTTTCCTATTCCCACTTGATAAATATAAAATGCAATGCGAACTTGGTAAAAAGTGTTTTTAACGCTAATCTTAGATGACACCTTGAAACATTATCAATGTGTTGTTCTTCACGCATTTATAAGTAGAGCCTGGATTTCTATGTAAATATATGTATTTTTTTAATAAGTAGGTAGACCCCCAAACAAAGTTTAATATATGAATTGACTTCCAGCAAGTGTATTCACAGTTTTATTTCACATAAAAACACGTTTTTTTAGAAAAAACAGGGAATATGAAATGAATATTTTCATCATTTTCCACGTAACTACATATTCAAGTACCTTCCTCATATTATAACATAAAACTTTATCTCAATAGGCTGATTCAGTTAAACCATGTGGCAAAATTTGGAATAACTGATGCTGATATCTGCACACTATGAAATGCAGCAAGATTTGAAGATCATCATCTCCTACAGTGTCATCAGTTAAATCAAGACAGACAAAACTTCAAAGACGATGTGAAATTATTTTGAGAAGCTCAGAGAAAAATGGCATTAAAATTCATCGGAGAGCATTTTGTTCAAACAACTCACCTCATAGGATTCATGCTTCCATGATACCGCGATTTCAAACACAGTCGTGTTCATCCTCAGCCATAACTCCAAGTTGGAGTTATGGCTGAGGATGAACACGACTAAGTTTGAAATCGCGGTATCATGGAAGCATGAATCCTATGAGGTGAGTTGTTTAAACAAAATGTTCTCTGATGAATTTTAATGATTATACCTCATAATGTTTACTTCCCAACATTAATTTAATATAAAAATGGCATTGTTTGAACTTTTATAGGAAAAATCATTATGAGGTTTAACTTAACAATTAAATTAAAATTCATTACATCTCACCTCATATCCTGTCTTCTAATTAAAACAGTTACTGCTCATGCTTGATCTGAAAAACATCTAATTGATATAAAGGCTAGTTCAATTACGTAAAAAGAAAAACCAAAAAAGCTCATGGTTTGGGAAAAAATCCACATTCAATAAAATGAGAAAGAAAAACTATTGAATTTAGAAATTCCCAGGGAATTTGACTTGGAGGTTGATCGGTTCACCAACAGATAGAGTAAGAAGCAGTATGCCTGAATGACATAATGTCAGTCAAGATATTAGTGGAGCTGAAACCAGCCACATTCTGAAACCAGTTTAATTATAAGATTGGATATGAGGTGAGGTATAAAGAATTTAATTTAAATATTAAAATAATAGCTTTGTTAAGATTAAATTAAATGTTTCATACCTCATCCATATCCAGTCTTCTAAGTAGACAGCGGTTTCAAATCCTTGGTGAATTCATCTTCAGTACCCTCTCGATGACTGATGTTATGTCAATCAGTAGAACTACTTCTTCTTCCCTTTGTTGGTGCACCAATAAACCTCCCGATCGAATTAGAATCCATGGGAATTTTGAAGTTCATAAGTTTGGATCCAAAGGTTTATTGGTCCACCAACAGAGGGAAGAAGTAGTAGTTCTTCTGATCGATATAACATCGAGAGGGTACTGAAGATTAATCTGCCAAGGATTCGAAACTGCGGTCTGCTTAGAAGACTGGATATGAGGAGTGGTATGAAGCATTTAATTTAATCTTAAATTAAACCGCATAGTGATTTCTTCCTATAAAAATTCAAAATAGCTTTGTTGCTTAATACCCATAATTTGATATTAATACATTGACCACTTGTGTTAATGATGTAATACACTAACATAATATTTAAGTTAATGTTGGGAAGTAAACATTATGAGGTTATATCATTAATAGTTAGTGAAGAACATATTTTTAACGACTCACCTCATACAATTTCAAATTTCTTTGATACCGACGGTTTCAGACAATATCTTGACTGAAGAGGGAAAAGATATCGTCTGAAACCATCAGTATCAAAGAAATTTGAAATTATATGAGGTGAGTCATTAAAAATATGTTCTCCACTCACTATTAACACTAACATAATCTGAGAATTCTCTGTTGGTTTTCATTGTACTGTCAGAATCAAATCACTAGAGCAATTGGATGAAATCTAGTGTTCAGCTGCAATTGACAAGTTCCATTATACATTTTACCAGTAAGTTATGTGCTTTTTCGCACTTCTGTTTTAATTAATAAATTAATGAGTCATTTTAACATCTTACCTCATATTTCATGTTTTTCAAACACGGTAACTATAGTTTTCAAATGATCTTGTCATTCATTTTCAACCGCCAAAATGAATGACAAGATCATTTGAAAACTATAGTTACCGTGTTTGAAAAACATGAAATATGAGGTAAGATGTTAAAATGACTCATTAATTTATTAATTAAGAACCTCATAATGTGTTTCCCAATTTTAACTTTGAATTCTGTTTTAATGTTCTAAAAAAAGTTTCAGTTTTTAGCAGATATGAAATAAATATTTTTATTGTTTTTTGGTGCACAAAAATCCAGGCCCTATTTGTAATATTAAAGCAGATTTAAAATTGCACTACACGCATATAAAGTATACATAATGAAAATGAGTCCTTTCCAAATTTTTTTTTTATTTAAAAATATTACATTGAAATACATGCAAAACATGTGCAAATAAGACCAAAACAGTGCACAATACCGTTTGATTGTTGTGTGTGATTTACGTGTGCATCACTTACTGGAGCAGGGGGATATGCTCGAGGCGGGGCATGGTGTACCTCCCTCTGGGTAGGACATGTCTGCCATAGGAATATCTTCACCCTGTCAAATCACAATCAACATATCCACTTATAATTTTCAATGTTTTTATTTAAATTAACATTTTCCAATCCTGGATAGAATCTAATTTAAGAAAGAAATATTATTTATATTATTTTTGGTCTGGACATCTTACCTCAATATTAATGTTATTAATATTAATATTGAGGTAAGATGTCCAGACCAAAAATAATATAATTAAAATAACCTCAAAATATAACTTCCTAAAATTAAATATTAAGAAATATTATATTTGAACCGGGATTTGAACCCTGGACCTCTCATTCTCTGTACGAGTGTGCTGTCCAATTACACCATTTAAACGACGATACAAACATTAAAATTTATTTCAACTTATACAATTTTCGTTCTCAATAAAAATACTTCTGAATAGAAGCTGTCAGTTGGCGTGATGGTAGCGACAGCTATTAGCCTTCCGACGAACAAGAAATGTATAAGTTGAAAGAAATGTTAATGTTTGTATCATCGTTTGAATGGTGTAATTGGACAGCACACTTGTATGGAGAATGAGGTCCAGGGTTCAAATATTAATTTTTCTTTCTTAAATTATATCCACTTATAATTTAACATACCAATTTCTTATTTAAGTAAAATTTTATCACCTCACCCCAAATTTTTCTTCTTCTTAGACTGGTTTTGTGTCCTTCTTTGGTTCCATCCTCAGTACTTTCAGAAAGAGGCAGTTTTCAATAGCTTGACACACAAAGTAGTAAACATACCCACGAACAGAGAAAATTATGAAAAAGAACAAATAATCAACGTAGATACAAAAAATGGATTTGAAGCATGATACACAAGAAAATAAACACGTTCTAAAGACAAAAATGTATTAATCGAAGTACACTTCAAAAAGAAAAAGAAGAAAACATAAAATTCAAGAAATTCACTTACCATTCATTGAAGCACCATAAGTTTAATTTTTTTAAATTTTAACAAACGATTGGCACACTTCAGCATTATTAGATTAATTAGATCCAAAAAAAAAAGAGAAAATAGAAGAAGAAAACAAATTAGTGATTTATCAGATTAAATGTGGGGAATGTAAGTTTACGCAGGAGAAACAAAGAAAAATTTTAAAATCAGAGTAAACGAACATCTCAGGGATGTCAAGAATGGAAAAGTGGAAAAACCTGCAGTAGCAGCCCATGCATGGTCAGAAAAACATCAAATCGAAAGAAGGGCTAAATTAATAAAACAAATAGAAAAACCCAAAGATCTCATGGTTTGGGAAAAAAATCTACATAAAAAACTAGAAAGGAGAAGTTAATGAACTTTGAAATTCCTAGGGGAAAGTGATTTGATTTCGAGGCTCTACAGTCTACGAAAAGAGAGAGCAGGAGGCGGCTCTTCAAGATGATGTTACTATTGTAAAAATACTGAGGATGGAACTGAAGAAGTTCCTCAAACTGGTCTAAGAAGATGAAGATGAATACATAACATTATTAAAAAAATTCAAGAAATTCAATATTACATTGGCACCGATAAATAAATTTAGCCTTGGTAATCTATTAATAACCAATAAGAAATTTAACACCCCAGATAGTAAAAAGTCTGGAATTTATCAAATTAGTTGTAGAGACTGCAATAAAGTATACATAGGAAAAACAAAAAGCAATTTGGACACTCGCACAAAGGAACACTTTAGAAATATTAAAAATGGTGAAATTGAAAAATCAGCTATTGCAGCACATGGTTTGTTGGAGAGTCATAAAATTGAAAAAGAGGCCAAACTTCTAAAACATTTGGAAAAATCTTTAGAATTGACAGTTTGGGACATGATATATATTCAGAAGAACAAATTTAAATCCATGAATTTTGAAATTGATGAAGAACAGAACCTGATATTGAAGTTCATCAAATCAACACCAGATGGCAATGCTATAGATGGAGATTCCAACGAAAATCTGGTATTCATAATGTCGGTTGAAAATGGGAGGGATGTTTCCTCATGAAAATTGCAGTTCCCATGTTTAAGAAAACAAACTATGAGGTAAGATATAAAAAATGACTCATTCTTCATGAAACTATGAGTTGTTAAATTAGACTTCTTTACAAGATCGGTTATAAAGTCAAGGAAAGAATACTAGAATCAGTGCCATTTGGTAGAAGAAGAAAATGATGACCAAAAATAATGTGGATTGATGCCGTTTTGAGAAGCATGAGGGGAAAAAAGGATTGGAAGATGGAGAATGGAATGACAGAGAGATGTGGAGGAGAATACAGTAGATTAATTACCAGTAAGTGCAGGAAGATGTAAAAACTACTAGATAAATAAATTTAAAAAATCAGAAATCAAACTGGCTCCACTAAGCATGAGTTAAGTTATATTAAAGTTATAACCAAATAGATGATTTATTTTAAAAACATGTCATTTCTTAAGTCAACATGGTCATACACTTACCCCCCGTTGATAAATAGAAGGCCCTGGACTGCGAGAAGCACTATTTGTGTTGGTGGACCTCTGCATTGTTCTGTCTTCGTAACGCGTGCCTCCCTGGCTTGCCATTGGACGATTCAGAGTACTATTGGCATTATTCGGAGAATTTGGACCTGCATTTCTTGCAGCAACAGTCTTTGTCACAAAATCTTGTTCTTTCCAGCCATGTTTTTTGTACACTTCTCTCAGTTCTTGATGCTGCCACATTGTGAATAATACTTGACCTGCAAATTTCAGAACTCTCGGCGTGTACTTCTGCCTCTGTCGAGTGATGTTCATCAGGCGTTCAACACCACCAGCCTCGAGCAGCGACCTGCAAACATAACACATTATTTACATCTAGCAAACACTAAGTATGCCATGGTTATTCTTAGACATGGAATTTTGCCAATCTCCTGGAGCTGAAATCTTTTTAACAAGGGAACTGTTAACCATTGCATGTGAAAACTTACCTTGAAATTTCTTTCAAAAAAACGCGTTAATGTACAATCACCATGTCCAAAAAATTATCTGCCATTTTTAACTGGAAGACTCTAAAACCAAATTCCAAATCTCTCATTTAGGCTATAGGGAATTGGTACAACTGCTGAATTAGCAGATTGGAAAACCCTCACTACCTGTCGTCTGAGCTGCATCCAGCTTCACTTCCCTTCACTCTTACTCATGCACGGAGTCCATATGCTCCATACAGTGGGTTGCAATTGCTGGATTCTGGCTTCGATTCTTGTGTGCCTTACAGTTAAAAATTGCAGATAATTGTTTGAACACGGCCTTGATACATCACAGTGCATCTCTGGGAGGTTTTGGCATGAAATGGTTAACAGTTCCCTTGTTAGGAATAAAGTAAAAAAATGAACTGGATACTTTACAACTCGCCTCATATAATACGACCCTCTCACTTTATGTTTTGGAGATCAACACCCCAATTCTCAACAAAATTCTGACTGCATGATGTGTACTCCATAATGTCAATTCATTAATTTTTTTATGATTCTTAGGGAGTGGATATCAGAGATATAAACTGGATTCAGTTAGCTGAGATAGGGATCAGTGAATGCAGCATTGAATCTGTATGTTCAATAAGCCATAGAGTTAGTTAGTTCTGTTTGAACAGTACAATGTATCTGATATAACATTATCAGGATACATGCAGTAAGGGATTAATAAAGATACTTTTTTAGGAGTCCACACTATGAGGTATACTTATTTAGGTAAAATATTTTATCACTCACCTCAAATTATTATTCTTTTTTTTTAAATTTTGAACTAGTTTCAGAACTTTAGGCTTTAGTTCCATTTTCAGTAATTTCATCTTGAAGAGCTGCCTTTCGCTCCCTCTATTGATAGACTGAAAAACCTTGAAAGCAAGTCATTTTTCCTGAGAATTTAAAAGTTCATTAATTTCTCTTTTTTTTTAATGTAGATTTCTTTCCCAAACAGTTTGGGAAAAAATCTACATTAAAAAAAAAAAGAGAAATTAATGAACTTTTAAATTCCCGGGGAAAATGACCTGATTTCAGTGTTTCCCACTGTTTGTGGGAAAAATCTACTTAAAAAAAACAAAAAGAAAAAATTAATGAAAATTGAAATTCCTGGGGAAAATTACACGATATTGAGGTTTTTCATTCTACCAACAGAGGGAGAAAAAGGCAGCTCTTCAAGACGACAGAACAACGGTCACAAAATTACTGAGGATGGAACAGAAGTGTAAAGTTCCGAAACTAGTTCAAAATAAAAAAAAGAATAATAATATGAGGTGAGTGATAAAAAATTTTACCTAAATTAATAAAGATATTTACCGACCTTGAGAATTCAGCATTCTTCTTAATAACTTCATTCAGTGTTGCAAGGACAGCTGCTATTGTATCATCTGAAGTGCCCTGATCATGTTGTGCATTTCCTGATGGCAATTTTTGTACAAGATCCCTCATTGCATATTTTCCTGAAAAATCAAAATACAATCAAGTTACAATCTTCACCAACAGACAAGTTACATTATACATTACACCCCTCTTTTACACTTTTCAACGGACTATAGAGAAAGTGGTGTAAATTAGGGGAAAGTGTAAATTGTGGGAAAAAAGGTGGAGCTAACAATTTGATCTCCATACACTGTAACCATTCCAGAACATGCAGTAAAAAACATTCGATAGTCGTGTAAACAGCTGATGATGGAGAACATGTTTCTCCGATACTGCAGTGCTGTGTTTATAAAACATAGATATATGAGGTAAGAAGAATTTATGATTAATTTGATTCTTATAATATAGAATATTGGCTAAATAATGTAAAATGTTACTTTTTTTTAAACAAATTAACACCATGAGGTATACTTTATTTACGTATAATTTTACAACTCACCTCATATTTTTCTTCTTACTAGACTAGATTTGGCACCTTGTTTGGTACCATCATTCATATTTCCACGACCAATTTTTTGTCGTCCTGAAGAGCCATCATTTGCTCCCTCTGTTGGTAGACTGAAAAACCTCAAATCAAGTCATTTTCCACAGGAATTTCAAAGTCTGCAGTGGCAGCCCATGCATGATCAGAAAAAGATCTTATCGAAAGAAAGGCTAAATTAGTAAAACAAATAGAAAAATCCAAAGAACCGACTGTTTGGAGAAAATCTACATTAAAAAAAAAAGAAAAGTAGAAATTAATAAACTTTGAAATTCCAGCGGAAAATGACATGATTTCGAGATTTTTCAGTCTACCAACATATGGAGCAAAAGACGGCTCTTTGGGACAACTAAACAAGTCTTGGAAATACCAACGATGGTACCAAACAAGGTGCCGAAACTAGACTAATAAGAAGAAAAATATGAGGTGAGTGATAAAATTATTCATAAATAATGTAATGTGTATTTTGAACAGTTATAAACATAAAATTACTTCCTTCACATAAAAAATAAATAACATGGAGAATTACAAAAATCGAAACAAGTTCTCAGAATTAATAAATTGCATTAAGAAGTAATATTACGAGGCTCTTCTTAATAAATAAGGTAAATCTGGAGTCATCATAAAAAGTTATGAGGTAAGTTGACTCCGGATTTACCTTATTTATTAAGTTGTCAGAAACTGCAGGAAAATTTCATATGGTTTCTGGATCCAAACCAAACAAAGTCCGTAAAAAATTAATAAAAATAAGTAAATAAAAACAATAACTGAATAGCTAAAACAGTAAACTTAGAGCAACACACTACATAAGCAGTTGTTAGAAGCATGTACAAAATAATGGAAAGAAACTATAATGGAAAAAACAATTCTTTCACAGGAGATTTAAAAACATTTTGTTTTTAATAGTGAGTGGAGAACACTTTAAACGACTCACCTCATATAATTTCAAATTTATTTGATACTGGCGGTTTCAGACTATATCTTGTCCCTCTTCAGTCATGACTTCCACTGATGAAATTCTCTGGTTGTTGATTTCTTCAACAACCAGAGAATTTCATCAGTGGAAGTCATGACTGAAGAGGGACAAGATATAGTCTGAAACCGCCAGTATCAAATAAATTTGAAATTATATGAGGTGAGTCGTTAAAAATATGTTCTCCACTCACTATTAATGATATAATATCATAATGTTTACTTCCCAATATTAATTTAAATACATTTTGTTTTGCCAAAGTAGTACATAGATTGGATTCAAATGGTGTTGCAATCAGCTAACCCAGCTTTGTTTGGTGCAATGAACATGCCCTCCTCTTTATCGATAGTATTGAGGCTAGATAATCAAATAAATTTAATATCTTTGATCTTGAATGAACCAAATGAATGCTAGGTAGCGCAAAGAGCATAAGTATCATCACACATTGCTTTGGCAAGAACCACTGTCATGACCAGTTCCATTACCTCTGCTTCTTCATCTTTGAATTTTTTATGCTGAAGATTGATATGATGTAACATAAATAGGGGGAAAATAAAATTCCAGACATGTAAATTTGAGAATTTTAATATATTGTGTATATAGGAAAAATGTTGTAATAGGCAGGAAAATGTTAAGGGCACCCGGTACTAATTTCCTTGCAATTTGGTTTAAAATATGCAACATACAAAAATAATTTTTTCAGCTTATTCTTAAGTTAAGTGCATGAACATTATGTCACTAATTAAACAAGTCTTCCTGAACATAATGGCAGTCTGGTTAACTTTTTAGACAAATTTCTTCATGAGTAATTTAAAATACAAAAAAATGAAAATAGAAAATCCAACTTCTTAAAAGTATTGTCTTGCTACAATGTTCTCAAAAATTACTTATCCAATTGTTTCCAAAATTTAGTATGTTATTGTCCATAGTTCATTTGACAATAATAAGGTTTGCTTGTGTTCAGATATGGATTGTGATTTATTTAAAAAAATTCAAAGACCAAAAAATGTTGCATACTTTTTTTTTTAAATTTCAAACACTATCAATAGCACAAAGATACAGTTACCTTATTATTATAGAGTTCTTTAAACTGCATATCCATGCCAAACACTATTCTCCTATCTTTCATAGTTTCAGAGAAAAGTGTACCAAAATATGGAAAAATACAAGTTACGGGAAAATGCAAAAAACAAAGAATGTGCACATTAATAGAACATAATGACACCATTTTTAAAAATCTATTTTTATGGGTTTAACTGTCCAAAATCGACAAAACAATATTACACATCAATAAAATAGACCTTCCTGGATTTTTTGAAGCAAAAGGAAAAAAAATCAAAATTTTTTAACCCAAATAAGTACTGGGTGCCCTTAAATGCAGGAACGTAAAAATGAGGTAATACTGTATTTCTAATTTTAAATTACTCCTAAAGGCCTTGTTTTGTATCTTATTCAATCTTGTGTATTTAGCTACAGGTCTCAGAATTCTCATTTATGCAGTGTCATTTTTTTTTTAAGTTGCGTGGATAATTGCCCCCGATATCATTTTGATCTGTATTGCAATTCCCCTCTCCACGTTCTAGTTTCATTACCAAATCTAATTGCTGGCTTTAAATATGTGAATTTATTTACCTACTTACATGTTTTAGTGCAGGACTAATTTTTTCAAGGTCAAATCAGCTGTGAAATTAAAACCACAGTGAATTTATTAATTAAAATAAACCTCATAGTATCATTTTCTTTAAATATTAATGGTAAATCTAATAATTTCTTTAACTGCCTCTGGAGAGTTATGAACCTAGCATGTTTGTCACAATATCCAGGAAGATAATCATCATCTTAATAAATACCAATGAGTTCTTTGTTGCGCTGATCAATGGCAAGGTTTCTTAAAGCTGTTGCCACAGCACAGACAACTCGGTCCACCTCCATGCGTAACAATTCCACAAGGATTGGAAGACCCTTCTCCTTGCGAACAGCTGCCCTCATTTCAATGCTTGGTTGCCAGTAGCAAGCGGCTAGGTTCTGGAGTGCACCTGCTGCTGCCTCCAACGTCTCAGGATTTGAGCAGCTTTGAAGTAGAGAAAGATACGACTGCACAACCTACAAAAAAAAAGCAATTCACATATTTCATGCAAAAATGCTGCAATTCCAAACATAAGCACATGGGAGCAGATGAATGATAAAGTATCAACATAATGTAAAGTGCAGCAAGGAATTTTTTTAAGTAAAATATTATCACATTTCATTTTTTTCTTCTTCTTGGACCAGTTTCAGGACTTTCTATGGTTCCATCCTCAGTATTTTCATGACCATTGTTATGCCATCTTGAAAATGCTGAGGATGGAAGTGAGGGAATGAGTCATAGGCCCAACATGCAATCTCCATAACACTGGTCAACATGATTTTTGTCTCATGAGTACCAATAGTTGTACTTAATGCAGTTTCTTATCGTGTTTTCAAATATGTATTCGGAATTTCTCCATCACCCACAGTTTTTTAATTTCAATTAATGGATTTAAATAATTATTTTTTTAATAAACATAGATTTCTTCTTGGAAAATCTTGGTGCAGTTAGCAATGAGCACGGAGAACACTTTCATCAGGAGATTTCAGCTATAGAAAAGAGATATCAAGGCAAATGGATTAATATGCTGGCCAATTATTGTTGGACCATCAAGAGGGAAAATATAGCAGAAAATCGTCATTTCTACTTTCTAGGTGAGTCCAAATGTTCGAATATTGTGTAGTTACGAATGTAGAAAATATTAAAATGTTTGAAATTATAAATGCTTTTTCTCTTGGAAACTTTGCATGATGGAGAAAAACCAATATCATATTTGAATTCAGGAGAAAAAATACTATCAGAATCACATATTTTTCTTTCTGAGACAAAAAACAAGTTTCTTTTTGTTGCTCAATGTAATCAAACCCCGAACCTTCAATTTTATTTATTGATGCTCTGACCAGTGAACTAATTCAAGCTACCTACCCTTCCAAGCATTAATCCTCTTTTTACCTTTCTCCCTTGATCCACATCCAATGCAATAAATCATAGTAATAGCTTTAGCTTCTCAATATTAATTTAATAAATAATGCTACAGCTGTGTAAAGTCCCTTCATGTCTTCTTGAAGTATAAGCCATTCAATGTGTATTTGCGAATGATGATCCATTGCATTGGATGAGGGACCAAGAGATTAAGATAAAGAGAGGATTTATGCTTGGATGGGAAGGAAGCTTGAATTAGCTCAGTAGTCAGAGCATCAGCACGTAAAATTAAGTTTTGGGTTTCAATTCCCGGTTCAAGCAAAAATTTTTCTCTCCACCATTGATTACAAAGAAAAAGATTTCCTATAATCATGGTTCCTAAACTTAATATTTTCTGAATTATGGTCTTATTTTGTAAGAGTAGCACATCTTCTACTCTAAGCACTATGGCAACAAACAAAATAATTATTGCATGTAGATATTTATTACTACTAAGTAGCACATATTGTTTATAGCTACATCAAGCAATAACTAAAGACAAGAGTAATTAATTTATTACAGTAATGCCAGGGTTTGAGATGGGGAGGGATAGTATATCCGTTTTTCTTTTCTTTTTTATTTTAATTATTTAAACCCAACCCCATACTTCTGAACTAGAGACGCACCATCATGTAATTGTTTTCAAATATGATTACTTCGATTTCAAAACAAAGAAATTTCCTACTGACCGAAGAGAATCAGGTGATATATTACTGAAATTTCCTTCAAAAATTACAAGCATACACAATATAACAAAACTTGTATTATTGTATTGCCATTCATAAAAATAATTAATTAGTTTGTACTCTATTATATTAAAAATGCCTAATCCTTTGCTTCATCCATTTCTTGAATGACGTCGTGACAGGTTTTATCATGGTGGCAGATAAGATTTGAACAAATATATACACAAAAATTTCTATTGTTTGTATCAAGACAAATATATCAGCAGCTTAACAGCAAAATGAGATAGATTGCAGGAAATTACAAATTATGAAAATATGAGTGATAGATTTTCTATTTGAAGGGTACAGTTAAGTCACTTGCTTACATGAAACCTAGAAATTGGACTTTTAATTATACAATGTATCTACTTCTTTACCTGCTTGCCAAAACTTTGAACGTAAATAAAGTGATGATTAACTTGACTTTTTTTTAGAAATTAACACTATGAGGTATTGTTTATTTATTAAAAAATGTACCACTTCACCTCATATATTTCTTCTTATTAGACCTGTTCATAGAAATTTGATTTTGAGGTTATTTTTGAGTCAGCTATTTTGAATCCGTTTTCCTTTTTAGACTTGAGTTATCTTTAAATAGACTTTTTAGGAATTAACACTATGCTCAGAAATACATCAAATGAAAATAACAGCTAAATTAATAAAACAAATAGAAACAACTAAGGAGCTCACGGTTAGGGAAAAAAATTTACATTAAAAAAAGTTAATTTTGAAATTCCTGGGGAAAGTGATTTCATTTTGAGGTTCTTCAATCTACCAACAGAGGGAGCAGGAGGCAGTCCTTCAAGACGACATAAAAATGGCCAGGAAAGTAGTAAGGATGAAACTTAATTAGGCCCCAAAACCAGTCTAATAAGAAGGAAATGAAGTGAGGTGGTGATTAACTGTTTCTTTTACTGCTTCAGACTTCTAAAAATGTAGTCCTTTCCTTGCAGAATCAAGTAGTACCTCAAACTTAATTTTAACAATAAAGTGGCATTCCTGGTTCTTTGTCTGTACCCTACATTTGTTAATTTACAGAAGCTTTTGTTTGTATATACATCTTTTCAACTTACAAAAAGGTATGTGATGAATGTGTATATTTGGGGACAAAAAATAATGCTGGTGGAAGTCGTGATGCTGAAGTTAATGAGAGGATAAATAGAGATAAATAAGCAATATCAGAATTAAATGCTGTTTTATGGGATCAGAATATAAGTTCTAAAAAAAAAAACAAATATTTGTAATACAATAATAAGGAGTACAATGACATATGATGCAGAAACATGGGAATCAAAATCTAGAACAGTAAGTCAATTAAATTCTGCAAAAATAGATTTTTGTAGGTGTTCAGCTGGAATTTCTAGAAGATATAAAATAAGTAGCAATGTAATTAAATGAAAGATGAATGTTCAAACTTCAATTGTGGATTTCATAATAAACAATTAAAATGGAAAGGTCATGTTATAAGAATGTCAGAAGACAGATTCCCAAGAAGAATACCAGAATGGGTACTATTTGGTAGAAGAAGAAGAGGACGGCCAAAAATAATGTGGTTTGATGGTGTTTTGAGCAGCATGAGGGGGAAAAAGGATTGGATGATGGAGATTGGAATGACAGATGTGGAGGAGAATGACAGTAGATTAATTGGACACATGAAGATGTTGTGAAACCTGTTAAATAAATAAAAAATTGTGTGAGTTTAGTAAGTTGAAAGCCATTCCATTTCTATTTTCATCCCACCTCAAGCACTGAGTATTCGTCTACCAGTTAGATACTGGCTCTATCCAAACATGACTAATGTTTGATATCAAATATCTCTAATATTTGATAGATCTTACAATGGAACTGTCAATCTTTGGATGCAGAAACCTACCTTGAAATTTCTTCCGGAGAAGCATTGAAATGAACAAAGGCCTGGTCCAGAAAATTATTTGCTGCTTTTAACGGCAAGGCACTAAAATCCAGCACCAAATCTCTCATTTAAACAATAGGGAACTAATACAACACCTTAATTGGCAGATTGAATAACCCTCACTACCTGCCATCAGTGCCACATTCCACCCCACTTAATCTGCTCTTACCCAAGCAGGGAGACTATCTGCTCTGTACAGAAGGTTGAAATTGCTGAATTCTGGCTTTGATTTCCATGCCTTGCAGTTAAAAAGTCTGATGTTTTGGATTCAGCCTTGGTACATCACAACGCTTCTCTTGAGAGAAATTTAAAGGTATATTTTAGCATGCAATGATTGCAGTTCCCTTGTTAGGGAACTTGATATCAGAAATATGAATGGAATTCAGTGACTGAGAACATGGACAAGTGGAGGGTTTTCGTGAATGCAGTATTGACTCTATGGGTTTCATAAACCAAATCACCCTAATCTAGAGGAGGTAGAAAAATTGAATCAAAAAGTTTTAAAGAGTTCAGTATGCAAGAGAGACAACAACTGCAATTTGTTTCCCAAAAATTGTCATTACCTCGGGTTGCCAAAGCAATTCCATTCCTTTAACAGGTTCCGTCCTCTGGATGGTGCTTCGACTTGTACTAGCTGCCTCTTTTTGCTGCACAGGCTGTGTTTCCTTCTTCTTTTTACTGGCTCCAAAACAGCCCAAATTATCGCCTGTAAAAAAGAAAAAACCTAGCAATAATATAACTTTTCACTCACACATATCAATTTTATAACAATGCCAGAGCACGTAATATTGTAGTAATTAACTATAAGAAAATGTCAATCTTTTTAATTCAAATTTTTGAGTTTCATTTTTTGAATGAAAATGTATTTTGGAATGATAATTTGAGAAGGTATCTTCACACCATAATTTTGACACTAAGTCACAGTCTATTTCACTAGATCTCTTTCTATTCTACTTTCACAGAGGCTACTAAACCTGCTTTTCGAATCACTCTTTCAAGATATCACAAGTTGCTACATGTTTTACTCAAGTTTACGCAAATATTTGTTGTTGGATAATTAATTTTTCTCCTTCAAGCAATGAAATTTACTACTTACATTAGTATTTTTATGTTCATTTAAATTAATATATTATCTACTTTTTACCCTTCATTCATTAAATAAACACATATTGTAGGGACACTATTTAATTACTTATTTTTATTGCAACTCACAAATGAACTGTCAACCATTGCACGCTGAAACCTACATTGAAATTTCTCCCAGAGAAGCATTGTGATGTACCATGGCTGTGTCCAAAATATTATCTGCCGTTTTAACTGCAAGACACTAAAATCCAGTGCCAAATCTCTCATTTAAACTACAGGGAAGTAATTCTCATTTGATGGATTGAATAAGCCTAACTACCTGTCATCTGTACCACATTTGCCTCACTCCACTCTACTCTAAGGGTCGAATGTTTGAACGCATTAGACAGTAAAAGGCGTTCTCTGCTGATAAAGTTTCATCCAAACACATTTTTCTTACTCAGAAATCTATTCACGCAGTAATAATTGTAAGCTACCTGACAAGGTACCTTAAGATCGTAGCTCAAGATATAAACTTATGTGAAAATCCCGAAGGGAACCGATGGTAACCGATGTAGTTTGAAACTTATCCAAGATGTCGGACCTTGAAGACTTCGATCATGTTTTCGGTATACACGGAGAAGAGGAATTTGATAGAGTCTACCAAAGAATTCAACTGGAAGAACAGGAGAATTGGCGTAATATTGCGCATTGCAGACGTGTTTGTATACGGTGTTATTTGCGGGATGCAAGCATAAATGCATTCCTCTATAGCAGACGAAAATAACGGAAGTGGTTTTATCGCTGAGAATTCTAGGTAATTCATTGCCAATATTACGAAAACGTGAACATTCATGCATGACCGGTAAGGCAGCCGTTAATTCAATCTCAGCTCACCAGTGATTGGAAGTAATTTGAGTAGAGACTAATGTATTTGCATACGACCCTAAGTCAAGCAAGGATGTACATCTGCTATGCACAGTGGTTTGCCATTGCTGGATTCTGGCTTCAAATTCTGTGCCTTTCAGTTAAAAGGGTGACATTTTTTTGTACATGGCCTTGGTACATCATAACGTTTCTCTGAAAGAAATTTCTAGGTAGTTTTCAGCAGGCGGTTGTTGGAGTTCCCTTGTTAGTTATAAGATCAATTATTGTAAATTTGAAGTGGTATAAAAGGCCTTATGGCCTTAACTCTGCCAGGTAAAAGAGCAGCTATTATTATTATTATTATTATTATTATTATCACATGTGACTATTTTGTATTTATAGTACATTTTAACTGGGATGGATCTACACTTTTGGGGCTCTAAACCTTGAGTGTGGTGTGACAACACTGTGACACCCTTCATGGCCCTAAGGAGGAACTTAATGCCCTAACAGGTGTCAAGAAAGTGATAGTAACAACAGATTTGTATTAAAGGCAGTGATAAGTATATGCAAGATGTTGAGTTGTAGAATATTCACAAACAGAGGAAAATGGATAAAGAGGAAAACCTGTTTGGTGGGTGTCATCAGGATTAAGGTCCCTGAAACTTATACCCAAGCCGCCAAGCTCTGAAGTTTAGGTTATATGAGGGGTAAAGAGAGAATTCACCCTCTACTGCCAATAAGGATATGGTTGTAGTGGGAGTAGATGTCTGCCACAACCAATCACTGCTCTTGACACAGCTATAGCATGCTAGTAAGGTTTGAAATTGCCGAGATGTTGTCAGCTGTATGTCTGCTAACCACATACATAAAGTGGCCACTCCCACTGAATATCCATATCGGCAACACTGTTGTGAAAACTTCAGGACCGGAGAATGCAGTATAACTTGCATTATTTTTTCATAGATCAACTCGTGTATTATAAAAAAATATTGTGCTTTTTAGTGGATTGTGGATTTGAACAGTGTCATTGTCTAATAGAAATATCACAGCTGCTTAAGAAAAACATTAATCAGATTGCTGACAAAATAAATTTGGATATTTTGGCAAAATATAAGAATATCCTTGGAGTTGTAAATTTTGTAAACGCAACCAACAATATAAAACCTGAAACAATTCCCTCATTTGTTAGAGCTCTTTTAATCTTGACCATCATATTGTCAGGTTTTGGCCGGTTCCTGTTTACTTATATTCTGACATAAATGAACACACAGAATATGTTTAAAATGTCACTCAACACTTTATTTCTTTCCACAGTTATCAATAAACTTTTATTCGCAATTATAACTCACAATCTTCTTTTAATGTTTACCATAGTCACAACTATTTTCACAGTCACTGCCGAATCTGTTCACCAAAATTTCTCATACACTCAACTTATTGCTATCCAACATGTGACTGATGGGGCCTCCTGCCTTTGCCTTATTTATATATGAGTGAGGAAACTTCTAGGCATAACTTTGAGATATTTCAAAGCGTAGAAGCCTCTGGCGACTGATCTTTCCTGAAAGGAGGAAGGAGATGTTAGCGGAAACATCTGGTAAGACACTCCAGATGCTTCGGCCATTTGTGCAAGCCCTTTAACTAGCGATTGGAAACTTGCAAATCTACTCTGACCAATGCGAGACCACCATTCTTGCCCTGCCCACGCAATTCAAACAACGCATAACAATATCATTACAAAACTGATCTTTCTGCATACTTTACTCAGTGCAGTATCACTGCATTCGTTATGAGGTGATGATTTAATACTTCTTAGTAATTTATCAGACACATATTTTTACATGCTACATGTCTAAAACACGTCAATAACACATTATTCTGTACCAAGACACCAGAAATTATGGGTTTCTTACATCAAAACACTCAGACAACATACCTGAACCTGTGAAAGTGTGTAAGTAGTTTTGTCCCACCCTGTGTAATATTTTCTACTTTGAAATCAAAATCACAGGATTTTAAAACAGAGAATATGTTCTGGAAAATATAAATACTCAGCACAAGGGTTAAAGGATGAACAAAAACAAAGATAAATATACAGTGAGTTTTGAAAAAGGTTCAAATTTAAATTGATCACTTCTCACCAAACGATAAATTTAATTTGAAAAAAAAAAATGCCCAAATCGGGATTTTAACCCAATGTCCCTGATATTATACACCAGTTGGCAACTTAAGGAACACAAGTCAAGTATGGTTGTACAAGATTTCCATTCCTGCACTTTTTTATTATAAATAACCAAATATCTAATGTAATTAATAAATTACAATAGGAAGTCTCAAGACAAGGATGCCGGATGCAGTCTCTGGCAAAACGTCAGGGAACTACAAGCCTCAAGACCATGGTCAACAGTCCGGAAATCTTCTACAAGTTCATTTAGGAAATTTGTTTATTTCTCCAGTAAATTTTAACTTTTCTGGGTTAAGGGCAGAGTTGGAATATTGTATCCCAGCAATGTTGAATTATCATATATCAAATGCTCTCTATCTCTCTCCCTCTACAACAATTTACGATATTGCAATCAAATTTTTAAAAATTATATTTCACACTTCCATAATTGCATTAAAGGTATTTCATTGTGTTACTCTTATTCCTGACTGCAAAAATATATTCAACTTACCTCTACTTTTGTAAAAAAAATACTATTTTAAATTTTTTTATAAATTACAGATAGGATTAGAATGCTTCCAGACCTTTCTCAGAATTCTATAGCAAAATGTCAAGTAAACCAGCCCAACCTTGTAAAATGCTGTTCCTTGTTTGCTTTGTGCCAGCTCATGTACAAACATACATGCAGCGTTAACATGCAACATCCACTAGCTGTTTCTACCCCAGGAATGTCCTTAGAGGCTGTGTGTTTATCAGGACCATAGTGCAGCCAATTGAAAATTTCATCGTTCAAACAATTCATAAATGTTTCTGTAATGCATGGCACAATCCCTGCAGTCAAACTAATGCATATTTCTGCGCGGAGAACATATTTTTATCGACTCACCTCATATAATTTCAAATTTCTTTGATACCGACGGTTTCAGACAATATCATGTCCCTCCACGAGTGGAAGCCATGACTGAAGAGGGACATGATATTGTCTGAAACCGTCGGTATCAAAGAAATTTGAAATGATATGAGGTGAGTCGATAAAAATCTCCACTCACTATTAATGATATAACCTCATAATGTTTACTTCCCAATATTAATTTAAATATAATGCATATTTAATTATTAATTCATAATAACTTGGGATAGAAAATTAAACTCTTTAAAGTAGATATTCTCTATGCCTTAAGGGCCACCCAGAAGTAACTATGTTGTATGCTTTGCAAAAAAATATATGTAAAATCCAAATTTAATTTTCTCTGTTTCTAGCTAAGATAAACAACATAACAATAGCAACAGATATATTTCTTTATAATTATTAAATATAAATGTTACACAAAATAAAATTTATTTTTCATCTTTTCGTACACTTTTCTCTGTAACTATAAAAGATATAAAAATAATGTTTGTCTTGAGTTTTATTAAAATAATGTAGAATTATCTCAGTGCCATGCATAGTTCAATTAAAAATGCATATACATACATATCATTTACAAAAAGATTGTGTTTCAATATTTTTTTAATTAAACTCAAATAAATGAAGCATATACATACTATAATACATATATATATATATATATATATATATATATATATATATATGTGGAAATAACTGAACAATTCGTTTTTTAAAAAATATACCAAAAATGTAGAAATATATGAGTTCAGAGTAAAGGTGGACCAAGTCCACATTTTTATTGTTTTGTGAAAAATTGATATAAAGTTAAAGTAATACACCATTGCAGATGAAGAATTAAACATTAATTTTTACAGTGAAAAAAGGACAAATACTATATTTGATTCACCTTTGCTCACAAGAATTATTGATGTATTGAAGAATTATTGATATATTCACGTATAACTAGGATTTTCAATTTTTGGACTTGCTCCACTACATATTCTTTTGCATAAAATTAACATATAAAATAGTTATAAAGAAATATGCCTGCTGTTGTCATTATGCTAAGGAAGGGTTGTTTAATTGGTGATATAATTTTCATTGAATTATCTTACCTGGAAGTAGAGAAAATTAAATTTGAATTTTATATATTTTTCGCCAAGAATACAACAAAATTACTATCTGATGTACTTGCTTGTCTTTAACACAAATTAAAAACTTCTCAATGGTTAAGAACTGCCCATAGAGCAGGCAGAAATATGTGGGAACAAACACTTCAAATACAAAATTTAATAAAACATATTAAAATGTGTTGCATGTAAACAATTAAAATCTTAATTCTAAAACATACAGAATGTTCAAATAACTTACAGCTATAAACCACACACAAATAACTTAATATTGTTTATAAATAATATAATGTATCTGAACTAGAAAGCAAGTCTACAATACAATGCTTTAATGCTACACCAGGAGTGGGCAACTTAACGATCACAAGTCAAATATGGTTTAACAAGATTTCCATTAAATTATTGTAAATCAATAGTAAAGAGAAAAATTCCCGGTTCAGGCAAAATTTTTTCTCTTTACCATTGATTTACAATAATTTAATTGTGTTCATTGATTTACTTGTTTCTATCATAGTAATAGCTTTAGCTTCTCAATATTAATTTAATAAATAATGCTATAGCTGTGTGGAGTCCCTTCATGTCTTCTTCAGGTAGAAGCCATTCATTGTGTATTTGTGAATGATGATTCATTGCAATTGAATGTGGGACCAGTAGAGTAAGGTAAAGGAAGGATTTCTGCTTGGATGGGAATGGAGCCTGGATTAGCTCAGTGGTCTGAGCATTAGCACGGAAAGC
The DNA here is from genome assembly GCA_030220185.1 of Diploptera punctata. NCBI lineage: Eukaryota > Metazoa > Arthropoda > Insecta > Blattodea > Blaberidae > Diploptera > Diploptera punctata. The sequence continues at coordinate 63,322 of JASPKZ010008964.1, read as the reverse complement.
TAAAGGTTTGGGGTTCGATTCCCGGTTCAAGCAAAAATTTTTCTCTTTACCATTAATTACAATAATTTAATTGTGTTCATTGATTTACTTATTTCTATCATAGTAATAACTTTAGCTTCTCAATATTAATTTAATAAGATTTCCATTCCTGCACTTTTAATTATAAATGACCAAATATCTAATCTAATACATAAAAATGAATGTTTGTTTGTACTTTATGCACAGCCATACTGTTGATCTGATTATGATGGGTTTTTTTTTTGCAAAATGTTCAGGAGATTCCCAGGATGAACATAGGCTATAAGAGAGTTGTGATACTCAACTCCTACACCCTTAAAAACACCCTGTATTGAAAAACTTGAAAAGTCCCCTTTTTTTACCCTTAAATAGTTTACGCTGCCTAAACCATAACAAATACACAAAAATTAAAGTACACAGAATTGAATATCTCAAAAAACTCTACAAAAAAGCCAGCAACAGCATATGTTTATCTTTTACAGATAACACACAATAGCCATTTTTGTCTTTCATTGATGCCAAGGAGATTGGGGATAAGTAGATTCCCAGGCAAGCATATGTTGACATACCATTCATCCGATTGTCATGGGGCTTTTTACAAAATGTTCAGAATTTTCCCGGGAAGGTTATAAGAGAGTTCTAATGCTCAAGCCCTTCACCCTTAAAAATCACCTTCTGTAGTGATAGAACGTGACAAAATGTCACTTTTTGTAAGTTTAAATGGCTTACGCTGCCTAAACCATAACAAATACACAAAATTATTGTACACAGAATTCAATATCTCAAAAAACTCTACAGAAAAGTCCGTGACAGCATATGTTTATCTTTTAAGAATAACTCACAATAACCATTTTTGTCTTTTATTGATGCCAAGAAGATTGGGATAAGTAGATTCCCGGGCAAGCATAGCAGCACATGGTGGGTATTCTTTTATGGATAACTCAAAATAACAAATTTTGTCTTTTGGCTCATTTATGCCAAATACAACGGGATGCGTAGATTCCCAGGCAATGCCGGGTAATCAGCAAGGGATATCTAAAAATAATGATATAAATTTATATTTCCTTTTACTTATTCAACTAAATGCAAATCACATAATTTATTTAGGTGTAGCAGCACACACCGAGTATTAACTAGTGTAAGTAATAAATTACAATAGGAAGAAACATTATGAGGTTCTTCTTAATAAATAAGGTGAATCTGGAACATCTTATCTCATAAATTGTTATATTCTTTTGTACATGTTTTAACCCTTTAGGTGCCGTCAGCTGATTAGATCGGCTCTGATGCTTCTGTCCATTACCTGCCAGACAATATGCTTAAACTACTTGCAAAGCCCATCACATCGGCGGATGCAATTTAAATATCTAACACAAGAGATTTTACCAGTGGCATGCAGAAGGTTAATAGGCTTGAATATTATCTTCAGCGACTGTAGAATTATTGGTTGTCGGCAATGGATATCTTTTGGTTGACTGAAGAACTTGCAAATCAAATCCTTTTTCACAGGAATTTCAAAATTCATGATCCCATCTGTTTCTTTAATATATATCTTCTCCCAAATGGTCAGTTCTTTTGTATTTTCTAACCGTTTCAGTAATTTTAGTTCACATTGATTTTATGTTTTTTTGACTAAACGTGATCTGCTACTTCAGATTTTTCTACTTCTCCATTTTTTACATTTCTAATGTGTTCCTTTGTTCTAAAGTTCAAAATACTCTTAATTTTCTTATGTATATATTATAAAAATCAGCAAAATTCATCTGGTATATTCAAGAGTTTTTGCCATTATCAATCTTCTCATTTTGTTATTTTTTATTAATTTAATCAGCTATAATCATTTTTTGGGCCTTAAGTTGTCATAAAAATGAAATTTGTCATATGCCCGTGGATATGTGAATTTCCTGTATTTCTTCTCAATTTGTTTTTCTATCTGAAGAGCTATTATATTCATCAATTTTTGTTTTTTGTACTTATCTATTTCTTTGTGAAACATTTTTTCTTCAAAATCACTATCCTTCGCTATGGTATATTTATGAGTCTGTATGTTAGACCACTAAAGACCACCAATTTGAATGCAATGTGGTTGAATCCTACCGATTTAATATAATTACCCGTATGTGTTTCTTTCCTGTGAATACCAAATTTCATTTCCCTTTTTTTCTTCATTTCTGATGTAATCGACTGTCAAGCTGTTCAAACAGCCCAAATGAACATTGTGCTACAAAATTTATTCAGGTGTTGGGCTCATTCATTTGAAATAAAATTACATTATTTGGCTCTTTCCCTACTTAATGATGCCAATATCTTCTAACGTTCGATACCAGTTTTATAAAATTTAGTGATTTCTTCTTGTATTATATTTAATTCATAAGAAAATGTGTTTAGAGCCATAAGAAAACTATAAGCAGGGGACGTAGAAGATACATAATGGATAAAGTTTTGTTGAAGAAACCCATGTCTGGAAATGTACACAATGATGAAAAGTACATATCAAATCTCATGCTTCATCTAAATCAATGAGAAAAGCAGTTCTCTATCTCAACCACTGCACTTTTTATAGTCAGTTGGTAAATTTACTTGATTTAACAATTGTCTCTCACATCTAAGGTCATTTAGCATTGTAATTCAAAACTGGGCAAGAAATGTCTAGCAAATTCTAATCAGAAGGCTCAAATTTCAGACTTGAGGTTCTCTTACAGGCTAAAAGATCTATGATACAAACCTATGACTATACTGCCCTTCTGCAGAAATCAATATTCAGGATTTTATGCAATTTTTATTATCCACTAGTCTACTGAAGTCTTCTTTCACAGCAATCAAGTGAGATTTATCAGATGGCAAGTAAATGGTGTACTGTGTTAAATGCCAAATATTTTAACAAATTCACCAGAATTTGTTCAGGTGACTTCAGACGTTGCACTTTGTCAATGTAGATTATCTACTGCAAAGTAGATGTGAAATCTCGATTGGCATTAATACAGTAATTAAAGTATACATTTTCCAACTTTTATTTACTATGTCCCCTCCACAACCCCAAAAATGTGTAACAGGAATACTCAATCACCCTGTATAGTAGTTTCTAGACTCTCAGAGATTCACTAAGACTCCATATGATGTTTCTACCATCTTACAATCTTCTTCAGAGAGCAATTTGAACAGACCTCATCAAGTTACATAAAGCAATGAACTACATATCCTTACCCATTGTCACAGTTGAAATTATTATTTTTCTTGTAATTTTCATTGGCTCCTTCATTGCCAGTCTAAAGAAATGGCATAAATATATCACACCATCACATCAAATTTCAATTACATGTTGAGATTGGGTAATACTATAAGGTAATTTATCAAAAGGTTGAATTGGTAATATACACTTAACCTTTTTTTTTCTCATGTGGACAAGTTTCAGGAAATATGTGTGCCATTCTCAGCCAGAATTGATTGCTGGAAGTATTAAGTTTCAGCAAATATGTGTGCCATTCTCAGCCAGAATTGACTGCTGGAAGGCTTGAATATTCTTTCCCTCTGGTTGTGGGCAAACAAACACCTCATAATCACCTGAGAGAGAAGGGGGAAATACACAAGACTTCCAATGGTCAACTTACTTACTTACTTACTTACTCACTGGCACTATCGAACCCGAAGGTTCATGGCCGCGCGGACATAAGCTCTCCATACATCCCTATCCTGAGCTAATGCTTTCCAATCATTCCCTGTATAATCTACTTCCCTCAAATCATAGTTAATGTTGTTCTCCCACCTCATTCTTGGCCTACCAACTGGGCGCTTTCCCTCTGGCTTTCCTACTAGAAGCTTCCATGCACGTCTTTCATTCCCCATACGTGCAACATGTCCTGCCCATCGCAGTCTACGAGACTTAACTGTTCTTATTATATCTGGCTTCCTATAAAGACCATGTAGTTCATTGTTATGTAGTCTTCTCCATTCACCTGTCTGTTCATCTCTCTTTGGTCCAAAAATTTTCCTAAGAACTTTATTCTCAAATACTCGTAATCTCCTTTCCTCCCTTAAAGTAAGAGTCCATGTTTCGCACCCATATAATATAACTGGTAGAATAATAGTTTTATATATTTTCAGCTTAACGTTTTTTGAAAGGAGTTGGGACATCAAAAGTCTCTGCAATGCATAATAGCAAGCATTTCCAGAATTGAGCCTATGTTTAATTTCTTTGTGCATCTCATTCCTATTTGTGATTATTGTTCCTAGGTATTTGAATTCAGCCAATTCCTCAAAATTTCCCTCATTTGTCATTAGCTGTCCATTTCCATTATATAATGTATTTCTACGTGTGACCATATATTTAGTTTTACTGATATTTACTTCCAGTCCTAATTTCTTAGTGTTACTCAATAGTGTGTGCGTGTTGGCCTTTAGTATCTCCTCGCTATCGGCCAGTAGTACTACATCATCAGCATAAACTAACAGCTTATTAATACCATTCAGTTGTAGGCCTTCCTCATTCTCTAAAGATTTAATGGCATGCTCTAGTACAAAATTAAATAGTAGAGGAGATAGTGCATCTCCTTGCTTCAACCCATTCTGGATTTCAAAAGTGTCTGAAAACTGTTTGCCTACACAGTTTTCAGACACTTTTGAAATCCAGAATGGGTTGAAGCAAGGAGATGCACTATCTCCTCTAATGGTCAACACAGCAGTAAATTCCTGACTCAGAATGGTAAAGATTTTTGCCAAAACATGTTTCAGGGGGAAAAGCAAATTACGGGGTGATTCAATCTACATGTAAATGTTAATTAACAATGCTACTAAAAGTTAATACAGAGAAAAGATACATTTAGAAACACAGTGAAACCTCAATAATCAAAACCCCTTTAATCCAGGTATCACTTAATATGGATGTCCATTCAAAAAATATTTTTTATAATGAAATTTATCAAGCTATGTTATACTACAGAGTGTCCCAAATTGATGTACACACTCTTTCAAACGTTATTTCTCAGCAACGAAATGAGACAGAAATACAATTTTTGTTGTGTTTGATCCACAGGGCACTGAAAAAGCATAGCAACTCATTCATTGATCTTCACGTCTTTATAAACAACAATGGCAGTGAGATTATCATTCGATGAACGTAAGTGGATACTGAAGTGTTATTGGAAAATGGAGAATGTTGTTGAAGTGCAGCACGTTCGATGGTTGATTTGGAACACCACCACCAACAAGGGTAACAATAACAAGAATCCGAGACAAGTTTGAAGATGATGGAACGATGCAAGATGTGTTGAAAGTACTCTCGTTATCAGTTGAATGTCTTTTTCTTCCACACCGACCTTTCAACACATCTTGCATCATTCCATCGTCTTCAAACTTGTCTCGGATTCTTGTTATTGTTACATTTGTTGGTGGTGATGTCCCAAATTCAACCATCCAACATTGTTGCACTTCAACAACATTCTCCACTTTCCAATAACACTTCAGTATCCACTTACATTCATTGAATGATAATCTCGCCACCATTGTTGTTTATAAAGACCTGAAGATCGATGAACATGTTTCTATGCTTTTCCAGTGCCCTGTGGATCAAACACAAAAAAAAAGTTATTTCTGTCTCATTTCATTGCTGAGAAATAACGTTTTGAAAAGTGTATACATCAATTTGGGACACACTGTATATATCAGCACAAGAATCTAGTTATTTTTAGATGAGAACCAATATTCCCATCTCTTCATTGCTGTTCCTTTGTACCTGCTGTTATAGACACAATAACATTTGTCTCCTGAATTTTGTAAAATTAAGTGATGTTAAGCAACATTTGAAATATGTCATTTATTTTGTTGAATAAAGTGACGAAATTTCTGTGTTCTTTAACTACATAATGCATCTGCATGAATTAGTAAAAAAGTTGTGTAAAATAGTGAAGGCAAATAATTAATATTCCATCATCAATAGACAATGCACTGTCAAATGTTATTACAAAATTTTCTTCTGAAATTTGGTTGTTGTGCTATTCATTGCTCTTAATATGGACCCCAATTAATAATAATAATAATAATAATAATAGCTTTATTAACATCCAGATTAATGAGGTTTACTGCAATGTGGAAGGCAAACAAATAGGTAATGTTTCGGAATAAAATATAGAGAATAATATAAAGAGATTTGTTTATTTTTTATCATTTCACTCACCTCATACTTCATAATTTATAGCAGACCCAGGGTTTCTTCACGTAATTCGTGACATTGTCAATGCTGCGTCATGTTCACAACTGACGTCCAACGGCCTTCTATCCTGCAGACTGACCTCCGCGCCATCTGGTGGCCGACCGAAGAATTTCCAAATCAGGCCTCTTTCTTTATAACCGGGTATTTCAAAATTCATAGTTGTATTTTCATTCTTGCATATGTAAATTTTTTCCCAAATTGTGAGTTCCTTCGGTTTTTCCAATTGTTTAAGTAATTTTGTTTTGGTTTCTATTCTATGTTTTTCTGACCAGGCATGTGCAGCTATTGCAGATTTTTCGGTTTCTCCATTTTTACATTTCTGAGATGTTAAAAATGGAGAAACCGAAAAATCTGCAATAGCTGCACATGCCTGGTCAGAAAAACATAGAATAGAAACCAAAACAAAATTACTTAAACAATTGGAAAAACCGAAGGAACTCACAATTTGGGAAAAAATTTACATATGCAAGAATGAAAATACAACTATGAATTTTGAAATACCCGGTTATAAAGAAAGAGGCCTGATTTGGAAATTCTTCGGTCGGCCACCAGATGGCGCGGAGGTCAGTCTGCAGGATAGAAGGCCGTTGGACGTCAGTTGTGAACATGACGCAGCATTGACAATGTCACGAATTACGTGAAGAAACCCTGGGTCTGCTATAAATTATGAAGTATGAGGTGAGTGAAATGATAAAAAATAAACAATATTAAAGAACCTCATAGTGTTATTTCCTATCTACATAACTTAATAAAGAGATTTATTTAGATATTCCATCTGTGGATACTCCTGAAAAATTAACGAATAAGAAAAAGTTTTCTACTTTTAGCCGTAAATTACTTATTAGAAAAAATTTTAAGTATTTAATTGGAGTTGAATCATTAAAAGAAGACCAAGATTTAATCAGGAATGTATATTTATATACTGAACATTAAGACTGCAACATGAGTCAAAATAGTGGATTTTTGGATTTCTGACAATATTTGTGATTTGTGAGATTGTTGTCATAGCAATAAATTAAACAATGGTAACAGCCAATCACTGCATGATTACCCATTAACACCCTGCGTTGAAAATTTTTAATCTTGCAAGTTCTCCAGGACACAAGAATTTGGTTTTATTTCGAATTTTGTATATTGTCATTTGTTTTAATTTTAACTATAAGTTATGTCTATTTTTACTATTTAAGGGAAGCTATTACTATGTCTACATTGCAATTTTTGGTGCATTGGTGTTTCCTGTGTCACTGACTCCATGTATGAATGACAACATTATACCCCATGTCTAGACTACAGTTGTAGCTGTCACAAGTTCAAAGATGCATTAATTCCAATATAGTATAATTAGTAAGACTTTTTTATTTCATCTTGTTTACATTTTCATAAATCATCATCATCATAATCATGTAAAGCACGGCCTTGTCAGAGAAACAATTCTTCTCTTCTTTCAGCTATCTGTTTCATTGCTTGAAATCTTGAAAATATAGTTTGGACATGTAATGAGAGTGTAAAGAGACTATCAAGGATGGCTTATGAATAGAATCCAGAAAGGTGGAGAAAAACCAATTACAACATGCTGTGCCGGTTCGCTCAGGGTAGAATATGGTAACTCAGGGACGCTTATATTATAAACTTATTACTCCAGTTTATTGAATAATTTTGCATATACATTTATAGAATTACAATGTTTTATACCTCACTAATTCAGAGTGGAGTTGATGATTTTACTTAAGCCCACGTGTATTTAATATCACTTAAAATCCTGAGTTACTAATTATTTTGGATTTAAAATACTTAAGATTTAAAAATTTACTAAAGGTCATGAACGGTTGCTGTAGGACTTGTTTCTTGTAGAACGTATGAGCATGAGTGTATGTGAGAGCATTTTTGTCACGTGTCCTTGCCTTATAAGGGTGATGACTCCTCCCATAAAGTCACTGTCCCCACTCCAAATTCACATGTTATTCATTATACCTTAGAGGGGTAGGTACCATTCGTTTGGGGTTCCTGTACTGCTGTGGTCTCAAGGTAGTGTGCTGCCTTGTCACGCAGTGGGCCCAGGTTCGATCCCCAGTCAGGGCAGTTTTTCTGGGTGAGGCTTTTATCGGGGTTTTTCCTCACCTGTAAGACAAATGTCAGGAAAACTTTAAGGCCCAAATGGTCCCCAAAATCATATGGCCATCATCATTATCATTTTCATCATCATCCTTCACCAGTGTAGAAAGCAACGGGAAGCTGCCACATCTACAATTCCCTAGTAAAGCTGCAAGCATAGCATGAAAATGCTATGATTGCAGTGAAGGACCTGCCATCGGGCAGAATTACTATGGATGGATGGTGTTGGTAATAGACTCATGTGGAAGTTTGTGCACCTTCCAGTTATTACTATTAATCATATAATTATACTTAGAGTCTATTAATTCTTGCTACAATGCAAAAAAGAGTGTATCATAGAAGTTATGGAGAGCAGACAGTTAAGACAAAGACAATGTTTGGACAGAGCAGAATGACTTCTAACAATTCAAAAAAACATAATTGAATGTATTAAATATTTGGCTCTCACAAGTATATATAAAACTAACTGACTAGCACTAAAGAACCCATTATGCTCTCCATACATCACTATCCTCAAGGTATGTTTTCCAATCATCCCACTGTATAATCAACTTCCCTCAAATCTTGGATAATGTTATCCTCCTATCTCATTGTTGGTCTAGCAACTGGGTATTTTTCCTCTGGTTTTCTTACAAGAAGCTTCTGTGGCTCTCTTTCATTTCCCTTTTGTGCCGCATGTCTTGTCAATCATAGCATATGGGACTTCTGTACTTATTATATCCGACTTCTTATAAAGATCATGTAGCTGTTATGTAGTCTTCTCCATTTTCATGTCTGTTTATCTCTTTGATCCAAAGATTTTCCTAAGAACTTTATCCTCAAATATATATATATATATTGTAAACTGGCTTAATAACAATTTTCTAAAAAAACAGTCTTTCCTGGTTACTCTCTCAATTTTTCTCCCAAAATTATTCTAAGGTAATAATTTTGATGGAGTATATAGCTAAAAGGAATCTTTCTACCACTGATTTTGTAGATTACTGATCACCTTCTTTTCTTTCATCTACTACTTGTTTTTTTTTTCTTCTTGGTATCTAGCAACATTATTCATTTTAGGAAGTAATGTTTTGAGGTTCTTTTTATCAAGTTTTTTTGAGTCTAGAGATATCTTACCTCAATTTAATGTTGATTGTTCTCGAACATGATTTGATGCATTCTTCTATATCATCGTCAGCTTTCTACTTAAGTTATAAGGAAGGAGAAAAAACAGAGAAGTTGTTTTTTATGTTGTGAATAACAGAAAACAAGATGGTGTCCTCCAAATTGAACAACTTTAATAAACACTTTTTGGAAACTAAAGATGAAATTGTAAAGTTTTTAAAATTAAAGGAGAAGAAATTTAAGAGTCTAGCAAAGCTGACGATGATATAGAAGAATATATCGAAACAGGTTCGATAACAAATCAACATTAAATTGAGGTAAGATATCTAAAAAAAAAACTTGATTTAGCAACATTACTTTGATTTAAATATCTCACTTTTATATTAGGAAACAAATAACATTCCATTTACATGAACTATACACTACTTGTGTAGCAGTCTTAATTTTTAATTTAAAAAAAATATTTTCCACAATTATAAGACTTTCTTAAGGAGTGTCAGTTGTGAACAGGGGTAAAAAGTTACTTGCAATAACAAATTATATACCTAATTCCAATTACCTAACAACATTATAACATTTCATGTCAATTAGAGATACATATTTATGTATAAAAACACACATGATTTTTAGACATCTCAAACCATCAAGTATAAATTAATTTTTAAGATCAGTTGAAGTTTGGCCGTCACATAACTATATTAAGGACCTATTTTCTCAGCATCTATAAAAGATTAGAAAGTGAAATTTTACCTACAAGTAGTCATATATAAAAATTTGCCTTAGCAGTTTTATCATTGTATCTGTAGGATTTTGAATATAAGATACAACTGAATTTTAACTATAAAAAATTGCATATACATGTATGTGTGTGTGTGTACATATATATATATTTCAACATTATAATTCAATTTTATTATATTTAGCAATGAAAGGCAAATATGATATGAAAAGAAAAAAAATAATGCTCTAACCAGGGCTTCTAACTCTACATGTTAGCAAGATACCAACTTCGGTATCCAGGCATCTCAGTCTTCTTCTTGTAGGTCCATGTTTCCCTTAACAGAGATTTAGGCGCTCTCCCCCTACAGGGAAGAATTTGAACCATACTAATTAAGTTACACTTGTTTTCATATAGATGTCATTTGAGGCATCTCAGTAAAAACATTAATTTTCCTTTCCTTATATACAATTCTCAAACATAAGAGGCAGCAGGATGCGCCTGCATTGCTATCTTATGGCTTCTATAACATGAAAACATTTCAATAAGAATATTTTAGAATATTTAGCAGTAACATTTTTTAATTTCAATTTTATAATTAAATTTTATATTATACACAAACACACACACAATGTAAGTACAAATGAATGAAACTAGTTTATGTATGTATTATAAAAAAATATTTATGACAATAAAGTATGGGGTATCATTGGATAGAAAAACTATCAAAGTTAACATTCTGCAATTCTTGTTTAAGGCAATTATTGTCTGGGGCATTATTGTTGAAAAAACAAAAAGTTTAACAATCAGGAGAAATGTTTTGTTGTTTTAGGGCCGCATGCAAATACATTAGTCTCTGGTGTGTTGAGTTTTTCGTGAGAACGTGCAAAGTTCGAATTAGCAAGTCGCCGACTAGTGATGCATGAAAGTAGTTTTTTTTTGTAATACTGGCAAGAATTACCCAGAATTCTCAGCGATAAAACCACTTCCATTATTTTTGTCTGCTAGAGGAACGCATTTACGCTTGCATCCTGCAAATAATACAGTATACGACGACGTCTGCATTGCATGATATTATGCCGATTCTCCTGTTCTTTCAGTTCAATTCTTTGGTAGACTCTATCAAATTCCTCTTCTCCATGTATACCAAAAACATGATCGAAGTCTTCAAGGTCCGACATCTTGGATAAAGCAGCAAGGTACGCAGCAAGGTTTTAAAGTACATCGGTTACCATCGGGTTGCTCACGATTCGTTCTCTGCAAAGTCACCTCGCCAGGTAGCTTAGGAATTTTGACAATTATTGTCTCATGAACAGATTTTTGAGTACGCAAAAACGTCTTTGGATGCAACTTTCTCAGCAGAGAATGACTTTTACGGTCTAATGCATTCATAGATGCGACCCTTAGAGTTAGCAAAATTAAATTCAATTGCAACGGCATTTCTACGCATGTTTTGGTAAAGATCAACTTCCACCATTGGTACCAGCACTTTGAAGAGACTGGTTCTGTGACTTAAAAGAAAAGCACAGGACGGCCACACATATCAGCTGTGAATGTTGACAAAATCTGATATGTCTTCAGAAAAGCATGTTTTGATCCAGTCAAGAGCTTCAGTTGCACCAAAAAACCATAAGGAAAATTCTTTGTAAACACCTGTCCATTAAACTACACAGACTGTAGGTGTAGATGGTACAAGTGTTGAAAACAAATGCAAGATTGTATGACATCAGTTGTGTGTGGAAATACAAGCGAACATGGAGGATGGTGATTTTGTTGCACACCTAATTTTCTCTGACAAAGCTATATTTCATTTAAGCAGGAAGGTTAATTGCCATAAAGTGTGGATATGAAACATAGAGATCCCTTGAACCATCATTCAGCATGTCCAGGATTCGGAAAAAAGCAATGTCTTTTACATCATATCACAAACAAAAATCAATAGGTGAAAATCTATGCCCACTTTTCTTCATTGAATGGACTGTAATTAGGATAACTTATCTTGACAGCCCACAATTAGATGATAACTCTGATGACTACATGTTTCAACAAGATGGGGCACCACCTCATTATAACAATGAAGAAAGGCATTATTCAAATAAACATCTGCCTCACCTCTGGATTGGGCTTGCCGCCGAAAATGACCCAAAATTTTACAAATTGTCACCCAGGTCATCTGATCTTACTGTATCTGATTTTTTTATGGATGTATGTGAAGGATTCAGTTTGTGTGTCATTTCTGCAGTGAAACCTGCCAGAGCTAAATTGGTGTACTGTTACTGCAATCGAATCATAAATGTCAACATGTTAGACCGAGTATGGCAAGAACTTGACTATTTGCCTGGACATATGCCTTGTTACACACAGCTCCCATATTGAATTGTTGTGATTTTTTAAAAATATAAGTAACCTTCGAGACTTTTTTCTATTCAGCTTATTTTCCATTGACCAGCCTCATGGGCTAGTGGTCAGCATTTCTGACTACTGTTCAAGAGGTCCCGGGTACGATTCCTGGTCAAACCATAGGAATTTTACCTTAAAGGGAATTATTCCTGTGGTTGCCAATGGTCTGGAATTTAGATTAAGAACTCTCCTGGTGCTTCATTATAATTTATCACCCATCATATCATTGGGGTAATTTAACTCAGCCTTCTAGGTGCCCCCACTTCAATAGTGGGTTATAATTATGCCATTGCCAGGAGAGAATACCAGAATTGTCAAAATGACAACTTGGGGCATTGAATAATAATAATAATAATAATAATAATAATAATAATAATAATAATAATAATAAAACTTTTTCTATTCAATATTTCTTCATACATTTTTTATCAAAAATCTATAATGGCTAGCCCAATGTTGAGCCATAGCCTCTCCTTTGTTAAGAGATATTGTCCAAGTTAATTTAGTTACTCTCATTTGCCCATAGATGTCATGAATGTTATTCGGTCAACATTCAAGCCCAATGAGACATCTAGCAGAAACTAAGGTATTACTAGGATGTTGAGGTCGGTAAATTTTGCTAAGAGACCTTCTTATTCAGGCTTACGGATCTTTTGCGAGCCAGAAAATCTTCAGACTCAGGACCCATGGCTTAATGTCCCTCCTGGAAGACTTGCTTCTTGGATTTTTCCACCCTAAAAAAATTAATTGACCTTGACCGGGTTTGAACCTGCGACCCTTGGGACCAGAGGCAAGGAACATAACTGCTAGTGCACTGCTGCCAACTATCATAAAGTGTCATCATAATACATATGTAAACTAGTTCCATTCATTTTTACTTACACTGTATAAATTATTGGTGAAAATATGATATTTGAAGAACAATCTCACTGAATTTGATACAGGAACTCCATCATATAGTGAGTAAGTGTCCAGTTGGGAAATATGTACTAATAAGGTAATTCTCATTAATTACTTAACATTAATACAGAGTGAATGGTTTAAGATATATATATATATATATTAAAACATAATGCACTCTTCATTAACACAAAAAATTGCAATAATGTAAGATAATTGGAATAAAAAATATAATTTTCTGAATATGGGTAACTCTTTATCCCTGTTCACAACTGATTTTCCGTAAGTGTGTTTTTCTCAGCTCTGGCAAATTCATTTACATTTCAAGAGCATCCACATTCTTAAAATAACAAATTGCTCTATCCCAAACTTTACAATTGCCTAATAAGTTCAAACGGATCATGCCTCAACTTCTTTTTTAAGCTTCACTACTGTAGGATACAAGCATTCATGCTTTCCAAGAGTAAAAATGTGGGGCAGACAGACGCAAAGAGCTGCTGAATTGTACACAATATACATAAAGTCTCTGAATTTATTTATTAATAATTAATTACAAAACTACTAGAGATAGCAAATTGCAATTAATTGTTAAAATATATTAGAGTATATATAATTGTAGGCTTTCACGGCCGGTGTCTTGATCCATTGTTGGTTCGTCTTCCGGGCTTATAGGCCGTTGTCCGGTTGTCTTCATACTCGACGTTTCGTCTACTGCTGCGGTAGACCTCATCAGGAGATACTGCGTGCTCTCTGTGAACTCCTCAACTGTAGACTGCAGCCGACTGTTGAGGAGTTCACAGACAGCATGCAGTATCTCCTGATGAGGTCTATCGCAGCAGTAGACGAAACTTCGAGTATGAAGACAACCGGACCACGGCCTATAAGCCCGGAAGACGAACCAAATATGGATGTTAGAGTATGTTCCTGAGATCTCATTTGTCCTCAATTAATTACAATTTGAGTTAAATATTTTGTAGGTTTTTCAGGGCAAGTTCCAACATCAGTTTTTCAAAAGATACTAACTGTTGTCGATCAAAATTCTGTGTTAAGATTTCAGGTCATTGCGTTCTTGTTAAGTAGGTACTTGTTGTATTTAATTAATATTGGGAAGTAAACATTATGAGGTTATATCATTAATAGTGAGTGGAGAACATATTTTTAATGACTCACCTCATATAATTTCAAATATGGCAACTGAAGAGGGACAAGATATTGTCTGAAACCGCCGGAATCAAAGAAATTTGAAATTATATGAGGCGAGTCGTTAAAAATATGTTCTCCACGCACTATTAAGGTTCATATTGACTTCTTTTATTGTCTCCCAGGCTTAAAACTCCTGGCGCGACAGGCCTACAAGGCCCTTAGCCTACCAGCCGGCTGCTGGCCTCACATCCACATGTGTGAATCACAGAGGTAGATGATCAGCAGCCAGTGTAGGGGTGACATGTGGTTAGCATGTCGAGTCCCCCAGCCGTTATTTCCCAGGCTTAACTGGGCAAGAAATTTGTAGAAAGAGACAGCTGCATTTACCTCTCTCACTCGTACCAGTGTTGTCGGTGTTTCTTGACCAGATGTTAATAGGAGAAAGGGGAAAAATCCCAAGAACGAATTAGAAACTGACAACAGGGTGGGTTCTTTCTTTTGTAACTGGGCGAAAGCAGTCAAGGATCTACCCTTATATCTCCATCTCTCTCTTAGCCAAATTAAGCCAGGTATATAATAATAGCTCAATTTTTTCAAGGATGTTAATTTGGTAGTTACTATTGTCTCTGTGAAGAATTGATTAAACATTTATTTAAGTAAAATTGTATCACCTCACCTCACATTCCTCTTCATAGACCAGTTTCTGGACCTTATTTGGTTCCATCCTCAGTACTTTCATGACCGTTGTTATATCGTCTTGAAGAGTCGCCTCCTGCTTCCCCTGTTGGTAGACTGAGGAACAAGGGAAAATGATTTGATTTTGAGGTTCTTCAGTCTACCAACAGATGGAGCAGGGTGGCTCTTCAAGATGACATAATGGTCATGAAAGTACTGAGGATGGAACTGAATAAGGTCCTGAAACCAGTCTAAGAAGAAGAAGAACATGAGGTGATAAAAATTTTACTCAGATAAATAATACCTCATAGTGTTAATCTGCTGTAGTCTCGAGGTAGCATGCTGCCTTGTCACGCAGCAAGCCCGGGTTCGATCCCCAGTCGGGGCAGTTTTTCTGGGTGAGGGTTTTATCTCACCTGTAAGACAAGTGTCAGGAAAACTTCAAGGCCCAAACGGTCCCCGAAATCATATGGCCATTATCATCATGGTCATTATCATCATCATCCTTCACCAGTGTGGAAGGCAACAGGAAGCTACCACACCTACAATTCCCTAGTAAAGCTGCAAGCATAGCATGAAAATGCTATGATTGCAGTGAAGGACCTGCCTTCTGGCAGAATTACTATGGATGGATGGATAGTGTTAATTCCTAAAAAGTCAATTGATGAAACATTGTTGATTGCTTCATAAATTAATTATTGAAAATAACCTTAAGGTTTTCAATTAATGAAAATTGATTAAATGAGTCATATCTCACCTCATATTTCGTGTTCTTCAAGCACGGAAACTGCAGTTTTCAAGAGAAAACATGATACCTGAAGCTGGGCGGGATTCCTCTCGAAAACTGCAGTTTACGTGCATGAAGAACACAAAATATGAGGTGAGATATGTCTCATTTAATTAAGTTTTATTGCTGATTGCGTTGAATTCTGACCTGATTTTATTACATGTATAGCAAAGCTTGATTTACCCTCATTACATTTATAAATATCCATCCATAGTAATTCTGCCCGAAGGCAGGTCCTTCACTGCAATCATAGCATTTTCATGTTATGCTTGCAGCTTTACTAAGAAATTGTGGGTGTGGTAGCTTCCCGTTGCTTTCCACACCAGTGAAGGATGATGATGATGGCCATATGATTTCGGGAACTGTTTGGGCCTTAAAGTTTTCCTGACATTTGTCTTACAGGTGAGGAAAAACCCCGATAAAAACCTCACCCAGAAAAACTGCCCCAACCAGGGATCGAATGCGGGGCTTTATAAATATAATATAATCAATAATGTTGTATCAATTCTACACAGAGATAATAGTAACTACAGAATTAATACCCTTGAAAAAACTAAATTTAAAAGAGGTCGAGAAAAATAATCTACTTAACAAGAACACACCCAATGACCTAAAACCTTTATAAAAATTGTAATTGTCAACAGTTACTACCTTTTGAAAAGCTGATGATGGAACATGATATGAAAGGTCTACAAAATATTTTAATGAAAATTGTAATTAATTGAGGATGATATCTCAGGTACATATTTTAATTCTTTTTAACCTTTGACATAACCTCAACAGTGTTTTATAATGACTTTTAAAAGTATTAACCTGCAATTAACTCAAAAAGTTTATTTCATTTGTAGGATTCTCTAGTTTCTCATATATGCACTAATAAAATAATAAAAAATACTACTCATGATAAGCATATTAATGTGGTAATTTTTCTATCATACATTTCAAAATTGACTAAGGGTAATGAAGAAAGTGATATTCTTGTCCATAAAG
The DNA here is from genome assembly GCA_030220185.1 of Diploptera punctata. NCBI lineage: Eukaryota > Metazoa > Arthropoda > Insecta > Blattodea > Blaberidae > Diploptera > Diploptera punctata. The sequence continues at coordinate 46,270 of JASPKZ010008964.1, read as the reverse complement.
TAAAGTGATCCCACAACAGGCCTCAGGAGGCCCTTGGGGTAGTAGGAGGTTAAGGCTCCCACTTTTTCTAGACAATCAGCACTTTATGTCAGCCAGGTTGTCAGCCCTGCATGACGGCCGCCTTTACCCCCAGAACAGGCGTCTGGTACTCATTTCCATTAGAGGCTGAGTCGACCCCAGGGCCATAGTGCCGCCAGAGGGTTTGGGTCAGTTTAAAAATCCTGACCCCAACGGGACTTGAACCCTCGAGCCTCCGGCTTGTAGCTCAGTGCCTTAACCACTACGCTACGGCGTGCCCCCTTGTCCATAAAGTTTATTAATTAAATTACAAGGATTGAAAATGAGGTTCTATGGATGAAGTGGTGAAATTAATTTTAAAAATCAATCCTTGCAATGTGCAAGATTTTATTTCATATTACGTAAAATTTCATTAACCTTAGTCAATAAAAAATTAACATTTACTGTACATAACCTATTCAACAACTGATATAAAATACCACCCCTAAATATGCTCTTGTTGAACTTGTTCATATGGAACTTTGAGGTTACTAGAACTGTTTCAAGATAAAATATGAATAAAGGAATATATCCAAAATATATGTCAACAAAAATTAATCATTGCATAAACATAGGGCTTTATATGCCACCATATCACCTGTGAATAATCGATAGGAAAAAAAAGTAACTGCTAGTATCATGTGAGAACACATGTTACCATTAGAGCCAATTGCCAACATGTTTACTTACATATAAAGGGATTCTATACCAGGAGTCCACCTATATTAGTGGGTAAGTTAGGTGAGAAAATGGGCAAGTTAGTATACACCAGAATTAATTTTGCATTCACTTGTTTGTTTGTGGGATTTTGTGATTAGTTGGCTACATTGTCTGAGCAATGGCTAATACATATTTTGCAATGTAAATGTGATTTTAGATTACTTTGAGTTCAACTTCTCATTTCATTTTAAGGCATTTCTCACTTTTTTTGGGAAAAATTAACATATATATTTCTATAGGGTAATTATTTAAATACTGCAACAATAAATTATGTTTTTTTAATTTTTTTTATTTGAATTTATATAGGTGGCATAAAATTCCCAAATGTAGTTATGAAAGAGTAGTCAGCCGTTTGCATTATTAGTTGTAACAATTAAACAAATGAAAGTAATTTTAAGCAGTACTGCCAATTGACAAAAAAAATGTAAGTTTTATCACAACAATTAAAAATAAACTTTTGTAGCCTGAAATAATTTATTTTTACTTACAATTATAAAGAAATAAATACTGATGGTACAAAATTATTATTTATGTTCATATAATTTGTAATGATTACCCATCCTTGTAAAATTATTGTGTGTCATGCCTTATTCATATGTTGTGCCTGTTTTTTAAAATAATACAGTACCATATTGTAATATTCAATTTTCCAGCCTTATTTGTAAAATTGTAAAGTACTAAAATTAGATATAACATGAAATGAAAGTTTGAACTTTGATTACTGTTTCATTTTCTGTATACCAAGCTACATTTTGAATTTTGTGCTGTAACTACTTTTTCATGATGACACATGCTGCATTAATTAAACTTTCTGAGTTAATTCCAATCTATAGTATGTGATAAAATCAAATGTTTCCTACCGCTCCTCCTTATATGAGGAGAAATAGGAAACATTTGATTTTATCATAAATTAAACCTCATAGTGATTAATTCCTATAAAAGTTCAATCCAATCTATAATAGTTTTGTAATTTTAATGAATGAAATGTCAGAGACTTTATGTACATATTGCACATATATTATGCATTGTTAATACAGACAGAAATTTATGAAAGATAAATTGAAAATTCAAAGATGATGAAGGAAGTAAAAAAGAAACATTTTTTTTTAACTGTGTGATAAAAAGTTACAAGATGAACTACTTTCCTGCTATAAATTCTAAAAATGTAACTTTGCTCACACATTGCAAGTCTCTCAATAAATACTTAATTTCTTGACAATTTTATTATTAATTTAACACTTCTCATAAAAGGATAAATTATATTTGAAGAGAAAAATTTTCGCCTAGACCGGGACTTTCAAATATAATTTATCCTTCTATGAGAAGTGTTAAATTAATAATAAAATCGTCAATAGAAGCCCTACTGGCTATAAAGTAGTGTTAAATTCCCAATAAATGTCTTCTTAACTAAGAAGCCGCCATTTGCAAAGATAGAAGCTAAGGTTTCAAGCATTTGGCGCGAGGGAATTACAACGTACATAAGAGGAAAATTTGCGTCTAGATCGTAACTCGCCTCGGTAGCTCAGTTGGTAGAGCACTTGGCCCGGAAAGCCAAGGTCCTGGGTTCGAGTCCCGGTCTAGGCGAAAATTTTTCTCTTCAAATATAAATATTACTTAATTTCTTGTTCTTATGATTAAGTTTAATTAAAAGTTTATTAAGGAACCAGAATATAGCAATGAAAAAAAAGTATAAAATATACCTTAAACCACTATTAACTTATGGGGCTAAAATGCCGAAAATGACAATGAAAGATTTAAGTAGAATACAGCAAATGGAGATGAAATGTTAAAAAACTAGGAAAGATGAAATTCGAAATACGGGAATCTTGAATCTGAATAGAAAACAGAACAACGCAGAAAATAGAATAAGACGGTATGGCCATGTAAAAAGGATGGATATTGGGAGATTACCAAGATAGGCACTAGAATACTGGATACAATAGAAGAGAAAGATATAGATGGGAGGAACAAGCCATAAAAATGGTGAAAGAAGAACTGTATTGAGTGAAGTGGAGATATGAAATAATCGATAGGTGGAGACTTTGGTTGAAGACAGAACTTCGCAAAAGGAAACACGACAAAAGATGAAGAAGAACAATTAAATATTACATTGTTATAGTATAAAAAGGTTAAAGCAGAATTGCATTTAATAATATGGTTGCATAAAATAATTTTAAAATTATGTTAAAAACAAAACAAACTTACAACATTTATATAAATTGTGTGAGTGAGAGAGTGTGTGCACACAGAAAGAGAGAGAATGTATGTGTGAGCATGTGTGAGAGACACAGAAAAATTGTGTGTGTGTGAGTGAGTGATAGTGTGAGTATGTGTGAGTGAGTGAGAGAGTGTGTCTGAGTGTGTGAGTGAGTGTGTAAGTGAGTATGTGAGTGAGTGAATGTCTGAGTGTAAGTGAGTGAGTTTGAGATTATGAAAATGTGAGAGTGAGTGTGAGAGTATGAGAGTGTGTTAGTGAATGAGTGAGCATGTGAGTCTGACTGAGTGAGTGTGAGATTATGAAAATGTGAGAGTGAGTGAGCAAGAGAATGAGAGTGTGAGTGAGGGAGAGAATGAGAGAGAGTAAGTGTGAGTGAGAGAGAGTGTGTGAGAGCGAGGGTGAGAGTGAGAGTGCACGTGTGCACATGCGTGTATGTATATTAGGGTGGTTCTTATTATAGGGGTGGAATTAAAATGTTTGACTTCAATGCACACCCTGTATTTTTTCTCTTTGGCTCAATCATCACCATCATCAACTCCTTTATCTCCTGTTAGGAGCATAGGGCATCCAAAGCATTGCCAACGGATCCTATTCTGAGCGAACTTCTTCACCTCCCTCCAGGGTTTTTTTTTTTTCCTCCTTCGCAAGGATGGTTCTCTTCCATGTCTGTTTCAGTCTGCCTATACCCCTGAGTCCTCAAGGGTTCCAATCCACTGCAATTCTTTGAATTGAATCATGGTCTTTTTTGGCTCAAGTAGAGAGAGTATTAAATTTCACTAAAATAATTATTATGAGTTAGGTATTTTGTCTCACCTCATATATTTATTTTCTTGCAGCAGACTATAGTTTTGTCACATTTATGCGACATTGTCGATGCATACTAACTGTTGTATTTGCAGTTGATTTCTGCTCCTCTGTTGGCTGACCAATGAACTTCCAAATAATTTTTTTCCCCTCTTCTCTGGAAATTTAAAAATTCATAAATATAAACTATGAATTTTGAAATTCCCAGGGAAAAGGAAAAAATTATTTGCAAGTTCATTGGTCAGCTAACAGAGGGAGCAGAAATCAACCTTCAGGAATGACAACTGCAAATATAACAGTTAGCATGCAACGACAATATCGCATAAATGTGATGAAACTATAGCCTGCAAGAAAAAAAAAAAAAAAAGAGTAAGTGAAAATAACTAACTCATAATAACTAAAAGAAACCTCATAGTGTTACTTCCTACAGATATTATATCCATTCAAATAAATTAACACTAGCCTGTGCGGCACTGGATTTAACTCCATCTTCTTCATCTTGTAAGTCAATGTTTCCCTTAACAGAGATTTAGACGCTCTCCCCCTACAGGGAAGAATTTGAACCATACTAATTTAGTTACACTTGTTTTCATATAGATGTCATTCGAGTGGTCCATGGTCAGCGTTCTGCCTCTTACCGACATCTAGGAAACCAAGGTAGTACTAGGACAGGAAAATTCGGTAAATTTTGCTTAGAGGCCTTTCATTCAAATCCATAAATATTTTAAAAAATTAATTACAGTGAGAGTATTTTTATATTGTCTTAAATAAGATAAATAAACCAATAAATATCTTCGAATACAGCTGTTTGAACAATTCGTAAATTAATGAGTCATTTTTTAACATCTTACCTCATATTTTATGTTTATTCAAACACGGGAACTAGTTTTCGAGAGAAGGATCTCTCTCATTTTCAATCGACATTATGCATTAATTGTTAACATCAAACATTTTCGTTTTTCTTTCGAATGCCTCTTTTTTATGCACCTGTTCTACAGCATGGGTTCCTTATCTTAAATTCCAACAAAATGGACTTTAAATTCCTTGCTACAACCAATGAAAAAAATAGAGGGTGTGCGGAATGCAACACAAAAGGTAAAAAATAAGGACCACCCTAATACACATATATATAAATGGATGTGTGTGTTCCAGAACAGTTCTGGAATTTCAACAAAACCTAGTACATGTATAACTAAATATAAATAAGTAACCAGACCATATTGGGTAATCAGCTAGTCTTTTATAAACCATAACCATTTTTCAATTACTAATTCATGTTAGGATGTTGAAGCAGAACTATTAACAACAGGACTGTAAGAGTTGCAGAAAACTATTGGAAGAAAAGCAGGACTGAGAAGAAAATGGCACAACAAACTGTACTGGAATAGAGAACTGACATATGGACATCAAACACAAGATGAAAGAAGACAAATTTCATCAGGATGTAACATACTATATTGAAATGTATGACATCTTTGAAACATGGTATTATCAAATCTGCTGACAATTCTGCACAATATACACATTGTTGCAACTACAATAATTACTTGATAAACTACTGGCTTTTTGAGGACAATATCATAAATACTCAAACTCCAAGCAACTTTCTCCACAATAATCTTAAAAAAAAAAAATCAAATTATACAGCTAATGTGAATATATTTGTAATATATTTGAAGTTTATGTACAGACCATGAGCCTGGTCTTGAATGTTTTCTGTCTTTAAAATTCTTTCACTAACCTTTCAAATATTCTGAAGTAAAAGATTTGCCTGATAATTATCCTAACCCTTATGCTTCAGGTTTTATTATCACATCCCTGCTATTTTTTTTAAAATTGTAACCATTAACAAATCTCATCAATCACCAGTTAATTATTACCTTTTGCGGTGTATACTGTGAATCTTTAGATTTATATAAAGTAAAATGTTAAAACAAATATCTTGGTAATAGGTGACGTCCTTAATTAGGTTAAAAGCTTTAAAACTGTAGACCTTTCAAGAAGAGGCTTCCATCAACAAGGGAGAAATATACACCCTTCTACTGAAGATGGAAGCAGTTTTCTGAAAGGCCTACTGTTTTAAAATTTTTTTATTAGCATAAGGGTGTGAGCTATTCCCTTGAAGTTGGAAGCTAGTTTCTGAGAGACCCGTAGTTTTAAAAAAATTAGCCTAGTTGAGGACAATGGCACCCGCCAAGGCATTAATTTATTTTGACAATTTACTTTATGACTTAATTAATTTTGAGTTGTTTATTGACTCCCATGCAGACCCAGGTTTCATCACTGCATTTGTGACATTATTGATGCAACACCACCCCTGGTGTCAAGAAATATGAGGGGAGTCAAAAAACAACTCAAAATTAAATTAAATAAACCTCATAGTGTTATTTCCTACCTACATAATTTAATTACTTTATGACTATTCACCTGAACAGAATTTTATTAACATTGTGTGTATATATACATACACATATATTATAATGTAGATTTTCGCAGATATAAGTATGATTAAGGAATGTTTCTAGGGGTTTCCGCATCATGGATTCAAGGTTGCCCTCTGGCCACTGGTTCCAATGTTTCAACATGATCCCACATGCCATTATCAAGGAATGATAGGTTCAAGTTACAAGTACAGGTCTTATATACCATATACATTGTATATACCATATATATAAGACACATTCAAGTAGCTCGAACCTACCATTCCTTGATAATGGCATTTGGGATCATACCAAAATATCAGAATCAGTGGCCAGAGGGCAACCTTGATTCCATGATGCAAAAACACCAAGAAACATTTTTTAATCATAGATGCAAATATATATATATATATATATATGAAGGAATTTGATTTAATTTCTTACACAATGAGTGAAAAGTAAATAATTTAACCACAATTTTGCTCTACTGCAGAATTACTATATTATTATTTGTAAGCTGATTGAATGTTTTATCTATTTTTATTGTATAATTTTTTAGTCTAAAATTCTGGGGTGTGCAGTTTATTCAATGGGACCTGTAGGTTCAATGCTGCATTCACTAAATCCCTTCACTGGTTCCTATCCTAAGCGAACTGAATCCAGTCATATCTCTGTTATCCTGTTCCCATCCAAATACTATCATCCCACTATACTGATACCTAGGCTTCCTAATGATCTTTTCTCCAGAGTTTCCCAATAAAAATGTAGATAGCATTTCTACTATTGTTTATTTTTTATTTCACTCACCTCATACTTCATAACTCCTCGCAACCCCAGGGTTTCGTCACATCATTTGTGACATTCTCAATGCTGTGTCACGTTCACAACTGACGTCCAACGGCCTTCTATCCTGCAGACTGACTTCCATGCCATCTGATGGCTGACCGACGAACTTCCAAATCAGTCCTCTCTCCTTATAACCGGGTATTTCAAAATTCATAGTTGTATTTTCATTCTTGCATATATAAATTTTTTCCCAAATTGGAAAAACCGAAGGAACTCACAATTTGGGAAAAATTGACATATGCAAGAATGAAAATACAACTATGAATTTTGAAATACCCGGTTATAAGGAGAGAGGACGGATTTGGAAGTTCGTCGGTCAGCCATCAGATGGCATGGAGGTCAGTCTGCAAGATAGAAGGCCGTTGGACGTCAGTTGTGAATGTGACACAGCATTGAGAATGTCACAAATGATGTGACGAAACCCTGGGTTTGTGAGGAGTTATGAAGTATGAGGTGAGTGAAATAAAAAATAAACAATATTAAAAATCCTCATAGTGTTATTTCCTATCTACATAACTTAATAAAGCATTTCTACTATTGGCCATTTGATCTACATGACCAGATAATCTCAATCTCCCAGAAATCATGTCAACTTTGCAAGATTTTTGTCACATGAATAAATGTTTCTTTTTTACCTCCTTATCTTTCAACCTGTACATCATGCTCTTTAAGAATCTACATGACAATAAGTTGTAGTTTAGCTCATCTTACCTTGGCACAGACTGTACGCTACAAAAGACATTTAAATTATAACTACAATAGCAACATCTAATTAGACATGTGTTAATTAATCAATTATATTTCAGTAAATAACAATATATCACTGGCTCACAATGTTTTAACAGAGAAACCACTTTGTAATTGTCTCTATTCCTGCAATATTTTTTAAAACAATAAAATACTCATTTCTACAAGTGTATCTAATGGTATTGAATTCCAGATACCTTTTATTCTGGGGGAAAAAAAGGGAGGGGGAATATTTTAAATAGTACAGTTCCTTCCTGTGCTATATTATGTGAATTTAATAAATAATGATACTAATAATAATAATAATAATAATAATAATAATAATAATAATAATAATAATGGAAAGGAGGAAGAGTGGAACACCAAAGAAAACTTGGATAGAAGGGGAACAAGCAGCCATGAATATCAGAGGAATGGAGGAAGATCAATGGATGGACGGAGAGGAATGGCATTTGGTTTCCGGAAGACGGCAGCAGCTGCCATGATACCGAATGAATAATAATAATAATAATAATGAAAAGAAGAACTTCCCCAAACAAGAAGAAGTCTATGGTACTCTTGTATGTACTTTTACTTTCTTCTTAAAAATAGGACAGTTAACTTCAAGAAGTCCTCATCACATTCTGTACTACCTTCTAAAAATAAATGTTCTACAGTTTTTCAAGCTTACATATATTTCTAGAATCTCCAAAGAATTGAGCAAAAGTGTGAGTTCTTCCATTGTTTTGTAGTCTGCTATAGTTATATTCTAAATAATTAATTCTTATGGCTCCGTCCAGGTCACTCCTTAAGGGGTTTGTGGTGGATCAATCAGAGTCAGGCCTGTTTTTTTTTGTCCCATTCCACCACTTCTCCAAACGTCTTCCACTGTCATCATTTCAACTTGCCAGACACTTTATAGTATTCTGTCTTTCCTGCATTGCGTATGAAGTGCATATTGTCACACTATCCTTCATCTAACAACTTACACAGACTTTCCCTCAGTATTAAAATAGTTTAGAAGGTATACATCAAGTAATCTGTCTTCAAGCACATAATAATATACAATTTAGGAAGTCAATCACAGAAGTAATTTAAGTATGATTTTGAATTTTTATGAATTAGCACATTCAGTACCGTAAACCAGTTAAGGCATTTAAAGAGACTATCGTGTATGCGGCCATCGGTCAGTTAACTCGTTTTAGAGCGGGCGCGAACAAACTGCATTTATATTCAGCACCTAAATATTGTGTTGGCTTAGTATGTCTTGGAGATCATAGATGGCATGTAAATGTACATTTTCTATTCCTGTTTGACACGTTTAACCTTGGTGAATCCCCTTTTATTTTTAAAACAAACAACACATGGAATTCGTTCACCCAAACTTGACTCCAGGCTCCAATGCAGTCGTATATGTTTCTCGTTATCGCGCTGTTGTTTGTGCGTGAGTGAAACCATGGCGAAAGAAAAATATCTCACTGAAGAAGAATTAGTGAATATTTTGTATAATGATGATTCAGGTGATGAACTGATTCCTGAATTAGAAGATTCACAAAGTGAAAGTGAAGATGAACTTCCACTTCCTAAAATTGATATGCCGATACCATGTGATGACAATCACCCAAGTTATTTCACCATCAAATCCTACTAGGATATCTCCTTTAGGTATGTACAAAATTTGAATTTTCTAGGACTAATATTTTGTGAATAATGGTCCATTTTCTGAAGTGCCAGGAAAAGGGTAGCTGGGGTATTTAAATGGCTGGCCTGTGGGTTTAAATGCCCTGCTCAGTGCCTGGTACTGAATGTGACTTAAAACAGTTTAGAAGATATACATCATTTAAACCTCCTAGAGGCATAGAATAATATACAATTTAGGAAGTCTATCACAGAAGTTATTTAAGTATGGTTTGTTTCAACAGATATATGAGAGAACTAATTATGTTTCAACACTAAATATTTGAATTTTCAAGTAAATGATTTTGTCTTTGATGTTATATTTAGTTTAACAAGTTCCAATCCTGGTCAAATTTATTTTTTGAAAAAAATTAACACCTGAACTGGAAATCGAACCCTGGATTTCTGACTGTATGTCAGTGTGTAGTTCATTATATGATTCGAAACATGGTATTGGTAATGCTTAGCATTTGTACTGTGTCCCAAATGGTGTAATGAACTGCACACCGACATACAGAGACCGAAGTCCGGAGATTCTCAACATTAAGTTTTCTTTTTAAAAAATTTGTTCTATTGCAAAGAAATATCGAATTATTTTAAGGACAATTTTTTCTTGTTATGTCTTTGCCAATTTATATTTATTTCGCCAATCCACAAAAAAATTGGAATTTTAGCTCTAGAACCCAGAAATAAACGTATCCATGCTGTTAATGTATTCAGCTCATGTTCAGCTATCAATTTCTTCTTATATGAAATGTATGTTCACAGTATATGCTGGAGCAATAGATAATGAATATTTATAGAGGACAGTATGCAAGGATGTGTTCCAGATACAAAGAGTATTCATGAGGTTGAAATAATATCTGTTCTTGTTACAAATGTTGCACGTTCCTGCATTAGCTTCTCTTGTACAATCAAAAGAAATACAAACATTTATTAATGAGCTCCTTGGTCCAAGTATTTAGACACTTGCCCTATACTTCTGGGTCCCAAGTTTGTATCTCCAGCACTTCAAGTGGCATTTGTGGTAGATGAATCAGAGCCAAGGCAGGTTTTTCTAGGAGATTCTCCTCATTTCCCCTAACAAATCCTATTATATGAATTATCATGTCATTCAATTTGTTCCATTTCATATCATCTGCCCGTCTGATGGTGCGACAGGTCTGGTTAGCTGGCATCCTTTAATAATACAGGCTTCATCTCATCTCTTTACCCATATTATTAGTAGAGATTCTTTTTTTTTTAGTATTTATTAAGGGACCTTTTTCTTGTCTTTCTCTCTTCAGTCCTTTTACTTCATATACACGGTGATAAAGTCCCTAGAGTGACAAATTGGTGATACAGTCAGTGGAGCTATTTTTTCTAATCCTCTAGGTTAGGTTTAATGAACCCATTGACCTACAGGAGATATCATCCCCAGATATATCAGTGGTTGATAATGAACAACATAATCACCAAGACCAAGAGGTGTACATTCATAAAAATGTATTACAATATACTAATCACATAAAATGATTAAAAAAATAAAACATTTATTAAGTGGGAATTGACAGCAGAATGTATACTGCGTGAAGAGAGAAATTATAAAGGTTTTGGTATTAAAAACGTTGCATGCTTTGCAATATTATTAACAATTTAATTTCTTATTACGTATAGGTACCCATTGATAGATTAAACGTTCAGAAGTCTAACACGAAATTAATACCTGTAAATGGAAATTTTAAAAGAAATCAATAATAATATGATTTTAAATGAGAACATATCCAGTAAGAAGAACCCTCTCTACAGAATTATCACAAGTAACAGACAGTACCCTGACAATCTTCTGTTGGTGATGCAATTTGTTCAGAAAGATCTATAGTTATAAAAAAAAACTAATGAATATGAGGCAGATAGTACCTACAGGTACTAATTCTGACTCAACTTTAGATTACCTTCCATACTACATTCTATAATACTGTCTCTCTACATACTTTTTCATCTTTATTAACATTTTGTACTATTTTAAACATTTTGCAATGCTACTTATAACATTTTTTTACAATTAATAAATTCTTATTTACATAAGCAATGATTTCTTCTAAGTTCTACTGAGTCGTCGTGCACATGCATCAACACTTAAAGAATCTTCTGCTAGATGGCGGAGTTATCTGTGAAATCGGAATGACCAACATTCGAAAATATATTTTAAGAAATGGATGTTCACTCAATTCACTTTGTTAGGTTCTGATAGGACAAGTTAGTGTACACTTTGTTAAATTATATGCATGTAAGATAAATTAAATGTTTCATACCTCTCCTCATAACCAATCCTCTAAGTAGATCGCGATTTCAGGGCATTGGCAGCCCCAACCTCAGTACATCTTGATGACTGATGTTAAGTCGATCGTAAGAACCACTTCTTCTTCCCTCTGTTGGTGGACCCTTGACGACTGATGTTATGTCAATAGGAAGAAAGTGGTTATTCTCATTGACATAACATCAGTTGTCGATATGTACTGAGGAGGGGCTGCCAATGCCCTGAAATCGCGATCTACTTATAAGATTGGTTATGAGGAGAGATATGAAACATTTTAATTTATCTTAAATTAAACCTCATAGTGATAAAATCCTATAAAACTTCAATATGCATGTAATTTAATTTGTTAGGTTAGGAAGGGAGAAATTATATTTGAAAAAAAAAATATATGCCTAGACTGGGGTTTGAACCCAGGACATTTGACTCTCTATGTCAATGCTCTATCCAAGTGAGCAACCTAGGCCTCCAATCTAAACGCGTATTTTTCTCTTCTACATAGTTAATTCCCTAACCCCAAATGCTACGATTTTTGCAAATGGCAGCTGCTTTGTTAAGAAGACTTTAAATATTACTTATAAAGCCAGTAGTGCTTCTTTTAATGTTCATATTATTCGTTTTTAAACATCTTAATGATGGACAAATTATATTTGAAAAAAAATATATGTCTATTTTTCTTTTCAAACATAATTTGTCCACCATTAAGATGTTTAAAAACGAATAATATGAACATAGGAAGGGAGAAGTTGGTGTACATCCATTTCTAATAAACATTTGGGAATTTATTGCGAAGGTTGGTCATATATCAATTTCACACCTATGAGGTTCCATCTAGCAACAACTCTATAAACTTTCTGTAGGAGTTCACAGCTATGTGGTTCCATCTAGCGACAATTCTATAAACTTTTGGACATGCGACTGTTATTCTGTTGGACTTAGAAAAATTATTAGGGAAGGTAAACTAAAGTTTTTCCTTAATTTTAAATTGTAACTCATACCTCAATGGAATTTTATCAATAGTCTAATCAAGTGTTGTGAAGCCGACATATATGAAAATAATGTGGATGACCTGCAACTGGCTGCACTTGAGTTTCCTGGAGCACAACAACATTACACATATTATCTTACCTTTAGGCTGAGCTCCAACTCTGCTCTGGGTAGGAAGAGGATGTTTATCGTAGTTTGGGTCCTCCACTTCCTGACATCTGTACGACAAGTTACGTAGAACGCACACACAGTTCTCGACACTCTTATTGCCGATGTTTGATTTTTCTATGGCAGATCTTACAACATACAGCAACGAGTCAACGAGGCCTTCACATTCTCTCAACTTTTTTCTTGCATATTCCCCTGCAGAACTAACGTTTCTGTAAAAAGTAATTTATTTCAAATAAATAACAGGAAATGATGCTGTGAGGTCAAGAGTCTGTGTGTGTGTGTGTGTGTGTGTGTGTGTGTGTGTGCGTGCTCAAATGCAATTTGGTGAAAATCAGTTAATTCTTAATTAATAATTTTTAACTTTCACAGGGAAAATACTATGAGGTTTAATTTAAGAATTGATTAGTGTTTCTATTACCTCTCCTCATATCCTTTTTCATCTAGACTGCAGTTTTGGAGCTTATCTCCATCATCAGTAGCCTCTAGTCTTGCAAATGGCGGCTTCTTAAGATAGAAGCAAAGGTTTCAAAGCATTTGATGCGAGGGAATTACAACATATATAAGAGAAAAAATTTGAGTCTGGATCGCAACTAGCCTCAATAACTCAGTTGGTGGAGCATTTGGCCCGGAAAGCCAAAGGACCCAGGTTCGAGTCTCGGTCTAGGCAAACATTTTTCTCTTCAAATATAATTTATCAATCAGTGAGAAGTGTTAAATTAATAATAAAAACATCAATTGTATGTTGAAACCTGGTTGGAGTCAATGGATTTTTAAGGCTATAAAAATCCTGAGCTGAGCTTCCTTCATAGAGGGAGTATGGCTTGAGTCCTAATGTCATATATTTAGAGTGTGTAAAAAAACTTAAGCCTGAAATAAGAGACTTCTGGGCAAATTTTTTAGCCCTTTCATAACCTGAGTTCAATTGAAATGTCAATTACCTGAGTTGTTAAAGAAAACACAGTAATAAGTTTTTAATCAAAATTACAGTTGAAATTAATTTTGAGTTGTTTTTTGACTCACCTGATATTTCTTGACTTCCATGTAGACCCAGGGTTTCGTCACTCCTTTTGTGACATTCCCAATGCAACACCATGATCACAACTGCCGTCCAGCGGTGTTCTCTTCTAGATTGATTTATGCAAGAAAGTTGCTGGACGGCAGTTGTGATCGTGGTGTTGCATCGAGAATGTCACAAAAGCAGTGACGAAACCCAGGGTCTGCATGGAAGTCAAGAAATATGAGGTGAGTCAAAAAACAACTCAAATTAATTAAATAAACCTCATAGTGTTATTTCCTACCTACATAACTTAATTACAGTTGGAAGTTATGCTATAAAGTAATTTACAATTTATAAATTGAGTCGGTTGGTGCAATATTCAACAGATTAATGAACATTCCATTAAGTGAAGTAAATTAAAAAAACATAACATTTTAAACATAGCTAGATTAAATGGTGTTGGAAAGAAGATAATAATAAATAAGTCAAAGAGATCCAAACAACAAAAAAGATTTAAAAAATACAACGCCCCACAAACTGATTTCAAGGATGGGAAACAATTCAATAAAATTATTTACCATCCTGGAGCACACAGGAAATTTAATAGAATATTTAACAAAACCAATATTACATTGACACCTTACTTACTTACTCACTGGCACTATCGAACCCATAGGTTCATGGCCACGTGGATATAAGCTCTCCATACATCCCTATCCTGAGCTAATGCTTTCCAATCATTCCCTGTATAATCTACTTCCCTCAAATCATAGTTAAAGTTATTCTCCCACCTCATTCTTGGTCTACCAACTGGACGTTTTCCCTCTGGCTTTCCTACAAGAAGCTTCCATGCAAGTCTTTCATTCCCCATATGTGCAACATGTCCTGCCCATCGCAGTCTATGAGACTTAACTGTTCTTATTATATCTGGCTTCCTATAAAGACCATGTAGTTCGTTGTTATGTAGTCTTCTCCATTCACCTGTCTGTTCATCTCTCTTTTGTCCAAAAATCTTCCTAAGTACTTTATTCTGAAATACTTGTAATCTCCTTTCCTCCCTTAAAGTAAGAGTCCATGTTTCGCACCCATATAATATAACTGGTAGAATAATAGTTTTATATATTTTCAGTTTAACGTTTTTTGAAAGGAGTTGGGACATCAAGAGTCTCTGCAATGCATAATAGCACGCATTTCCAAAATTGAGCCTATGTTTAATTTCTTTGTGCATCTCATTCCTATATGTGATTATTGTTCCTAGGTATCTGAATTTGGCCACTTCCTCAAAGTTTTCCTCATTTGTCATTAGCTGTCAATTTCCATTATATAATGAATTTTTACGTGTGACCATATATTTAGTTTTATTGATATTTACTTCCAGTCCTAATTTCTTAGTGTTACTCAATAGTGTGTGCGTGTTGTACTTTAGTATCTCCTCACTATCGGCCAATAGTACTACATCATCAGCATAAACTAACAGCTTATTAATACCATTGAGTTGTAAGCCTTCGTTATTCTCTAAAGAGTTAATGGCATGCTCTAGTACAAAATTAAATAGTAGAGAAGATAGTGCATCTCCTTGCTTCAACCCATTCTGGATTTCAAAAGTGTCCGAAAACTGTTTGCCTACACGCACCCTACTCTTTGTGCCATTTAGATTGACACCAATTAACAAATTTAGTTTGGGTAATCTTCTAATAACTAATAAAAGATTAATGTCCCAGGTAGTAAGAAATCCAGAATTTATCAAATTAGTTGCAATGACTGTAAAAAAGTATATATAGGGGCAACTAAAAGGAATTTAAAATAGAGATTCATGCAAAAAAATACTTTAGATGTATTAAAAATGGTGAAATTGAAAAATTGGCAATTGCAGCTCATAGTTTGCTAGAGAATAACATAATTGGAATAGAAACTACACTTTTCAAATATTTAGAGAAGTATAGTCAAATATGAAGAACAATACGAGGTGAATTTAGAGAAGCCTTTGGAATTAGCAGTTTGGGAGAAGATATACACTCAAAAAACAAATATAGATCCATGAATTTTGAAATTTCCAGCAAGCAAAGTTTAATCTCCAATGCACCACATGGCAGTACATAAGATGGTGGTAATGGCAAAATTTGAACAGTCAGAGTTTTAAGAATTAAATTAATGTTTTTGTGCTGCCTTGTCACGCAGCGGGCCCGGGTTCGATCCCCGGTCGGGGCAGTTTTCTGGGTGAGGTTTTTATCGGGGTTTTTCCTCACCTGTAAGACAAATGTCAGGAAAACTTTAAGGCCCAAACGGTCCCCGAAATCATATGGCCATCATCCTTCACCGGTGTGGAAAGCAACGGGAAGCTACCACACCTACACAATTCCCTAGTAAAGCTGCAAGCATAGCATGAAAAATGCTATGATTGCAGTGAAGGACCTGCCTTCGGGCAGAATTACTATGGACCAGAGGCTACTGACGATGGAGATAAGCTCCGAAACTGCAGTATAGAAGAAAAAGATATGAGGTGAGGTAATAAAAGCATTAATTTAATTCTTAAATTATACCTCATAGTGTTCTTTCCCTGTGAAAGTTAAATAAGTCAGAGTTTTGACTGATGATGGAGGCAAAAGCCTTTGAAACTCTGGTATCATGAAAACATGGAACTGTATGAGGTGATATAAAAAAACATTTAACTGCCTCAATTTATAAAAATAATAAGTATTTAAGAATCACACCCACCCAAAATCTGATGAAATGTGGGCAATTTCACACGTCCAAAGATAGGACCATCTCAAAGTCTATTCTTAATTTCCTTGTAACAAAGATGTTTTTTATCAAATAAACATAGTATTCACCTTAAAACACCTGAAGCATTACGAAAAATTGTGGACCAGCACGTCTCCCCAGCAGATGTTGGGTCCCATCCCGAATGTGGAATGATAATATTGTTTACAACTACCGAAAGCCCATCATCAATGATAGATCTTTTGAGATCCTGTACACAGAAAACAAAAATTAATTTGCAATTAAATAATATAAGACTGCAAAATCGTTATAATATCTGAAGGAGATGTTAGACACACGATGATATACTCATTTCTACACAGCTTACCTCACACGAAGAAAGGTTCCAAAGAACTCCAGTAACAAGTTCTTTTACTTCTGCATCTGAGGATTTCCGTAGAAGATTAATTAGAGAAGGAATGCCACCAGCATTTTTTATAGCTCTCTTGTTTTCATCATTTTGTCTGCCATAAGATAAATTTCTGAAATATAAAACATTTTTTCATTAATATTTAAAGGAAATGAAACTATGAGGCTTATTTTAATTGATAATTTTTTTACGACTCACCTCATAATTGTAGATTTCTTGAAGATTATTAAGTTCAGGCAAAAATTTTTCTCTTTACCATTGATTTACAATAATTTAATTGTGTTTATTAATTTACTTATTTCTATCATAGTAATAGGTTTAGCTTCCCAATATTAATTTAATATGTAGGTAGGAAATAACACCATGAGGTTTATTTTAATTTAGGTTGAGTTGTTTTTGAGTTGTGAACATGACACAGCAAGGAGAATGTCACAAATGCAGTGAAGAAACTCGAGTCTGCGAGGGAGTTAAGAAGTATGGTAAAGGTAAAGGTATCCCACTACAGGCCTCAGAAGGCCCTTAGGGTAGTAGGAGGTTAAGGCTCCCACTTTTTTGGACAATCGACACTTGATAGGCGAGTCAAAAACAACTCAACATAAATTCTTGAAGACTAGTTTTGATACATTACATATCATTACCAATCCCATCTTAGTCATGAAATGAAAATGATACTTATTGTATTGAAACTAGTCTTCAAGGACTAGAATTATGAGGTGAGTCGTAAGAAACTAATTAATTATTAATTAAATAAACCTCATAGTGTCACTTCCCTTAAATATTAGTGAAAAGTATACTAGATATTATGGTTATTGCAAAAAGTGGATGACAAACTTTATGGGAAAATAAGGTCGCTGTAAAATATAGCTTCATTATGTAAAATATTATGAAATAGCAAATAAAAGTGAAAATAGGAGACGAAATGTCAGAGGGAAGAGAAATTGGAAGGGGGGTATGGCAAGGATGTCCTTTATCACCTATTCTTTTCAACATCTATCTAGAAGACCTGATGAAGAACTGCTTCAAGAATATGGGAGGCATAAACATGGGAGGAAGAAGACATAAGTGCGTAAGATTTGCTGATGGCATGGCTTTGCTAGCAGAAGATGCACTGACACTGAGGAACATGCTGATGGAGCTAAATGACAAGTGTGAGGATTAAAGATGAGGCCATTGAGGAAGCAGAGAGCCTCAAACACTTAGGTTGTACTATCAGTAATAACATGAACTGCGGTCAAGAAGAAAAACAGAGGATAGCAATGGCAAAATAAGCTTTTAACAAGAAGAGAAGCATTTTCTGTATACCTTTGGCAAAAGAATTACAGAAGAGGCTAGTGAAGTGCTTTGTGTGGAGTGTAGTATTGTATGGTGCAGAGACTTGCACATTACGACAGAATGAGGAGAAGAGATGGGAAGATTTTGAGATGTGGGTATGGAGAAGGATGGAACGTATAAAATGGACAGCCTAATTAAAAAAAATAAAGATATGCTGGAGTGAGTGAAGGAAGAACAATGCTGGAACTCATAAAGAAGAGGAAAAGAAATTGGATTGGCCACTGGCTAAGAAGAAACTGCCTGCTGACATATGTCCTAGAAGGAATGCTCAATGGATAGAAAGTTGAGGCAGGAAAAGACATCAGATGATAGACAATATTAAAATAAATAGTTTGTATGCAGATACAAAAAGGAAAGCTGAATTAAGGAAGGAATGGAGAATGCTGAGTTTGCAGTGAAAGACCTGCTCTTGGGCAGAACACTTATATATGTATGTATGTATGTATAACATAAAAAAGTTGACAATTTATTAGAATGTAGAACTAAACTTAAAAAGTTAACAGAAATAATTGACTCCCAGTGAAATTATTCAACTCATATTAGGTTGCAGCACAAGAGGCAATCCAAGATGGTCAAAAAGAATCTCAAAAGGTAATCAAATAGAATAAAAATATTCAAAGTTAAAATTGGGAAACACATTATGAGGTTCTTAATTAATAAATTAATGAGTCATTTTAACATTGATAATGGCGGTTGAAAATGAATGACAAGATCATTTGAAAACTATAGTTACCGTGTTTGATAAAACATGAAATATGAGGTAAGATGTTAAAATGACTCATTAATTTAAGAATAAAAATAGTTTGTAAATTGTGATCCATTTTGATATGCATAAGTACTAAAGTAGCAGGAAACGACTTAACTTACCTTAAAGCTCCACATGCATTTCGATAAACATCTGGACATTCGTGACTAAGTAATGTGACAAGAGGCGGGATTCCCCCCTAGTGACCTCGTCTTCTGTTTGTTAGGATCATCCATGTAACATAAATGTTGCAGGTATGCAGCTGCATTTGCTTTTATTACATTGTTCGGGTTATTGAGAAAACCAATAACTTCCGTGAGGTTAGGGTCACGCCACCGCATTCCTACAACATAAATTCACGATCTCAAGACAACACCCAAAAAACAAGGTATACTGTATACTCCACTATCATCCTCTCATCGTCTCCTCTACTTTCTAGAGGCTCCATCATTGTTATCACTATTGCTCACAGTAAAATTTTAAGTAAAGATACAAATCAATTTTATAAAAAAAAATTGAGGGATTGTTAAGGAAATGATGCACTAACAACAATTCAAAAATGCACAAATTACAGTTGAATAATATAATTAGCATACATGTTGATAACTAACTAGCTCATTGGATCTATCAAACCCATAGGTTTATTGCCATGTGGACATAAGCTCTGCATACATCCCTATCCTAAGCTAATGTTTTCCAATCAACCCCTGTATAATCTACTTCCCTCGAATCATGGATAATGTTATACTCCCACCTCATTCTTGGTCTACCAACTGGACATTTTCCTACAAGAAGCTTCCATGCACCTCTTTCATTCCCCATATGTGCCACATGTCCTGCCCATCACAGTCTATGAGACTTAACTGTTCTTATTATATCTGGCTTTCTATACATACCATGTAGCTTATTATTAAGTTGTTTTCTCCATTCACCTGCCTGTTCATCTCTTTTTGGCCCAAAATTTTTTCTAACGAATACATGTTCATAGCTAATATTAATAAAATTCCTTTAAGGTGAATAGTCATAAAGTAAAATATTAAAATAAAAATACCTTGGCATGTGCCGTTGTCCTCAACTACGTTAAAATTTTTAACAACTGTAGGCCTTTCAGAAACTGGTTTCCATCTTCAGCAGAATGGTGTGCACTACTGACGCACACCCTAGCATACACCCCTCTGCTGAAGATGAAAGTCAATTTCTGAAAGGCCTACAGTTTTTAAAAATGTTAACCTACTTGAGGAAAACGACACCTGCCAAGGTAATTATTTATTTTAATATTTTATTTTATGTACTTAGTTCTGGGTGAGAAAAAAGTATGAAAAATATGGGAAAAAAATGAAAAATAACTTGTAGATTGTAATATAAACAATATGGATCCTGCAAAGATAACTGTGAATCATAGGAAAAACGGGACTGCCGATATATCAGACAGAATATTTGGATTACAGGCCAGTCACGGGTATCAGTGCCTATAATTCCACTGTGATGTGGTCTGTTGGCTTAACGTCTATCTAAATTCTGTGGCCACAGGGTAAACATACTTAAGTCTGAAATCATAACTTTTCACGAGAGCTTATTTATATCCAAATAACTTACTAATAATTGAAGATTTGTTTCACTTCTGACTATGAGATTGCAACCATAAGACAATGTACATGACACACTAGACAAATTAAATAGTGACCCAGACTCAATTTCCCAATGGTCGAGGAAACATGGACTTAATCTAAATGCTGACAATACACAATGCATAATTATAGGACATCGACGAATCCAAAGCATTATAAATTACGAAAATATCCGTACTATTCTCCTAAATAACAAAAACATATCTCCCACAGCTCAGTAGTAAAAAATCTGGGTATCTACTTGGGTCAACACCTAGACTGGAAAATCCAGGTGAATAATACCTGCAAGAAAGTGTTCTCAATTCATCACTCCCTAAATAGTTTTAAAAACTTCCTTCCTATAAAATTAAAACAAATACTTGTACAGACTCTTATAATGCCACACTTCGACTACTGCGACATATTACTGACTAATCTGACAACTAATCTATCTGACAGACTACAGCGTGCTCATAATTCGAGCATTCAATTTATATTCAATCTCCATCGTTATGACCACGTGTCTCCTTCATTTCAGGCCTTATCATGGCTACGCCTAAATGACAGAAGAACTTTACATTCACATACCTTACTATTCCAAATTCTGTACACATATTTACCAAGTTATTTAACAACATGTTTTCAAAATTTATCGGCTCATCACAATTTAGAAACAAGATCACAAGACTCTTCTTTACTTTTGATACCACAGCACAGGACATGTCTATACTCTGAATCTTACACAATATCTATGACTAAAGCATGGAACTCACTTCCCAGTCATGTCAGGGACTGTCAATCACTATCATTATTTAAATCCAAATTAACTGATATCTTAAGTTTGATACAATGAAAACATTAACTGCATAACTATATAGAGTATTCTATAAATAATCATGTAGGAAGCTACTTACTTTATTTCATATAATTTTAATTTTATTATATTCTATGTTTTTGTTAGTATTAGATCACATCATCATTGTATTTTGTTTAGTCTGTATTTTAATAATATCTTAAAATTATAATATGTAAGTAATTTCTGTATAATTCTACTATTCGCTGGTTGAGTGGAAGAGAAGGCCTTATGGCCTTAACTCCACCAGCTAAAATAAAGCATTATTATTATTATTATTATTATTATTATTATTATTATTATTATTATTATTATAAGAAATTATATAAAACTATTATTCTACCAGTTATATTATATGGGTGCAAAATATGGACTCTTACTTTAAGGGAGGAAACGAGATTACGAGTATTTGAGAATAAAGTTCTTAGGAAAATTTTTGGACCAAAGAGAGATGAACAGACAGGGGAATGGAGAAGATTTACATAACAATGAACTACTTGGTCTTTATAGGAAGCCAGATATAATAAGAACAGTTAAGTCTCGTAGACTGCGATGGGCAGGACATGTTGCACGTATGGGGAATGAAAGACATGCATGGAAGCTTCTTGTAGGAAAGCCAGAGGGAAAACGCCCAGTTGGTAGACCAAGAATGAGGTGGGAGAACAACATTAACTATGATGAGGGAAGAACATTAAACAGGGAATGATTGGAAAGCATTAGCTCAGGGTAGGGATGTATGGAGAGCTTATGTCCACGCAGCCATGAACCTACGGGTTCGATAGTGCCAGCGAGTAAGTATGTATCATAAGAAATTAGCTATCATTTTATGAACCTTACCCTTACGATAGAGGGAGAAAAATGCTATATTTCTGAAATATTAATCTAGAAAATAAAAATCAATGAAAATGGACTTACATACTTTTACCCTAATGCCACAGAATTATCTAAAGAAGAAGAAAAATCTATAAAACTTGAGACAATCTTCATAACATAAACTGAATATAGGTAATCTATCCAAAACATAAGGAAATGGAACTTAAGATATTTGTCTCTACACACTTATGGAAGATAAGAACCAATCGGCAATAATGTCGTTTGCTATATCGTCATCAGTTGGATACCTACACTCCTGCTTTGCAGTCATATTAAATATGTAATTCAGATGGTCAGGATTTTTACACCCTTAAAAATCCATCGAACCTCAACTTATAATTTACAAAAAAAATAGGTGCCAAATTTAATATGGAAATATCAATTAACAAAACTGAAATTATGAGGATGTGGCTGAATTCAAATACCTAAGAACAATAATCACAAATAGGAATGAGATGCACAAAGAAATTAAACATAGGCTCAATTCTGGAAATGCGTGCTATTATGCATTGCAGAGACTCTTGTTGTCCCAACTCCTTTCAAAAAATGTTAAACTGAAAATATATAAAACTATTATTATACCAG
The DNA here is from genome assembly GCA_030220185.1 of Diploptera punctata. Classification (NCBI taxonomy): domain Eukaryota; kingdom Metazoa; phylum Arthropoda; class Insecta; order Blattodea; family Blaberidae; genus Diploptera; species Diploptera punctata. Next base: position 23,226 of record JASPKZ010008964.1, on the reverse strand, counting down.
TTATATTATATGGGTGCGAAACATGGACTCTTACTTTAAGGGAGGAAAGGAGATTACGAGTATTTGAGAATAAAGTTCTTAGGAAAATGTTTGGACCAAAGAGAGATGAACAGACAAGTGAATGGAGAAGACTACATAACAATGAACTACATGGTCTTTATAGGAAGCCACATATAATAACAACAGTTAAGTCTCGTAGACTGCGATGGGCAGGACATGTTGCATGTATGGGGAATGAAAGACTTGCATGGAAGCTTCTTGTAGGAAATTCAGAGGGAAAACGTCCAGTTGGTAGACCAAGAATGAGGTGAGAGAATAGCATTAACTATGATTTGAGGGAAGTAGATTATACAGGGAATGATTGGAAAGGATTAGCTAAGGATAGGGATGTAAGGAGAGCTTATGTCTGCGCGGCCATGAACCTATGGTTCGATAGTGCCAGTGAGTAAGTAAGTAAGTAAGAAATTATGGCATTTCATGGGAAGGACCCCATACAAAGTAAAATTTGTCTCCAGAATAAAATTTTAGAGAGATCTAATCAATTTTAATATCTTGGATATTATCTCTCTATCTGGGATGAGAAGGATATCCATGAAAAAATTACTAGTTATAATAAAAGTTTGGGAATTATTAATCAAGTTATGAAACCATCCCTTGTACAAAAAAAAAACACCAGATTACATTTATATAAACACTTTGGCTAGACCAGTGTTGACCTATGGTAGTGAAGCATGGACACTAAAATGACAACATGAAAGCAGAATAACGGCTTGCGAAATGAGATTCATGCACAGAACAGCGGGTTACACCAGATGAGATCGGAAAGGGAACACCGATATCTTAAAAGAATTGAAGACTACGCCAATTTTGGAGTATATTAAACAGTACCAACTAAATTGGAAACACCATCTTGAAAGAATGAGTTCAAATCGGATCCCCAAAGCTGTTTATAATTATATACCAAGAGGATGAAGATCTCTGGGCTGTCCTATGAAATGCTGGAGGGAAAATTTTCTATAGGATCGTAACAGGCTTTGGCCTAATACTTGGAAGGAAGAAGAAGAAGCCTAGCTGGGTTTGAACATGCAAACTTCAGAATCAAAGGTGAGCATGGTAACAAAAAGACCCTAAGATTGACTTACTGTTGTTGCTATTACGATTAATATTATTATTACTGAAACTTCAAGGTGTGACAAGCTTAGAAGACATTTGGCCTATCAGTCAGCTGATAGCCTCACATCCACATGTGTCAATCACAGAGGTAGACGATCATCTCCAGCCAGTGTAAGGGTGACATGTGCTCAGCATATCGAGTCCCCAGATATTATAGCTGGTTTTCTCAACCTGAAGTCGCTACTTATTGTAGCTACCCAAATTCCTCGTGATGCTGGATGGCACTGGTCCCATACTGGCCGAAATTGCATGAGAAAATTTCTTCCCCATGGAGACTCGAACTAGCGAAGTCCTGTAGTTCTGTTCCAAGGCATCTTGCTTTAACCACTCAGCTACAGCGCGAGACATTAATAATACAATTGGTATTAATATATCGGCCGCGGTGGACTAGTGGTTATGCTCCTTGCCTCTGGTCCCGAGGGTTGCAGGTTCAAATCCGGCCGGGGTCGATGGATTTTTTTAGGATGGAAAAATCCAAGGAGCAAGTCCTCTGGGAGGGACTTTAAGCCGTGGGTCCCAAGTCTGAAGATTTTCAGGCTTGTAAACGATCCTTATGCCTGAATGAAAAGGCATCTAAGCAAAATTTACCAAATTTTCCCGTCCTAGTACTACCTTGGTTTCCTAGATGTCAGTATGAGGCAGAACGCTGACCACGGACCACTCAAATGACATCTATACGAAAACAAGTGTAACTAAATTAGTATGGTTCAAATTCTTCCCTGTAGGGGGAGAGCGCCAAAATCTCTGTGAAGGGAATATGGGCTTACAAGATACAAGAAGGTTATTATTATTGGCATCAAGTTCTTGAGGGTACTGCCCCCAAAAGAAAAATGCACAGATCAACATTATTATAATCTTAAAAATCATAATGTATCATATTATTAACATATTTGCTGCTCTGATACAAAGCACAAGCACACACATGGAGCCACACGTGAGTGATTAAACAAATCAGAAGCTTCTCAACTTACTTACTTACTTACTCACTGGCACTATCGAACCCGTAGGTTCATGGCCGCACAGACATAAGCTCTCCATACATCCCTATCCTGAGCTAATGCTTTCCAATCATTCCCTGTATAATCTACTTCCCTCAAATCACAGATAATGTAAGCTTCTCAACACTTATCAATAATTGAAGAAACATGCAAAATGAACTTAGAGAAAATGATTTTTCCATTTTCCTTATGTTACCATGTTCATAATGAGCACTAGTTCATATGTTTCCCATGTGATGCAACAATCTGATTACTAAAACAAAAATATCCCCCTTGGTGCTTTTCAACAAGTGTGGGCAACATGCCAATGCTGGGGTTTCACCCTATCACCTCATACTATACACTTACACAAACATACACTCCTCTCTGTACACAAAACAAGTACATATAACACGTGGTCTGCAGAAGTAGTGCATATATTCAAAATAGACCATATTACAGCCATAATGATTGTAATCATGAAACGTGGATGGGTGGCATCACAAAACACACTTAAATATTATCATCATTAATAATATTAATAACAAGAAATAATAATAATAATAATAATAATAATAATAAAAATAATAGTAGAAATAACAACAATAACAATCCATCCATAGTAATTCTGCCCAAATGCAGGTCCTTCACTGCAATCATAGCATTTTCATGCTATGCTTGCAGCTTTACTAGGGAATTGTAGGTGTGGTAGCTTCCCGTTGCTTTCCACACCGGTGAAGAATGATGATGATGATAAGGATCACGATGATGGCCATATGATTTCAGGGACCGTTTGGGCCTTAAAGTTTTCCTGACATTTGTCTTACAGGTGAGGAAAAACCCCGATAAAAACCTCACCCAGAAAAACTGCCCCGACCGGGGATCAAACCCGCTGCATGACAAGGCTGCACGCTACCTCGAGACCACAGTGGTGGACAAGAATATACAAATGGAAACCAATATGCACCAGAACAGCTGGGCACCCAAAAAACAGATGGCAGGATGATGTTATAAAAGACATATTAGAAATGAAAATTGGAAATTGGCCAGTCTGTATCCAGAATAGATCTAGGTGGAGAAAAATTGTTGAGGAGGCCAAAAGTTCAATAAGGTTGTAGTCACCTACTAAAGAAGAATAATTAGAAGACTGGTAAGGTATAAAGAATTTTAATTTAAATCTTTAATAAGGCCTGTTGCATCTTCTCATCACAATCTATAGCTAATATTTTATTCAAAGACACTCTTTTACAGTTGAAGTCATTAGGGTCTCAATTCAAATCTGGGCAAAAAAAACCCATAAATTTTTGTCAGAGACCTCTTTTTTCAGGTTTCAGGTACTTTTATATGCCATAAATCTACATCACTGAACCTATGGCTTTAGTTCCTTTCAGAAGGAACCCATCAGGATTTTTGTATCCTGAAAAACTATGAATCCTCAGCTGGGTTTCAACCTGCAAACCTTGGTATCAGAGGGGAACATGATAGCTACTCTATGCTGTGAGGATTTAGTCATAATGATATCTACTATCCTCTTCTAACCAAGAGTGCCATCCTTGTATAATAATATTCACAATAACAATTATGGTTAATTAAGAAAGCATTCCAAATGGAAAACATGAAAGAAAACATTGCAACAGCCAGAGGGAAATCATGGGAAAAAATTGATGAGCTATACACAGAAATAAAATATAAAGGTCGCAAGGAAACAGTAGCAAAATTCAGAATGATGTCAGGACACGACTGCCTGGCTCACCACCTCCAAAGAATACACGTTTTCCAATCCGACGGATGTGTCATATACAAAGACCCGGACCTGATCTTGGACAAACACCACCTTCTAGTCTGTCCAGCTTTAAATCCAACTGCACAACATTCTAAGGACCTTGTTCGCTTGTACTGGGAAGCCAGAGAGAAAATGACAAGCGTCAAATCTTGCCATTAGAAAACAACAACAATTATGATTAATGGTCTTTTGTTAAAATTCTTGGGTGTTTTCACCCCCACCTACCTAACACATCTGCACATGGTTATTTACTTAAAAACAACATTCAACTGGTTTTGGTCTTCCCTTAGGCATATTATGGTGATAGGGAGAAAAGTGACTGACTACCTGTTACTTTCTTAAACTGACCAGACTACTACTCTCTCTCTTAAACTGAGCAGACTACTACTCTCTATCTTAAAATGACCAGACAACTAAATTCTCACAGACTATAGTTAAAAAGGACCAACTCTCACAAGGGAATTGGCAACCATTGCATTCCTAAACCTACTTCAAAATTTCTTACGGAGAAGCTTTATGATCTATAAAGGCAACGTCCAAATGTTATCTGCCATTTTTAACTGCATATCACTACAATCCAGTGCCATATCTCTATTTAAACTATAAGGAAGTAATACAACTCCGGAATTTGTAGATTGGATAACCCTCACTACCTGCTATCCATCTCATGTCCTGCCTCACTTCACACCATTCTATATCATGCAGGGAGTCCATCTGTTCTGTATAGTGGGTTGCCATTGCTGCATTCTGGCTTCAATTTATGTGCCTTGCAGTTAAAAATTGCAGCTAATTTTTTTTGGACATGCCCTTGATACATCACAATGCTTCTCTGGGGAAAATTTTAAGGTAGGTTTCAGCATGCAGTGGTTGTCAGAAAAATTATGATGGTCACTAAAAAAGAAAATGTGATGACAATCTTTGAGAATCAATGAGATGAAGATTATTAAATTAATATACAGTCTTATATATGAATGTGGTTCTTCGAGATTGAGATCAATTTCTAGAATGGGATTTGGTAACATATGTTAAATAATTAAAAAGTAGTTGTTTGGGCCATGTTGAGATGATGTACGAGGCGTGTTTTTAAAGTAAGTTCCAAAAGGTTGTAGTAATTAAACGGGAAGATATTTACAAACCATTTTTGTTGCATTGTATTCCCCACACTTCAATTAATTTTCAACATAATCTCCACCATTATTGAGGCATTTATCGAGTCGTGGCACAAATTTTTCTATCCCTCATTGTAGAATCTGCCCGTCTGCAATGCAAACTACTCCTGCACTGCTGTTTTCACTTTGTCACCATCAAAATGTTGGCCACCGAGAAACGTCTTGAGGTGCAAGAAGAGATGAAAATCACTCGGAGCCAAATCTGGGCTGTAGGGGGATGGTCAATTTCTTCCCAGGAATTTCGTGATGAGATTTTGGGTGTCACGAACTGTGTGTGGCCGAGCATTGTCATGAAGCAACACAACTCCCTCGGTCAGAATCCCATATCTTTTGTTTTGAATTGCGTAATGGAGCTTCTTCAAGGTCTGACAATAGGTTTCTCTATTAATGGTTTCACCCCGAGTCAAGAATTCAATGAGTAGGACTCCTTTTCTGTCCCAAAAACTGCACATGATCTTGCTTCTTGCCATGGTTTGTTTGAATTTCTTTTTTCCTTGGCAATGCAGTTTGCCTCCATTCCATGGACTGCTGCTTCGATTCAGGTATCATGTGAGACGAGAGAACCAAGTCTCATCACCTGTCACAATATGGTCAAGAAACTCATCGCCTTGTTCACTGTAACATGTGAGAAAGCTGAATGCACTGGAAGCTCGTTTGGTTTTGTGTTCCTCAGTGAACATCTTGGGTACCCACTGTGAGCAGAATTTTCGATATTGTAATCGATCTGTCACAATTTTGCAGAGAACACTCCATGACAATTGTGGAAAATTCAAGGAAAGTGAAGAAATTGTGAACCTCCTGTCCTCACGAATCTTTTCATTGGCAGCATGCACCAAATCATCATTGATCAAAGATGGCCAACCGGTACACTGTTCATCGTGCACAGAGATGTGGCCCTCGTTGAAATTCCTAACCTATCTCCTGACCATCCCATCACTAATGGCATCTTCATCATACACCTCACAAAGTTGATGATGAATGTCAGCTGGTTTGATGTTTCTCACATTCAACAAACGGATAACAGACCGTATCTCACAGTCAGCAGGGTGCTCGATCACTTTGAACATTTCAACTAATCACAACTAACCTCACACATGAACTGAAGCTCTGAAACTGCATGTCCAGCTTGCCTGAGGGCTGAAGAAGAAAACACGCATGTGGAAAATTACGATTGCAGCAATGCAATGGTTATAACTGAAAATGGAACTTACTTTAAAAACACGCCTCGTAACAATATAATAGGGATAAGAAGATAAGGAAGACTGAGGAGACATGGAGCAGGACTTGGGTTAACAACAGAGAAACAACTGGCAACAAATTGTAAAGGAGGCCAAACCACACCAAGGGTTGTAAAAGCCATGGATCAAGGAAGGAAACAGACATTATAAACATAGACATTACTTAAATCTGGAGAAACTGGAAATCAATTTGTTCTGTCTGCACTTGTATAGAAGCTGTGATTTCCAGTTATCCAGAATGCATCCTCAAGCTTATCGTGATACAAGTAAAACTCAACTACTTAAAACAAATTGTAGGTTAAAAACTTCATGCTTTATAAAATATTCATAAACTGTTTTTAATGGGAAAATTTCATGCAACTGTTACATTAAACTATTAACAGAAATGCATAAAAGTATGGAGTTTAAAGGAAATTTATTACAAAACTAACAAATATTGTGAATCTGGTACATATTACCTCATAAATATTTGGGGACCTGAATTCCAAAACATGCTATGCCCTTTTTCTTTTTAATTTTCAGGAGAAGCATAAAACTGTTTAATCTAGTTGTTATTTTAGTTTTTGATTCTGAATTTTTTGTTGTTATGTAAAACATATTAAAAGGTATATTTTAAGAAAAAAAAGGAACAACCAGGCTGATGTTTTGTCCTTCAAATTCAAATTGACTTAGCATGATTTAGCAGCAAAATTATGGAAAAAGTGCAAAATGTAATAAAAAAATACGTATAAATTGAATTCTAAATCATACCAACTCCATGGACATAGCATGGTTTAGAATTGAAAAATGTCAATATACGTACATATGGGAAAGAGTGTGATTTAGAGAGTTTTTGTCATTCAGGACCATAACCTGAGACATTACCATAGCTATGTTGTGTTTAACTCAATTTGTCATATTTTAGAGTTAGCATGTTTTCGAATTCAGGTCCCCATTTGTGTTTCATTTGACATGTTTCAATGTGCTGTCCATACCATTGTCAGCTTTTCCAGACTGCTGAATTTTATGTTTTTGCCCCTGGATGTCGACTCCCACTCCATCTTTTGATCAACTGAAGAATTTGTAAATAAATATTTTCTCCAAGAATTACAAAATTCATAATCCTATTTGTATTCCTCTAGATGTAGATCTTCTACTAAACCTTGAGCTCTTTAGTGTTTTCTAATCATTTTAATAATTCAGAGTTTAAATTGATTTTATGTTTTTCTGACCAGACATGGGCAGCTACTGCAGACTTTTCTATTTCTCTATTTTTTACGTTTCTAATATGTTCTTTTGTTTTAATGGTCCAGTTTATCTTTTTTTTACATATGTATATCTGATCACAATCTGCACATTTTTTTCTGATAAATTCCTGTTTTTTCCATCTTCACTTTTTTTCATTTTTGTTAGTTTTGATTACTTTATTTAGGCTGTAATCATTTTTGGTGCCAATTTTATATTTTTTATAATTTTATATTAATTTTTTTTAAATTATAATTTTATATTAAATTTTGTAAAAATCTTTTCAAATATAATAAGATTGTGATAAGATATACATAGGTAAAATAAAGAGAAACTTGACCAATAGAATGAAAGAACACTTTAGAAAAATAAAAAAATGGAGAAATAGAAAAATCTGCAGTAGCTGCCCACTAGGGTGAACAAAAAAAATGGAAGTATTTTATTTTTAACGCACACCCTCTTAATTTATTTGTATAATGTTAAAACAATTGAAAGTACAATTTGGTGTAAGTAGGCCCATGACAATCCATGCTGACTTGCTTCGAAACATGTTGGTACTTGCTAACTAAGGCAAACAAAATTTGAACAATAATTATTTTATTGTTTATTTTTTATTATTTCACTCACCTCATACTTCATAATTCATAGCAGACCCTGGGTTTCTTCACATCTTTTGTGACATTCTCAATGCTGTGTCACGTTCACAACTCAGTGAACGTGACGCAGCATTGAGAATGTCACAAAAGATGTGAAGAAACCCAGGGTCTGCTATGAATTATGAAGTATGAGGTAAGTGAAATAATAAAAAATAAACAATATTAAAAAACCTCATAGTGTTATTTCCTATCTACATAACTTAATAATTATTTTATTGTAAAATAGTAAATAGTTACACGTTTTGGGCATATTGATGTTTTACTTACAAAATAAACTTTTAGTTCTAAAATCCTTCTATACTAACCCTGTACAAATTTTCATGTCTTATGTTTCTCATGATGTCAGCAAAATTTGTCATGATCCAATCACAATAATATTTGTTACGTGGGTTATTAAGGTCAAACAGAAAAAAAATAGAGGGTATGCATATTTGATTTTGTGAAAAAATAAAAATCTCGTTTATGTCTTGGGACACCCTACTGTCCACGTCTGGTCAGAAAAACTTAAAATCGATGTAAACACTAAATTATTAAAACAGATAACACTAATGAGCTCACTATTTGAGAGAAGATTTACATCCAGAGGAAAAAAAATGGATTATGAATTTTGAAATCTGGGGAAAAGTATATGAATTACACTGGTAAACATGATTTTTGTCTCATGAATGTTGTACTTACTGCAGTTTTTTTATCGTGTTTTCAAATATGTATTCAGAATTTCTCCATCACCCACAGTTTTTTTATTTCAATTTCAATTAATGGATTTAAATAATTATTTTTTTAATAAACTTTTTTGTCCATTTGTCCATTGTAAAATAAAACCAAATGAGCTAACTCAGGAGATTTCAGCTATGGAAAAGAGATATCAAGGCAAATGGAATCCTATTATGCTGGCCGATTATTGTTGGACCATCAGAGGGATGCACCACAGGCAAAATATAGCAGAAAATCGTCATTTCTTACTTTCTATGTGAGGCGAAATGTTTGAATATTGTGTAGTTACAAATGTAGAAAATTTTAAAGTGTTTGAAATTAAAAATGCCTGTTTCTAGGAAACCTTGCTTGATGGAGAAAAACTGATATCATATTTGAATTCAGTAGAAAAAATCCTATCAAAATCACATATTTTTCTTTCTGAGATAAAAAAAGTTTCTTTTCTGTTGCTCAGTGTTAATAGTTCTTCTGTCAACCAAACATCCTGAGCCAACAACATAAAATTCCAACAGTCTGGACAAGTTGTTGATGTGCAAGCATATTGAGACATTTTCAAATAGAACACAATGATTTATGAGATAAGACGAATCCAGACTCACCTTACTTATTAAGAAGAATCTCATTATGTTATTTCCTACTGTAATTTATTATTACAAAGCTATTAATGGATCTTACCGTTAATTACATTCGATTTTGACTGCTGAATCCTAGTATTACGGGGTATTGAGGGATCTTTGGACTATGGGTCGCATGTTTGGACGCATTAGACAGTAAAATGCCTTCTCTGCTGAGCAAGTTGTATGCTAATACGATTTTGCTTACTCAGAAATCTGTTCATGCGATAATAATTGGTTAAATTTGTAAGCTACCTGCGGAGGTAGCTTAAATGAGCAACTCAAATTAAAATCCCGAAGGGAACCGAACGGGAACCGATGGTAATCGATGTACTTTTGCTGCTTTATCCAACATTTATCCAAGATGTCGGACCTTGAAGACTTCGATCATGTTTTCGGTATACACGGAGAAGAGGAATTTGATAGAGTCTACCAAAGAATTCAACTGGAAGAACAGGAGAATTGGCGTAATATTGCTTGTTGCAGACGTGTTTGTATACGGTATTATTTGCGGGATGCAAGCATAAATGCATTCCTCTATAGCAGACGAAAATAACGGAAGTGGTTTTATCGCTGAGAATTCTGGGTAATTCATTGCCAATATTACGAAAACGTCGACTCTCGTGCATGACCAATAAGTCGGCCGTTAATTCGTTCTCAGCAATTGCTCACGGTGAATCAGCTCACTAGTGATTGGAAGTAATTTGAGTAGAGAGTAATGTTCTAACATACGACCCTATATCTGGAGTCTACAGGAGGGTCTAATGTTGTTGTAACATTGGCGATACGGCCATTAATTTGGGTTGCACCATTTTTTCTGTCAATTTCAGTAGAGATGAATTTCCTTTCCAAGTAGTTTGATCCTGTCCAGCTGTTTACATATCAGGACTAGTATCTTGTTGAGTACTATTCCTGTTAGTGAATTTCAAAGGAATGTACCTATTGAAATTGTTGTCATAAAAGATATTTGAAAAAATTCTTACAAATCTTCATCTATCCTACTTACTCAACATTTTCTGTACTTGCTATCTTCATTGATGATCATACATTTGGGTTACTCTTCATTTGTGATAATATCTCACAATGAATAGAATAATTTGATACACAGCAAACTCCTGATTATCTGTGTTAATTGGGACCAAGATATGCACGGAAAATAAAAAAAACACGGATAATCCAATTAAGTTATTCGGCACTGTGGAAGTTGATCAGAAAAGTATTTACCCACTTTAACACTGCTTAAATGCAACAAATATTCATAGAATGTTATATTAAATATATTTAGGTGCGAGTCGTAATTATCATTATTTTATTTTACTCGTAAATATGAAAAAAAAGAAAAAAAAGTGGGACTATTTCCTGTCATGACGACTCTGGTTATGACAGTTATTCAAAATGGCCACCATAACCAGCAACAATTATACTAATAACCACCGATATCCACACTTATAACCAGCGATGACAAATAATCAGTGATTCCCACACTAGTACCCACCGATAAACCCACTGTCACAGCATATCCGTGGTTTCAATCTGTAACAACAAACTTTCAATGACTCACACAATGGAAATTTCCAAAATTGTATTGTATCCTCAAAATGTTGGTCAGTACCGTTAAATGCATCAGGGGAGGGGGTTGTGAGTGAAGGTTACTCTATTGTGCTAGTTTCTAAGCGCAGTTCACAGTAGCACGTTTAAAAATAAAGAATTTTTTCGTAACAATAAAAAATACAGTAATTTTAAAAAATACAGTAATAAGAGTCATGCCCGGATATTCTGCAAACCGGATAATACACGCATGGATAACTGGGAGTTTGCTGTAATTCATTTTTCTAATCATTAATGTCTTTCATGCATCAGATGTAGCATTCCGTTACAGTCTAGAGCTATATTTATATTATTGTTCCCAACTTCTTTTGACAATGTTAAAATCTGTTTTGTTAAGTAGTTAGAAGGGATCCTGATTGTTTTATTGTTCCATGCATCAGATGATTGGATCTAATTTTAATTTTTGATTATATATTAATTTCACTTGTGTTCATTCTAATTCAAATTATTCACTCAGTGTGCAAATCATTTCACAGTGCTGAACAATAGTAGCTTTTCACAGGACCATTTTTGCATGCTTTCTCTTAAGAGAATGAATTTGTAGGCATCCCCTTCTATCTTATAGACTTCTCCATCCCTGGCAATCAGTCACCTTCCTTTAATTCCCATCTTCCTCAGGTCCTCCTCAACTCCATCAATCCGTTGCAGCCTTGATTGATCCACACTCTTTTTGTCTTCATATTTGTTCTTCATAAATTTCCTAGGAACCTCATGCTTGGATTTTCTTTACAATGTCCTGTTCAACGCAATCTTGAAACATTAACTGATGTTAATATTGAGTAGAGAACATATTTTTAACGACTCACCTCATACAATTACAAATTTCTTTGATACCGGCAGTTTCAGACAATATCTTGTCCCTTTTCTGTCATGACTTCCACTGATGAAATTCTCTGGTTGTTGATCTCTCTATGGACATCACCTCTTGTGCTGCCATCTATGATTGGGATAGAGGTGATGTCCATAGAGAAATCAACAACCAGAGGATTTCATCAGTGGAAGTCATGACTGAAGAGGGACAAGATATTGTCTGAAACTGCCGGTATCAAAGAAATTTGAAATTGTATGAGGTGAGTCGTTAAAAATATGTTCTCCACTCACTATTAATGATATAACCTCATAATGTTTACTACCCAACATTAATTTAAATATAATTAACTGATGTTACAACATCAGGAGACTTGAATAACTAGTATAGTTCACAGTTGTATCTTATCTGCCACTCTTCCCCATCACATATAGGGTCTTGTATATTCCTGAGTATTTTGGTCTTAAAAGTCTTCAGTCTTGATACATAATTCCTCGACAGTGACCAGACATTAACACTGCTTTTATAAGTATTTTATATAAATTTCATTTTGATTTCCTTGTTAGAAATTTTGATTTAATTTTTATTTATAAATCCAAATATGTATTACTAGCAGTACCTGGTCACGCATTACTATGGCTCATTCTGGTTAAATGCAAAGATTGTTATTCATTGCCATAAAATACTCAGTATAATGTGTGTTGCTTTTACGTCCAACAGATGGCGTTGTTTTCATCTTTCAAAAAAGCATGTTTTTACAAGTCACAGGTGTGACAATTATATAATATATATATGGAAACTTTTGCTTATTTGAATGCAACATTGTTTCAAAATTTCAAAGCAATCGGTGAAGAACTTTCGGAGATTTAAGATTTTGAACAAAAAAACATTTACATTTAATGAGTGAATGAGTCATTTCTTATCTTACCTCACAGTTTACGTTTTCTTAAACATGGGAACTGCAGTTTTCAAGAGGAACATTCCTCCCATTTTCAACCGACAATATGACAGTAATAAACACAGTTCCTGTGTTTAAGAAAACATAAACTATGAGGTAAGATAAGGAACGACTCATTCATTCATTGAATTAAGAACCTCATAAAATTATTTCCCAAATTTAACTATGAAACATTTACAGTTTTACTTATATAGATTAGCACATTGTTAAAATTACCTTAAAAACTAGATAAAACACAATTGTAAAACACATACACATGCTCACTAATGTCAGAGCTTAGTTGCAAATGGGGATGATGGTCTCCAAAATATATCCAGCTAAGAGGATCATGTTTCATTAGGTGAGGTGTAAAGTTCCCTAATCATATTTTTAATTTACTCACAAACAAAATGCTTAGATCTACAATACACCTCACTGATAGTATTCTTTTAACAGTTAATAAATTGAATTATCTATGAAAATAATATTAAGATTAACAAATATTTACTTTTGTTTTGTTTTAAATATTGTACAAACATAAAATTAGTTTTCTATATCTCATTATTTTTCTTTGTTTTTTATATACATTAGACAGGGACAATTTAATATGTCTTGCTTGTATACATTTTATTATTAGTTTTAGTCTTAATTTTAACTAACATTAACTGGTTGCATTATAGATCGTAATATAATAGACATTATCTTTTTGATCAAATTTTTATTTAGTATTTAATATTAGAGTTAATTGAGATTGTTATATTCTGATATAATATATGTTTGTCCTGGTGAGTGGAAGAGAAGGTCAATGGCCTTAACTCCACCAGGCTAAATAAATAAAACTAAATAAATAAAAATGTAAATATTTCATAGTTAAATATGGGAAATATCATATGAAGTACGATGTAAATATTTGTTTGTTTAAAATCTTACATCTCTGGAATTTTTTCACCGATTGCTTTGAAATTTTGGCACAACATTGCATTCAAATATGCACTTTTTTATATACCTGTTATACAAAAATCACACCTGTAACAGGTAAAACACGTTTTTTTAATCAAAAAACAGTGCTACCTGTTAGACATAAAAGCATCACAAGCTATACTAAATACTTTATGGAAACGAATAACAACATGTCCATTTAACCAGGCTGAGCCACAGCAATGCATTGCCAGGTACAGTAAGTTTACAATAAAAATGAAAAACAAACACCATTAACAAAATCTGAACTAAAATCATTTACATGTATTTTGGGGAACTTGCAATGTTTAAAAATATTTTATGGGAGTGTTTGAATTTTTGGGAGCAGGGTATGGGGCAGTGAATATCTGTTATCGAAGTTGAATGGGATTGCTACGACACATCCAGAATTGTCAAATGCTAAACTGTCACAAGTCCAAAGATCCATTCATTTCACCATATTCTTGTGTATTAATTAGCTCTGACAGTATCAGAACTTGGTACAAGAAAAATTTGCAGTCCTAGTGGAAAAAAAAAAAAAAGATGTTTCTCAAGGCTGTGTAAGGCTTTATATATGATGAATTATATCCAGTATTTAGCCCATCACAAAACCAAACAGTTCATAACTAGAGCAGTGCAAAAAGAGCATTGTATAACAATATGGCTTCAAAGTCAAAATCAATTGTTTACACAGATACAAAGGCTAGCGTGAAGCAATGTAAAGGAACGCTTCAGTACTAAAACACAATACTGAAGTTTGAATACATACAGGGCAAGTCAAAATGTTGTGCAGGTTTTCCAGAAATTTATTATGTGAAATGCAATCCCATCATCATCATGAACAAATTCGTTTTAAGGCCATGTGGCCTGTACGTAAACCTAGCGAAGATGGTCCTTGATCTTTCCACCGATGTTTGGGTCTTCCTTGGTCCCTAGTCCCTTGGGGTAATATGGAATGCCAATTTGGAAGTCTATTTCTTGCCATCTTCTCAATGTTTTTCCATTCTTGTTTGGTATGTTGGGGATATCTTCATTTAAACTTGCTACTTCAAGTTTTTCCTCTGATAGTAGTGTTCCTTTGTGATCCATCTATTACTCCTAACAATGATCGTAAAAGCGCATTTGGCTTACTGAAGTTTATGAGATTTTATTTTATTTAAAATCCAAATTTCACTTCCGTATTTAGAGCAGCTTTTGATGTGACGTTTCGAGAGATTATACTAAGACCAATCTCATGAGTAATTAAGATAATAATAAAGCAAGGAATATGTGAAATGTAATGAACATTAATATCGTGAGACACATTGTATGAAAGGTAACTCTCAAAGTTAGTAGTGTCCACTTCTAAAGTTCCGCGTTCACCCGCAAAGTCAACAGCAAGATAAAGAAATGGCGTTGACTGGGTCAGAGTCTTTCTGTGTGCTTGATACCATGTAAACAACTCGGTGACTAGTGTTCAACGACATTTCCGACCAATACGATAAAGACCCCCGTCGGATGGGAGATCCATGCTAAGTGGCAACAAACACAATTTAGAGGATTCAGTGCTGTATCTGTAAACGAAAATCGACTGGCCGACCGTCCGTCGACGAGGCAAGAGACAGTCGAACGCGTTCCGCACAGTGCTTCGTGCGGAGTCCACAGAAATCCACCTACCGGGGAGCGACAGAACTTCAACTACCACAAAAAACTGTATAGGCGGATTCTCCGGAAACGTTTACAGATGAAAACCCTACACACTTGCAACATGGTTCAAGCCTTAAAAAAACCCGCCCGATTATCCTTTGCGAGCGTCCTCTCTGTGTTGATATTTCTCGCATTAATGGAAGAGAATGAGTTCCATGAGAGGGTTAGTTTACAGTGATGAAGCGACTTTCCACCTTTCAGGAAAAATGAATAGACACAATGTAGGATTTGGGGAACTGGTAACCCCCATGCAACTCTGGAAATCAATGCGATTCTCCCCGAAGTGAATGTCTTTTGTGCCAATTCCCATGCAAAGGTTTATGGGCCCTTTTTCTTTAATGAACGTATGTGAACGGACATGTTTTCCGTGATATGCTACACCAATGGCTCCTTCCGCAGCTTGAAGCGGATAGCCAGATTTCATTCTGCAGTTGGATGGTGCCCCTTCCACATTACCATGCAGTTTCGAGACCATTTGAATACGGCTTTACCAACAAACTCTGGATAGGCCATGCATCTCAGGGTGATCAAACAACTCCTCCTTGGCACCCCTCGTTCACCAGATCTAACCCCGTGTGATTTCTTCACATGTGGGTCTTGTAAAGGATCATGTTTACGTACCACCACTTCCAACAACCCTGCATGAACTGCGTGCCCGCAATCACAGCAGCCATTGCTGATATCGACCCCGCGGACTGCTACAGAAAGTTGGCAGGAGATTGGAATATCGGGCTTGACATCTGTCGTGTAACAAAAGGCGCTCACATAGAACATCTGTGAATATTTAAAAAAAAAAACTTGAGAGTTTACCTTTCACATACATAATGTCTCCACAATATTATATGTTCATTAATATTCACATAATAAATTTCTAAAAACCTGCACAACAGTTGACTTGCCCTGTATAGAGTGTAACAAAAATAATGGACTACATTTCAGGTATATATTTCTCATAATATGAGACATAATATTATGTCTCTCTATACATCCTCTTGTGGGCAAGGGTGCTCCTTTGTGGGAATTACTTAACCAAGCAAATTTAATTATCCGTATTTCTCTAAAGATGACAACAAGTGACCCAATGGTTAGCTCATTGCTTCAAAGAGGCAACCTATTAGACAACTAACAATTACTTGAATGAAAAGACCGATTGTCAGCTGCAGTGGACTAGTGGTTATGCTCCTTGCCTCAATTTTCTGAGGGTCATGGGTTCAAACCAAACCGGGATTGATGGATTTTTTAGGATGAAAAATCCAAGGAGCAAGTCCTCTTGGAGGGGCATGGCTCACGAGTCTGAAGATTTTCAGGCTCGTAAAAGATCCTTAAGCCTGAATAAAAAGGCCTCTAAGTAATTTAATAACCTCAAATGTCCAGTAATACCTTAGTTGCCTGTTAGATTTATCATTGGGTCCGTGTGTTGACTGCATGCCATCCATGATTTCTATGAGCAATAAGGTAACTAAAAATAACTTTGGTCTAGTAATTGCTTACAAAGAGAGGCTATGGCTCAACAATGGGCTATGCCACTATAGATTAGATAGGGAAAGACTTTTTTAAAATTTTGCTCAGAGGCACTAATTTAGGCTTCAGTTCTTCTATCATCTTATTAAACAAGTTATGACCCAAAGCATGTTATGTTTTCAGTGCTACTGCTGAACTGCCATGCTACATAATATTCACGTCTTTATCTCAGAAACTTGCAAGTGAAACTTATAACTGATTTTTGATACATAGAAACTTACTATATGACCAATTATCAATAAATTTAAGGTAGTTTTCAATGTGATAACATTGACTATTTAACTCATACCCCAAATGGGAGTCAATGACCAATCATGTTTTAATCGTGTTTCTCCTCACTCTTTATCAATCTTTCTCATTATCAGCTCCTGCTTGTATGAAAAAACAAAAGCTCCTCCCATTTTAATATTCTCTAAACAGGTTAGAGCATTATTCTGCAGTGACTGATCGCCAACAGAATACATTAATACAGCAAATAATGAACAGATTCCTTCGAACTACACATTGATAACTGTGTTTATAAATAATATTTTACTGAGTTGTTTACTTAAAAAATAAATGAATACCTATAATGTTGGTTATAATATACAGTTTGATGTGTTTCACTATTTCTCAATAAGGGTTTCATTCTTACAATATTGCAATCCTATTTTTGCAAAAATAATATGATCAAGTTGCAGTGTATAAACACAACCACACATTCCTGATTTGTTTTCAAACATGCCATTTTCATTAAATATATAATATTTTCAAATAACGGTACTATATTTAAATAATGATTTTTGAGTGAATAGCTTGATTTTATTTGTTTACATAGTCCTAACAATGCCACTTCTGATTTTCTAATCCTCTAGATAAATTCATGAGTCATGAGTGACTCGTGAGTTTATATCATGATGTGAAGTAAGAGATTTTCCTCCCACTGCATTCTGTCATATCCTCTGTTTCCACTGCTCTAATAACACAGTAACAGTTCAAAATTCACACCTAAGCATATATTCATTACTTTCTACTGTGAGCATCAGATATTACTTAAAACTAACACTAGAAAAGAAATTCTAAAATTAGCTTTCATTTAAATTGGTTTAGTAGGGTTATTAACATAAAATTATGAATTAAAATTTAAAAAATCAATAACAACAAAATAAAAAATCAACTACCAGAATAAAAAAAAATAAAAGAACTTAAAAACCAACCCTTTGTTCGTCATCGACCGAAGGAGAAGGAATGGAGGGATGCATCGAAAGATGTTTTCGCAGCTCCTCATCATCCTCAAAACATAGCTCTCGGAGGTGGACCATTTTCTTCATAATTTCGGGGGTCAGCACCATTGCTAACCATATGCGACTGGAACGGTTGCCATATGAGAAGGGGGAGCATACCCAATACACTAGTTTGGAATCTTCTCCTACAATCAAGAAACAAAGCAATCAAACTCATGCCAAGGCACAATATGGTGTGGAAGCCATGCAGACAGGATGCGACTAACTCATTTTTTTAAACTCACTCACCATGTGGTAGTTGCGATGGCTCTCCTGAGTCGTCTATGTTCCAGGGGTGTGTAATTTGATCTATCAAATAGCAAAACACTTTAGTAAATGTATTCCAACATGTTTTTCATACCAGTGGCAATTACAATTGGTGGTCACAGCTCATCAGACATGTAAGGAATGTGGGCTGGGGGTTGTTGAAGAACACTATTGAAGGATGGAAAGTTAGGAATTATAATGTAGTGTGCATCAAAAAATATCGATACATTAAAAATTTAAAAAATCTAATAAAATTTACAATTAAAACTTAATAAAATAAAATTAAATGTACTAAAATGAAACTTTCCAATGAAATATACAAGGGCACTCAATAAGTAGAGATCCGTGAAATTCACGAGCCATGATAACACAAAATGCACTAATTTTGTCATTTTCTTGTACCATTTACACTCCACTTCCCATAACCCCAAAAGCAGCATTTATGAATCGCAAAATAGCGCAAAATCCTACAATAATGCAAATATTTTTTTTTGTTCTATTCGCAAAATTTTCATATTGCATTTTTAAACATTGTTTTCGGATTCCATCTCTTTTTAACTGTCATATCTGATGGTGGCCTATCTGCTTCCTCCGATGCACTCTTGCAAAGGCAAATGGTTGCAACACAGTGCACACACACAGGCAATATAAAATAATGCATTTTAGTGTATTAAAATCAATATCAATTGTACAAGCTAAAAGTTAACCATAAATTACTGGATATATCATTCTTATTTGGTTTAATAATATCAAACTAGGATTAAAAAGACTCACATTTACATTTGTTTTTAGAATAACACTGCCAAATTCCCAATAACATCGAAATCTTGAAATTTATAAACGAATATTCCAAAAATAAAACCACTTTCATGGATCTCTATTAATAAGCAGTGGCAACAATGCTATAACATCACAAAAAATTTATTCAAGTTATTTTTGACATTATGATCTTCATTTATAGTCTCCTGTCAAGTCAACTACACACTGACTAATCCCTGGGAAGATGGCACACTCCATCTGCAATGTCATTTCTGGATATCTCTGTCACTGATCAATCTGAAGCTTTCTGGATATCAACTCTTGATTGGAATTGAATGCCTCATAGTGATTCTTTGATCTTTGAGAATAAGTTATAGGCACAAGGGCTTCTGTCTGGTGAATTTTTCCTGGATGTTCAAGTACTTTTCCCAATTCCACCTTCTAAAGAAATTCTATTGAACATCATGTTAGGGCAGTATTACTTACTAAATGTGAGAAACGGTGAATATATTCACAAAATTAATATTGCGAAGTAAACATTATGAGGTTATATCATTAATAGTGAGTGGAGAACATATTTTTAATGACTCACCTTATATAATTTCAAATTTCTTTGATACCGGCAGTTTCAGACAATATCTTGTCCCTCTTCAGTCATGGCTTCCATTGTCTGAAACTGCCGGTATCAAAGAAATTTGAAATTATATGAGGAGTCGTTAAAAATATGTTCTCCACTCACTATTAATATTCACAAAATATTGCTATTTCGAGATTTTCAATATTAGATTTACACAACAAAGACTGCTCAACAACATACTATTAGATTACAATCGTCACCACTAGGATCACTGATTCACAACAGTGTTGCCATTATTTACTGAATGCCCTAGTATATTCTATAAATTCTACATTTAAGCAATACATTTTAATAACAATAACTGAACAGTCACTTGTCTCAACTCCAGATGGTATAATTGAGAAATGCTTTTTGAACGAGCATAAGGGTGGTGCAAATAATCGAGTCCATTAATCCTTAAAAATACCATTACACTCACTCTCACTTTGAAAATAAGCTACTTCTCTCTCATTTCTCCCACTTTCTCTCTCCATCCATGAGCGGTGGCATCACCAGTAAATGTATTTTAAATACAAACCTGACAGGAAGTAACACTGTGAGGGTACTTTATTAAAGACACTGAAGTGGTTGTTTACATCTTAGAGCTTGACTAGTTTTGAAGAGCATTACTGCAAACATCAGCCAAAACTAAGTGATGAGATGGTTATTAGAAGATCAGCACATCCAGAAAAGGTCTGACATGCAGGAACAGGGTTTAATATGCAAATTCCTCAACAAAATTTATGGTTCAATTTTGCTGGTTTACAAAATATATCTTGATTTTGTTACTTAAATCACATGTATTGAGTCCATTACAAGAAAAATGATGGCTAATAGAGTAATTTTTTTAATTTTGGCCTTAAGGTAAATGCCCAGTTCTAATGGTTGGATGTTGCGGATTTTTCAAAAATATTTGAATGGTATGTACTGACTGATTTTGATCTGAAAAATAAAAAAAATTGCAGCCCCTGGATCAGCTTTTTAAATTCTGCTTCAAGATAATTCCCATTGCTAATGGTCCGATTTTCCTGTGTTAATACATTCGACTTACTTCCTTAATTGATTGCAATATGCAAGTTTGGTTTCCAAAGAATAAAATATGCAGCTGCTACAGCATTAACAGACATGTAAACACAACACACATAGACACATATCCAACAGTCTAACCTTATTCAACCTCATAAAATTGGCCTCCCAGAAGCTACCAAAAACAATTAAGAAATAAAGGTTGCAATGTTTGCAGATGATGATGTAATATATACATCGATAGAAAATAAAAACCTGAATTCAAACAAACTTCTAAGCTAAAATTAATCCAATAATATAGAAATGGACAACAGAAAACAAACATGATCATAAACACAAATAAAACAGTCTACCAAACATTCTAACTAAAACACAAGATAATAGATCATGATTGATCGGTCGCAGTGAACTAGTGGTTATGTTCTTTGCCTCTAGTCACGAGGGTCGCAGGTTCAAATCTGGTGTCAGAATATTTTTAGGATAGAAAAATCCAAAGAGCAAGTCTTCTGGGAGGGACTTTAACCCACGGGTCCCGAGTCTGATGATTTTCAGGCTCGTAATAGATCCTTAAACCTGAATAAAGAGGCCTCTAAGCAAAATTTACTAACCTCCTTCATCCTATCAATGCCTTAATTGCCTACTAGATGTCTCATTGGGTCAGTATGTAAACCGCATACCATTCATGACATCTTCATGGATATAAGCATAACTAAATTAACTTGGTCTAGTAACACTTAACAAAGGAGAGGCTAAGGCCCAACATTGGCTGTTATGCAACTTAAAAATGAATACAGTGGACACTATCACACATTGGGTTAAGTGGAAATGATCAGGTAGACTATTTAGCAAAAAAGTGACACAAAACCAATAAAAAACCAGAACATGAAATAAGTTTTAACAGATGACTTAACTAAAAACAATCACACAAGAATGTATACAATCCAAATTAAAATAAAAACTTGCAAAAAAAAAAATGAAATATGAAAATATATCACAATACACAAAGAAAATAACACTGAAATTGGACAGAACGAACACCTGCATAAAAATATGCCAGCCCAACTGATAAATGTACATATGCCAAAGTAACCACACAATCCCCAGCTATAATGGCTGGGGGACTCGACGTGCTGACCACCATGTTCACCCCCCACACTGGCTTATGATCATCTATCTCTGTGATTGACACATGTGGTTGTGAGGCCAGCAAGCTGGTTGGTAGGCTAAGGGCTTCTAGGCCTGTCGCGCCAGGAAAAAATAAAAACACAGTGAATCACAAACAACTTACTACACCACAGATGACTGGATCCTGAAAAATGGAAGTGAGAACACCTCCAGTTCTGTATTGGGAAACAAGATGAATAAGGAGTGGATCAAGAATCCAACCATTAAAAACCATCAACATATGACACTCTCTCTGTGTCTCTCTCTCTCTCTTACACACACCACACACACACACACATTATGGTATCCATTATCTAGGGTTTCAGATATTGCTGCCTTGTAGTTCGTTATTGGTTTGACAAAGGCTAAAGAAGGAAACCTGTAAAAAATCCCTGGTACTCCAGGTTGGAGATTGATGCAGTAAGCCAGCTGCCTGCCTGCTCATTGGAAAAAATTAAAATGTTAAAAAGCTCAATATAAGTAAGCTGAATGGATCAAATAAACAAGGGAAACAGAAGCAGAAAAGGACAATTCTTATTAGTATGTGGAATGTTCTAGGTATACGGAACAAAATGGGGGATGTAGAGGGAATCTTGAATTTCATGAGGGACAGGGACTGCATGATTGTTGACTGGAAGGATAGAGATGAATGTAGGAATAAAATCAAAACCTGGACACAAGAAGATGTTGTATACATTTAAAACATGTTGAATAATGATTATAATTTAATATGGTCATTTTCAGAGTTCAAAAAGTGAAATAAATGAAAATTTCTAAAAAAAATTTTTTTTAATCTTTTCAAGAGAAAAATCTCAGTAGCTACCGTATTTATGTGTGTATAGGCCGCATACATGTATAAGTCACATCAAGTTTTGTGATAATAATTGGGGAAAACATATTTGTCGTATATTTTCTCTAAGAAGTCAGTGCAAAAGACAGAAATAGTCCTACAACCATTTTTAAATCTGGCAATGTTTTAAATTTCCAAAGCTTCTGTTGCCGGTTATGTAACAGTACATTCGAACTGCGGCTCAGTCATTAACCAAGGGTAAAAGGGGACGGTCCAG